>VZQC01008436.1:485354-526070 GCA_009823505.1 Rhizomys pruinosus | reverse complement strand
GGGGGGGGGGGGGGGAATGCCTTATCTAGCCCGCGCCCCGGCAGCCTGCCCAAAGGCGCAGCCGCACCGGCCGCCTGCCCGACTCTCCGGACCCTCTGGCCCTCTGGCCCAGCGCCCGGTCCCTCCCTCAAGGCCCCGGGAAGAACCTGGCTCCCGAGCTACTTGCCCAGGTGGCTTCTGGGTAGCCTGCCCAAAGGCGCAGCCTTTGCTCTCCGGACCCTCTGGCCCTCTCAAGATTTTTTTTCTCTAGCAGTCTACTTAAAGAAAAAACCTGGACAAATACCTATACAGAGACTCTGTAATGTTGTATTATGATTTGGGCTATAATCTGTGAATGACGTCTTTATCAATTTTTGAAAATTTCCTGAGTTCCTTTCTGAGGGATGTCTAAATGGAATATTCATGATACATGATTTCCAGCCCACTCTTCTAGCCCCTTCATAAAAATAAGTCTCTACTTCAATCACTCTTATAAGGAACTGAGAGCTGTTAATACAAATTTATTTTTTAGCCATACAGAAAGTCATATCAAAGGCCGTTTGCTTGTTGAATATATGTCTAGTAAAGGGGCCTTTAGAATTTTGGGAAGTGTGTCTCTTGAAGGGGTCTTGGAACACTTTCTTCTATGATCATGATTAGGTAGTAACTTTCTTTTAACAGACACAGATACAGACACATCACACTCAGAATGTTGTGGCTGTCTGAAAACTGCAGTGCTGGGCTGAAGTCTGTCAAAGTTGGGGATCATTGATAAAAATTCATTTCCCAGAAAATCTAAGTTACATTTGTCAGTATCACCTCTAGTAGGAATCATTCAATATATACTTCCATTTTACTTGTATTTAATTATTTTATAGTTAAGGCTTAGAGCAGTAGGTGAATCAGTGTGAATCAATAGGAACACTTCTGGAGTTCTCTGAACACAAAGAAAAAATAGCAAGTTTACTGGAAAACCTACAACTGAAAGTAGAGCTGGCCTTGGAGGCCAAAGATTTAAAAAATGCCAGTCCAGGCTGTGCAATCCTTGTTTCTAAGTCCAAGGTCACCAATCAGGATATAAGGATGTGCAGAAATAGTTCGGGTATGGGGAACAGGCCTGTGAGTTATGGTTGCCATAGAAACCTGATGTAATTATGAAGACCTTGATAACTTAATAATGGAAACTGGCATTGTGTGTTAAGAACAGTAGGCTCCCCTCTCCAGGTGTTTATGCTTAGCTAAGGGTGTGGGTACAGGGAGACACATGCAGGGATCCCAGACCCAAGTCAGCTCTTTCCTGCCAGGAGATCAGCACTAGAATCTCTCTCTCTCTCTCTCTCTCTCTCTCTCTGGAGCAGTTCTGCTCCCAGCATATCCTGGATCAACTTTCAATGTAGAAGAAAAGATATTCATAGACAAATAAGACAGGGATGGCTCTATAAGCCCAGTTTTCCCCTGCCTGTTAAATAGTAATCAATAATGAACTAGTTGTGTGTCCCAATGGTTGCTGACATACTCAGTTGATGAGAAAAATTCTTCCTAGCAACTAGAGATTTGAATAAGCCTTGCTTTGTGGAACCACCTCCACCCATATTGTAATGATTTTTAAGAAGCCAAGAATTTAACAAATGCTAGCTAAATTCTCACAAATTCAGATACAGATTTCAGTAATTTCAGAAATACCTTATTCCTTATTATAATTATAATAAGCTGTATCCCTTAAATAGTCATATAGTTATAAATGCATAATTGTGTTACAGAACACAATGTGTTCAGTTCTATGGTATCAAATTTGCTATCTCTCCAACTGCCCTGTCCCCAGCAATGCAAACTAATTCAGTTACTCTAGATTAGGTTTCATGTCCACAATATTTAAATAGAGCAAAACAGTCTTTTTAATAATTGTAGCTATATTTGGCTCTTCCCCCCACACACCTTTTTTGGTGCCAGTTGTGGGGCCCAGGGCTATCTTCATGGTGAGCAAGCACTCTACCTTTAAGCTGCATCCCTAGGCTCAGATCTGGCTTTTACAATTCTCCTTTCTCATTTTTTGATGTATGCATTTTTACATATAGCAACTCTTAACTCTTCCTTGCCTTTAAATTTATGGACAAAATTAGTACTAATTTGTATGCACTGGTTGTTTCTTTCTAAAGGTTTATGTTTCACTTTTTAATTGTGTGTGTATGTGTGTGTGTGTGTATCTGTGTGTGTCTGTGTCTGTGTGAAGGTGACTGAAGCTACTAGCAGACTGGAGATAGCGGTGAGGGAAGGGGTTGGACCCCCTGGAGCTGGAGTTATAGGTGGTTGTGACCTATGAGGATGTGAGTGCAGAAAATGAACTCAGGTGCTCTGAAAGAGCAGGGCACTTTCTTAACTGCTGAGTTATCTCTCCAGCCTTAGTGTTCTGGTAGTTTCTAATTGGGGGCTTTTATACGTAAAGCTGATATGAAGACTTTATGTGATTCTAGCTTTTATGAAAATGTGCTATACAGAGAGTAAAGTTTTAGGAGTTCCATTGCCGGGTGATATAAATATAAGATTAATATTGTAAGAACCTGTTAAACTTTGCAAGTGGTTATGCCAATGTTTCCATTCCCACTTGAAGTATATGAGAATTTCATCTTCCACAGCATTTGCAATGCTTGCGCTGCTCATTATTTTTAATTTGGGTCATTGTCTTGTGATCTAATAGTATCTCATTTATTGCAGTTTTCATTATCCTTCCTAAATGAATGATGACATTAATCACCTTTCATGTCCAAACTTGACATGTGTATATTTTCTTTAGTCGCGTGCCTATTAAAATGTTTTTCCCTTTTCTTTTTATTTTATTTTATTTTATTTTTTTGTCTTTCTGAGACAGTGTCTCCCTATAGCTCCAGCTATCCTGGAACTCACTATGTAGACCACGCTGCCCTTGAACTCACAGAGATCCACTTGCCTCTGCCTCCTGAGTTCTGGGATTAAAGGTGTGTGCCACCATGCCCAGCCCCATTTGTTTTTTTCCCATTCTTTTATTGGAATGTCTGTTTTCCTGTTGAGTTCTGTGATTTTCTATATTCTGGATACAGGTCCTTTATCATATGCATGTTCCCAAATGTCTTCTAGTTCTTGTCAGACCCTTATCTGTATTTTCTCAACTGCATATTTGGAAGAACCAAAGTTTTTAGCTTTGTGCAAATCTTGTCTATTTCTTATTTTGTTTGCATTTTCCTTTATGTCCATGTATTTGTTTGAAACAGGGCCTACTCATACTGGTATTGAATCCTGATCCTCTTGTATCTGCCTCTCAAGTGCTGGGATTATAGGCATGCCCAGCTTATCTATTTCTTCGCATTGACATCTCATCTATGAAATCTACTAGTCCAAGGTCACAAGAACATTCTCTTGTGTTTTCTGCTAGAAGTATTGAAGTTTTAGGTTTTATGATGAAGTGTAGGCATTGTGCTACATGTCTGTAATACTGGCAGTTGGAAGGCTGATTCAGAAGGCTGGTGGGTCTAATGGACATCTTAGGCTACATAGAGGACTCTTTATCATAGAACACAGATAAAAGAAACAAAAGACCCAGTGAAACATTATCACTTGATTTTTGTATTTGGGGCCATATATAAGTAACAGTTTATATTTGGGAATATGGTTATCCACTAGGCCTACCGCCATTTGTTGAGTGTTCTTTTTATGCTGGATTGCATTTGTATATTTGTTAAAAATCAGAACTGGGGCTGGAGAGATGGCCTAGCGGTTAAGAGTGCTGACTGCTCTTGCAGAGGAGCTGGGTTCGATCCCCAGCACCCACATGGCATCGGAGAACCGTCTGTAACTCCAATTCCAGGAGAACTCCAGTTCCAGGGGAATCCAACACCCTCTTCTGACCTTTGCAGCATTGCATGACAAGGGTGCACAAACCTACATGCGGACAGTACATTCATATGCTGGATAGCTTTAGTGTCAACTTGACACACCTGGGTTGAGGGAGCCTCAATTGGGGAATTGGCTCCATTGGACTGGCCTGTGGCCACATCTGTGGAGTATTGTCTGGATGTCAAGCAGTGTGGGAGGTCCCAGCCCACAATGAGTAGTGCCACCCTGGGCAGGTTGTTGTGTACTGTATAAGAGGTCAGGCTGGGCATGGACCAGGGGAGCAAGCCAGTGAACAGCATTCCTCCAGGGCTTGTGCTTCAGCTCCTGCCTCCAGGTTCCTGCCGTGAGTTCCTGCCTTGGGCTCCCTAAAGTGATGAACTGTGACCCAGGAGATGTAAGCTGAATAAACCCTTTCCTCCCCAAGTTGGTGTCGGTCAGAATGTTTTGTCACAGCAATGGAAGACAAACTAGGACATACACATAAATAAATAAATAAAATTAAAAAAATCAGAACTGACTGAAATAGTGTAGGGAGCTTTCTTTTTATGTCAAACAGGGACAACGCAGCCCTGCTAAGGGGGATGGGGACACAGTGCCCGCTTTGCAGACACTGTGGGGAGCTGACCCCTCGGCACAGAGGCCAGCTGGCTACTTCCCGTAGCCTGGCCTGGATGATACTTTCAATCCAGGCCCTTAGCCTGGACCCATGAGATATGTGTTCCACTCTTGGCCATGGCTTCTCACCTGCCCAGAGCCTGGACAGGAATTTCAGGCTGATGGCTGATTGCCTCCCTTCAGCCAATACCCACTCACAACACCAGCTACCCAGACTGGAGATCTGAAAAGGAATCTCTTTCCAACCCACTGACCACCCGAATGAAATGCAGGCCTACCTTAGCCTGTATGTGTGCAATAATTAATAAAAATAATGTCCGGGTATTCTGTGATGATGTTACTATGAAATTCAAATTTATTCCTTGCTACAGCTTGCTTTTATAAACTAAATGATGTCAGTTCCCAGAGCCAATCATAGGCCCCCCAATTCCATGCCACTGCATACCTTGCCCAACCCAGCATCACGCCCCTAGGCCATTCTGCTTGTTCCTCCTTGGGGTGGGGGTCCAACCCTCAGCCATGAGGTGCCCTGAGACATGCTACAAAACAGTAAACCTCTCCATAGAAAAACTTTAAAGAGACCGAGAAAAAGATGCAAGATATGTATGGCAGAATGCTCAGGTGGGGTGAGGAGCATGGAAGGGGGAATGAGTCTAAATTGGATTGAGAAATGTATGAAATGCACAAAACTTCAATAAAAATATTTTTAAAATCATACGTATGTGGATTTATGTAGATAACACATACATATATATCTATTTCTAGATTGGTTTTCTATTTCTTTGGTCTAGTTTTTATCTTAACCCTGAGAGACCACATGCAATGCTACAAATTTAGAAAAAAGTTTTCAAAGGCGGTAATATTTCTCCAATCTTGGCATTTTTTGAAGTTTATTTAGTAGTCTATATCCTTTACATTTTCACATAAATTTTAGAACCAACCTGCTAATTTCTTTTAAAATATCTGTTAGAGTTTTTCTTTCCTGGGATTGTACTGAGTCTATAAATTAATTTATGAATAAGCATTTAAAAATAATGAGGGTTCCATTTCATAAAGGTAATATCTATTTAGTTCTAATTTTCATCAGCAATGTTTTCAGGTTATTGAACTTGCTTTTAATACATGAATTTTTCTTTGGTCTTTTTGAGACAGGTTCTCCCTGTAGCCCCAGCTGTCCTGGAGCTCACTCTGTAGACCAGGCTGGCCTTGAACTCACTGAGATCCACCTGCCTCTGCCTCCCAAGTGCTAGGATTAAAGGTGTGCATTGCCACACCCAGCTATACATGAAATTTTGATACATGAATTTTGATACATGAAATTTATTTACTATATATTTATAAACATGTTAAAATATAGAAGATGTCATTTACTTATACATCTGTATTTATCTTTTGTTTATTTTCTAGGTGTCAACGTTTATTATTTTATTAATTAAATTTGTTCTTTGACAGTTTAATACATGTATATAATGCATTCTGGTTCTTCCCATCTCAGTCAACTCCCTTCTTCCCTGCAAATACCTTTCCCACATTCTTGTCTCTTTGTTTTGTTTTGTGGCTTACTGAGTTTAACAAAGGCATGTGGCCTATTGAGTTTACCAAAGACCATCTGTGTGGCCCTGGGTTTGGAACTATCCACTGGAGCCTGGTATGCTCGCCATTGTGTACACAAGTGTATACAATAATTTCCTCTCTCCTAGAATCTGTCGGTAGTCAATAGTTCATCAGGGAGGAGGGCCCAATGACCTCCTCCCTCATCCTTAATTGTCTGTTAACTCAGCTAATCTTGTGTAGGCCCAGTGCAAGTAACCACAGCTTCTGTGAGTTCATGAACATAATGGTTGTGTCCAGCCTAGGAGATGGTGTATTGGAGCCTTTCTCACTAGCTTGTAGCTTTTAAAATCTTTCTTTCTTTTTTTTTTTTTTTTTTTTTTTNTGTAGGAAGCTTTTTTTATGTCAAACAGGGACAACGCACACCTGCTAAAGGGGGTATGGGGACCACGTGCCGCTTTGCAGACACCTTGTGGGGAGCGAACCACTCCGGCAGGAGGCCAGCTCGGTTACTTCCCGTAGCCTGGCCTGGATGATAACTTTCAACTCCAGGCCCTTGCCTGGACCATGAGATGTGTTTCCACTCTTGGCCAGGCTTCTCTCACCTGCCAGAGCCTGGACAGGAATTTCCAGGCGATGGCTGTTGCTCCCTTCAAGCCAATACCCACATACAAAAACCCAGCTACCCAGACTGGAGATCTGAAATAGGGAATCTCTTTCCAACACACTGCACCCGAATGAAATCAGCCTCCTTAGCCGTATGTGTTGCAATAATTATAAAAAAATAATGTCCGGGATTCTGTGTGATGTTACTATGAAATTCAAAATTTTTCCTGCTTGCTACAGAACTGCTTTTATAAACTAATGATGTCAGTTCTCAGAGCCAAGTCATAGGCCCCCCAATTCATTGCCACTGCCTACTTGCCCAACCCAGCATCACGCCCCTAGGCCATTCTGCTTGTTCCCTCCTTGGGGTGGGGGTCCAACCCTCAGCCATGAGGTGCCCTGAAGCATGCTACAAAACAGTATAAACCTCCCTAGAAAAACTTTTAAAGGATCCGACGGAAAAAGATGCAAAGATGAGACGTGTAGCAGACGCCAGGTGGGGGTTTCGGCTGGGCATGGAAGGGGATGAAGGGAAATGAGGTCTGATAGGACGTGTGAGAAATGTTATGCAAATGCACCAAAACCTCCAATAAAATATATTTTTACAATCATACATGTGGAATTATTGCTAACATAACACATACATATATATTATTTCCTAGATGGTTTTCTATTTCTTGGTCTAAGTTTTTATCTTTACCCGGACCCTATAGAGAGACCACATGCATGCTACACAATTTAGAAAAAGTTTTCAAAGGGTTCGGTAACTATGTCGCATCTCTTGGCCCATTTTTGAAGTTTATTTAGCAGTCGATAGCCGTTACAACTGTCACAGTATTTTCGAGAACCCCACCTGTAATTTCTTTTAAAATATCTGTTAGAGTTTTTTTCTTTTCTGGGATTGTACTGAGTCTATAAATTAATTTATAAATATAACATTTAAACAAATGAGGGTCGCCATTTTATAGAGGTAATTATCTCTATTTAGTTCTAATTTTCATCAGCAACTGTTTTCAGGTTATTGACTTGCTTTTAATACACTGAATTTTTCTCTTGGTCTTTTTGGACAGGTTCTCCCTGTCGCCCCAGCTGTCCTGGAGTCACTCTGTGACCCGGCTGGCCTGAACTCCACTTGCGATCCCCTGCCTACTGCCTCCCAAGTGCTAGTCCTGATTAAGGTTGTGCATTTGCCACACCCAGCTATACATGAAATTTTGATACATGAATTTTGATACATGAAATTTATTTACTATATATTTATAATACATGTTCAATTAGAAGATGTCCATTTGATTATTACATCTTATTTATCTTTTGTTTATTTTCTAGGTGTCAACGTTTCTTATTTTATTAATTTAAATTTGTTTTTTACAGTAAATAATACATTGTATTAATGCCTTATGGTTGCTCTCCTATAGTCAACTCCTTTCTTCACCTGCACATACCTTTCCCCACTTTCTGTCTCTTGTTTTGTTTTGTGGCTTACTGAGTTTAACAAAGGCATGTGGCCTATTGAGTTTACCAAAGACCATCTGTGTGGCCCTGGGTTTGGAAACTATCCACTGAGTCCTGGTATTGCTTCGCCATTGTGTACACAAGTGTATACAATAATTTCCTCTCTCCTAGAATCTGTCGGTAGTCAATAGTTCATCAGGGAGGAGGGCCCAATGACCTCCTCCCTCATCTAATTGATCTGTTAACTCAGCTCAATCTTTGTAGTGTAGGCCCAGTGCAGTATAACACAGGCTTTGTGAGTTCATGAACATAGAGTGTTTGTGTCCAGCCTAGAGATTGGTGTATCTGGCGAGGCCTTTCTAACTAGCTTTGTGCTTTTCTAAAAATTTTCTTTTTCTTTTTTTTTTTTTTTTTTTTTGGATCTTTTTGAGACCAGGGTCTCCCTGTCGCCCAGCCGGCCTGGCATATCACTCTGTAGACCAGGTGGCCTTATACCTCACAAAGATCCGCTGCCTCTGCCTCTAGGCTGGGATTAAAGGCGTTGCGCCTAACATTGCCCTGCCTCTTTTTAAACTCTACCCCATCTTCTGCAATGGTCCCTGAACTTAGAAGAGTGAGAATAAAAACAAACTTATGTAGAGCTGGCTTCAGTCCTCACCTGATTCTTAGCCACCTTGTGAGGCAGCCTTTGGTAGTCTGTTTGTTGTGTGTTCTCCCCAACTTGTTATGGCATCATAATCCAAACAATAAACCTACCACTTGAGAGCTGTGGAGGATTTCTTGAGGTCTTTTTCGTTTGTGTTTTGGTTGACAAAAGAGGCATGTTGTTTCCTTAAGGACGTGTGAGGCGTCCTCCCCGGCAAGCCAAACAAACCCAATCATACTGCCCCCGTGCGCCACTACTTGGAGTACCTCCCCCGGCCTAGGTGCCACACAAATGAGGTCAGCAAGACGCATCCTGTCCGCTGACCCCCGCATCTTGGCCTTCCATGACACAGGCCGGGAGCCAACAAGTCCATGCAAGTCTATAGAACATCGCATGGTGATCCCATCATACAGTACAGGTAAATGGTAAACGACTTGTTTAAGAAATGTCTCAGAATATTAAAAAATCAAACAAGGTCAAAAATATAAAAAGGATTTAAAATAACAATATTTTTTTAAACTCTTATATATAATCATTTAAAATGACTATTCTTCCTACGAAATGAAAAAAAAGTCTTTTACAAAGTTTTTTACGTAAGGTATTTTAGAGTACATAAGAGATAAAACTTGTTAATGTATAATCATTAAAATTACATATCAAATTTCAATCAAATCTCTATTTAAATTAATAGTGCTATTAATCTATTCTTGTTAACAATTATAAGGACAGAGTTAAAAATAAAGTATATGTCTGAACAGGTTTATTTATGTGCATTTAAATTTTGCCGAATATAACACAGTCTTTGAAATACCAAACTGATGTAACTACATGTTCAATAACCATACCTACAGTTCCTGAAAATTACCATACTATTGTTGTTGATTTAAAAGATTTCCTTTAGGGGCTGGAGAGATAGCCTAGGGGTTAAGAGTGCCAACTGCTCTTGCAGAGGACCTGGGTTCAATTCCCAGCACCCACATAGTGGATAAAAACCGTCTTTAAAAAAAATTTCCTTTAAAGACTGGCCATTTTGTGCCTATTTGCAACAATTAGAAACTTATATCTTATTCCTAAATGAAAACTTCTCCCCGTCAAGGCATGATCAAAATCTTCTGTCAGTATTGAATAATAAGACTACTCACCTTATTAAAAATTTTCCTAATGTTTATATATTTCATTATATGGATAATATCTTCTATTAAAAATATGTCTGTTTTAAAAATGTACAGACTTCATTTAAAAATTTTACTTACAGCTAATGCCAGACAAAATTTATCTAAATGTATATAAACTATCTTGGAGATACTGTCACTCATTTCTTTTTTTTTTTTTAATTAATTTTATTTATTTCTGTATGTGTATGAATGTACTGTCTGCATGCAAGTCTGTGCACCCGTGTCGTGCAATGCCGCGGAGTTCAGAAGAGGGTCTCGGATTCCTCTGGAACTGGAGTTCTCCTGGAATTGGAGCTTCAGACGGTTCTCAGCCTCAAAAATAAGCAGGCTCACCAGGCGTGGTGGCACACACCTTTAATTCCAGCATTCAGGAGGCAGAGGCAGGCGGATATTTGTGAGTTCAAGGCCAGCCTGCTCTACAGAGTGAGTTCCACGCTAACTGGGGCTACAGGGAGACCCTGTCTCAAAAATAGCTAAATAGATAGATAGATAGATAGATAGATAGATAGATAGATAGATAGATAAAATAACCATTCTTGGTTCCAAAATAGTAACATTAAATTCTCTTCAACGGATTTTAAACAGTATCAGTAGGCTTCAACATTGCCTCTGTAGCCAAAATATGTTTCTTCTCACATATTTCCTCTTAAAGGAGATATTAATCATGCCTCTTGCATTACAGCTATTACATCTAGAAGCTAAATTTAAGACAAAGACAACTTTCTCCTAGATATTTAAATTTTCTGGTTTGTTTTTGATACTTTCTTTCCTCGTATGGCAGCAATTGAACAGGTAACTCCCTCTTTAATTTTAAAATGGTTATTTCTGATACCTAAACAAAAAATATTTTTACCCAAATCAACAAAAATTAATTACTCTTATTCAACAGGACTAAACCAACACCATCCAACTTATTGGACAAGACCCTGATAGTACTTATCCTTCCATATCTCAAGATGATTATCACTTTCTTTTACAGCCCTCAGAAAAATGGCATATAGCTTTTGCTGGTTTACTGGGGACAAGCTTCCTTCCACTTCTCTCCATGGAATTCCACTGCTTCCTATACAAGTATTTTCTCCTATAAATCCTACCTCTAATACACTAACCTTTGTTTTTTAGATAAAGCCAATAAATCAGGCTAAAAACTCCTCATATCATTACAGAGTATTAATGCATGGCACTCTTATAACCTCTGCAGCAACTGTCACCCAATGAGAAAAACTTTTAACTATACTTTCTACTGTTTATACAAAACAATGTTCATTAAAATCATAAGATAAAAATTACAGTAAACTATTAATTTAATGTTAGATATATAAATTTTAATTTAAAATTCCTTTTAAAGTAGGTTTTAAATAAACACATGTATTAACTAAATTTATATTTCAATGATATAAGACTCAAAGATTAAAAATATCATGATTTCCTTTACAAAATCTTCTTAACACGAAACTAATAAATATAAGGGTTTTTTGTTAAAACAAAACTACATGTAAACAATAATGTTAGTCATAAATACTTTGGGTCTTTTAAAGTATGTACATTGTTCTAGTTAGCTTCTCTATTGCTGTGACAAAACACTCTGATTAATACCAATTTGGTGAAGTAAAGGTTTATTTTGCTCACTTCTCCAAAGTCATCAATTAGGGAGCCCAGGATAGGAATTCAAGGCAGGAAGCTTGAGGCAAGAGCTGAAGCACAGGCCATGGAAGAACATTGCTTACTGGCTTGCTCTCCTGCCCTGTGCTTAACCTGATTTCTTATATGATACAGGACCACCTTCCCAGGAGTGTTACCATCCACAGTGGTCTGCACCCTCCCACATCACTCACAATCAAGAAAATGCCCCACAGACATGTCCATAGGCCAGTCCAGTGGAGGCAGTTCCCCGATTGAAGCCCCCTCTAGCCAGGTGTGTTAAGTTGACAACTAAAGCTATCCAGTACAGACATGTTTCCGTTAATACTTATTCTTCTGTTGTTTGGAACTCTACACAAACAGGTAAAAATATTTGATATGTCAGAAAAACATTGATTAAAGGCTTTTGCTATGCTTGAGTTATGCAACACATTAAAACTAATAATGGCCCTGCTTATATAAGACTATTCAATATAACTGGCATTCTGTATAACTCACAGAAATAAGCAATTATGGAATACTCTCAACATGGACTAAATCTTCAACTTAAAAAAAAAGACAAAAAGGGGGAGCAAAAGGCTTTTTCCTCTCCCCCTATGCTTCTTTTTTTTTTCTTTTTTGGTCTTTTCGAGACAGGGTCTCCCCATAGTCCCAGCTGTCCTGGAACTCACTCTGTAGACCAGGGTGGCCTTGACCTCACAAAGATCCGCCTGCCTCTACCTCCTGAGTGCTAGGATTAAAGGCGTGCGCCAACATGTCTAGCCCCCTATGCTTCTTTTTTTTCTTTTCTTTTTTTTTTTTTTTTTTTGTCTTTTTGAGACAGGTCTCCCTGTTGCCCCAGCTGTTCCTGGTACTCGCTCTGTAGACCAGGGTGGCCTTGAACTCACAAAGATCCGCCTGCCTCTGCCTCCTGAGTGCTAGGATTAAAGGCATGCGCCACCACGCCCCTATGCTTTTTTTTTTTTGTTTGTTTGTTTCTTTTTTTTTTCCTTTTTTTTTATTGATGATTTGTGTATTTCATACATCATTTTCCAATTCAGTTCAGGCATATATCCCTTTCCCTTCCCCCCCACCCCACCCCTACCCATCCCAGATCATGCCCCTATGCTTCTTAAGCAAGTCCTACTTACTTTAACGCTTTTCCGTGCAGCAATCAAGGACTGATCCAGTGTAATTTCATTATGGCCAATGCACACCTAGTAACTCCCCATTGGCATACTGAAAACACCTGAAGAGAGCATATGGAAAGTCTCTGCTCCCTTAATAATCTGGGAAAGAGGATTTTCTTGTGTTTTCCAGAAATTTCAGCTGCACCTTTTTAAGTTTCTGGCCAGTGTGTGAAACAGTGTCATGGAAAAAAAACAGCTGACGTGCAACTTTTACCAGATGACCCTAGAAGCCAACAGGTTGTGGATAACTCACACTGCCCACCCAAGGACACCAATAACTTGGGGACAAGGGATTAAGATGCTTAAGATGCAAAAAAAAAAATCATAGCTGGGCGTGGTGGCGCACGCCTTTAATCCTAGCACTGGGGCGGCAGAGGCAGGTGGGTCTTTGTGAGTTCAAGGCCATCCTGGTCTACAGAGTGAGTTCCAGGACAGCTGAGACTACAGGGAGACCCTGTCTCGAAAAAGACAAAAAAAAAAAAAAAAAAAAAAAAAAGATGCTAAGATGTGATGAGACTTCCTTACAACAAAGAAATCTGCCTTCTAATCCTCAAAATCTGCTGCATTTGTAGGCACATCAGCTGTGACCTTGTTCTAACAAGTTCAGACTCATGCTTTTGTAAACAATCTAATTCAAAAGTCTCAGTTATGGCATGTTTAACATGCTATAGACCTAAATTTTGAGAGAAATTGGAAAGTTTAAAGGATACTATGTTTGGATGGGCAAAGAAATGGACAGCATCCCTGCCTAGACTGATCTCTCTTGTTGTAATAATGTCACTGCTTACAACGTTATCACCTTATATAGCAGCAGTGATTATGATTGAAATACAGTATAAATGTAAGACTTACATTTTAGGTACATAGGGACAGCATAAAGCTACTTTGGATATCCCAGCTCTACAAAAAGATATTAAACAACTGAGCTTTTTGAGACTAGTCACTTCTAATGCCCAAACCCTTGGAATAATTATGACTGGAATTCAGGCTTTTAATCCTCAAACATGGTTCAAAGATCAGGACATTGTTTTTATTGCTCTTCTCATTGTGGCTGTAACTGTGCTTTTTCTTTTCTGTACAGTCTGAAGAATTGGACTAATCAATAAAAGTCAGGTGAGAACTCTTCAAACAAAAATTACCATGCTCACCTCTTAGAACAAGTAAATAAAAATGGCACAGATGTCGGAGACA
Organism: Rhizomys pruinosus; assembly: GCA_009823505.1. NCBI lineage: Eukaryota > Metazoa > Chordata > Mammalia > Rodentia > Spalacidae > Rhizomys > Rhizomys pruinosus. Next base: position 512,175 of record VZQC01008436.1, on the reverse strand, counting down.
ATTGGCCTGTTTGAACTCTGCAGAAAGCATGCTTGATTACAAGTGCAAAATCAGGGCTGGAGGGATAGCACAGCCATTAAAGGCTGAGGCTAAGAACCGCAAAAAATGAAGTTTGATTCCCAGCACCCACAAATGATTGCTGTTCTTTCAGCTATAAAAAAAAAAAAAAACAAGAAGAAAAACAAGTGCAAAATCACCAGTAGCTAAGATTGACTATAGATCACAGAGCCAGATAGAAACATATGCCTAAAGAAGGTTCTGAGGTGCAGAGTCCATGTTTATGTTTAGATTAGGGTTTTAAAAACCCTATGCCTTATTTACACTGTTGTGTGAACATTTGCTCTGTGCTTACAAACAGGTCATATTGTGGCTAATTGTTTCCTGAGCTCCTGCAGAGAAATGTCTTCTGATCTGCATACCATTTGGTCCTGAATACCTGCTTAGAGCACCCCGTCCTTGAGAACAAATTCTTGAGAGTTAGTGACTCAGTACTCTTTGTTCTATGGAACAAGGATTCTCCTGGTCCCCAGCTTTCTTGAACATTAAATTGTCTGAGTGTGATATGTTATTATTTGATACTTCATCACCCCTCTTTGTGTCTACCACTACCCAGCCATGCAGGACATAGCAGTATCCTTCTGAAAAATAAAAAGAATCAATATATTTTTAAATATTTTGTCCCCTATGGTACTATATATAATCTTAAATTTTTCAGATGAGGCATTTGAGTGATGTGAAAGTGAAGCAAAAGTGTTCATAGTATGTAAGAACATACTTTGTGAAGAATAAGTTTTTCACTAGTCTGTCTTCGAACTCAAAACTCCTTGCAAACACAGCAAGAAAAGAAGGATATTTTCCCCATTGGCATCTTTCTTTACTTTAAATATTTTCTGAGAATCTCATATACGGGTACCTTATTTACATTATTTTTATCTTCTTTCTCCCCCTCCAAATCCTCCCACACCTCCCACTCCCTCTATAATTCGTAACCCCTTCATTAATTATTATAGTTAAACACAATTATAAATTTAGTGTTGCTTGTATGTATATGTTTAGACCTAACAAGTTTGGATTGGATAACCTATCAGGGAGCACATCCCTGGAGAAAACTGATTCTCTTAGCAGCCATTGATTGGAATTCTTCATCTACGAATGGGGCTTTGTAAAATTTCCTCCATCCACATTGCATGGTGCCTTCAAAGATCTGATAAAACTCACTAGTAAATCCATCTGGGTTTGGGTATCTTTAGTTATATGGCTTGTTATTTTTATATCACATGTATGAGTTTATTGCTTACATGTGTGTAAGTGCACCCATGTCATGCAATACCCACAGATGCCAGAAGAGAGTGTTAGATTCCCATGGAAGTAGAGTTATACACAGCTGTTAGCTGCCATGTGTGTGCTGGGAATTGAACCCAGGTCCTCTGCAAGAGCAGCCAGAGTTCTCTTAATCCCTGAGCTATCTCTAGTTAGACTTTTGATTACTCTTTCAATTCTCATTGCTTACTATATCAAGAAAGATACTCTTTTTATTTAAAAAAATTTAATTTTATTTATTTTTGTATGTGTATGAACATACTGTCTGCATGTAGGTTTGTGCATCAGTGTCGTGTAATGCCGCGGAGGTCAGAAGACGGTCTCGCATTCCCCTGGAACTGGAGTTCTCCTGGAATTGGAGTCACAGATGGTTCTTTTTTTCTTTTTTTAATTTAATTTTTTTATTGATGCTTTGTGCATTTCGTACATCATTTTCCAATTCAGATCAGGCATTTTTCCCTTTCCCTTCCCCCCCAACCCCCACCCCATCCCAGATCATGTATTCTGCCATAACTGTCTTGCATCTTTCTCTGTTTTTTTTTTTTTCCTTTTTTAGCTATAAGTGATAAATCCATGAGTACAAAGAATCCTTCTGTGCAAACCAATCTACAGGCTGTTGTTGTCCAAACCCCACAGCCCCACCATCCAGTGGGGGTGACATTGTTGTTTATTCAATCAAGTTGATCAAATTGAGTTGTCCAGATCTAATCGCTGTAGTTTCACCATTCACCCCAATCGCACCTTTACATTTACCACGCCCCTCTTCCACAGGTTGTTCCCTAGGCTTAGAAAAGGGGCACAGGTGGATGAGAAGTAAAACAGTCCACTCTCTCTGGAGCTGTTGACTTGGACTCTGGTCAATTCTGGTGTTTCCTTCATGGGCTGACAGTTTGTCCAGGAGTAAACCTTTGATCCTACTAATGAAGCACAAGCAATTAGATATTAGGTATTTAAGCAAGCACTAATAGTTATGGTAGGTTACTTGGGCATAGACACATATGTGTTTGGATGGTATGTTAATCCATGAATTACATTTTTTCCCCCTTTTAAATATGACAGGGTCTTACTGTGGCTTATAACATCTCCAACCGTAAAGGATGTAAGCTTGTGGCATCAGCCATGGTTATTCCTCCAACATCTCTGATAATTAAGGAAATGCAGATTAAAACTACTTTGAGATATCACCTTACTCCAATAACACTGGCTAGGATCAGGAACACAAATGATACCAAATGCAGGAGATGGGGCAGGGAAAGGGGAACACTCATCCATTGCTGGTGGGAATGTAAAACTTGTACAGCCACTATGGAAAGCCAGTGTGGAGAACCCTTAGAAGACTCAAAATGAGCTTTCCATTTGACCCATCATACATCCTGGGTATATACCCACAGACACAACTTACTGCAAAGATACATGCACAGCTATGTTTATTGCAGCTCTGTTCACAATAGCAAAAAAGCTGGAACCAGCCCAGGTGCCCCTCAACTGACGAGTGGATAGAGAAAATGTGGTACATGTATACAATGGAGTTCTATGCAGCGGTAAAGAGGGACAACATCATGAACTTTGCAGTAAATGGTGGAGCTAGGAAGAACATTATGTTAAGTGAAGTAACACCAGTCCAGAAAAACAACGACAAATGGTTCCCTCATATGTGGATGCTAGTACCAACAAACCCAGATATAAATATTTCTCATGGAGAGGGATGCATAGTAAAAGAACAACAACAGAAGACTGCATCAGAAAATGGACTGAAATGGTGAATTGGGAAGGGGATGGATGTTGGAGAGGGACATGGGTGTATATTCGATTAAGGCATATTTAATTGACATGAGTTCAGCAAGTACCCAGTGTCGCCTAGACACTGTCTACAGGATACATGGTGTTTTAGGACTTAGTAAAAGTAAATATGTGTATATTAAACAACATTGGTTTACAGACTCTGATAAAAACGGTAATGCATCTGAGTTAAATGTAGATATAATTCGCTGTTGTCCACATTTGGTTCTTAGCTGCCATGTGGGTGCTGGGTATTGAACCTGGGTCTTCTTCAAGAGCAGTCGGTGCTCTTAACTGCTAGGCTATCTCTCCAGCCCCAAAAAAGATATTCTTAAACCATGTCAGACAATGTAGGACTGATCAGCAAGGTTATATATCATTTGCTTGAAACTATCCTTCAGTAACCTTAGTCATGTACCAGTTAAGAAAAACATCAAGCTGATAACTGTTTTTGAAAGGTAATAATTCTCGCAGCATGCACTAGACTAATTTGTGGTTAGATATCTCCTTGAAGCTTGGTGTAGTAAGTCATGCATGTAATCTCAGCACTCAGAAGTCTTGTGTGTGTGTGGGGGGGGGAAATCACTGCTAGTTTAAGGCCAGCCTGGGGTACATAATTAGTATCAAGACACCAACTCTGAGCAACAGAGTAGGACTTTGTTTCAATGATCCAAATAACCAATGAAGCAAACATGCAAACAAACAAGATAATTCCTTGAACTTCCATAGTTAATTCTATTCCCTTTTAGGAATTTTAGTGTTTTATGAATGGAAATCATACTATTCTGTGGTCATAGACTTCCTTAGTTGGGACGCTGGGCCAGTCTAACCTCAGTTGGCATGCAGAAACTTTGTTAATCTAACCTAAACTGAATCTTACCTAAACTTACCTAATCTTACCTTAACAGTAAGGTTGGCACTGTGTTGCAGATATTTCTCCTGTCTCTCACTGAGTTGATGTTTACCTATCAGATATGACATTAGTCTTATTCATATGTGTGGTAAAATTCAGGGCTTAGTAAAGCATGCTGATCTGAGTTTGTAAGTAATATAAGAAAACAATAAAAGCATCCACTCAGAGGAAGATCAGAATGCTGATTTTCATTACTTTTCCTCATATCTTTTGGAAGGTTTTAAGTAAAATTCCTGGCATCTTACAAGCAAGCACTCTTTAAGGGCTGCCTTCATTCTTTTTTTTTTTTTTTTTTTTTTTTTTTTTTTTTTTTTTGGTTTTTTCGAGACAGGGTTTCCCTGTAGCCCCAGCTGTCCTGGAACTCGCTCTGTAGACCAGGCTGGCCTTGAACTCACAAAGATCCACCTGCCTCTGCCTCCTGAGTGCTAGGATTGAAGGCGTGTGCCACCATGCCCGGCAAGGGCTGCCTTCATTCTAATCAACACAATGCATGCATAATACTATACACCAATGTGAATGACATTCTTTTAAATTATTATTTTTATTTTTGTATGTCTGAGTGTATCACCTGCATGTGTATAAATGCACCCATGTCCTGCAATGCCCATGGGGGTCAGAAGAAGGTGTTGGATTCCACTGGAACTGGAGTTACAGATGGTTGTTAATCTGATATGTGGATCCTGGGAATTGAATCCTGGTCCTCTGCAAGGGTAGGCAGTGTTCTTACCAGCTGAGCCATCTCTCCAGTCCCTGCAAATGACATCCTATGACAATGGCCAGCATATTGTCATTCACATTGATGTATAGTGTTAATGTGTGTACATTTCTTAATATGTGTATGCATTATGAGGATTTATACATTTTTGAAATTTTGATTTATGAATAGTGATACTATGAACAATTTTATAATTTCAATAGACATTTTCATTTTTCTTCTTTTTTTAATGTATCAGTTGTTTAATTAGGTTCTTGATAAGAAATTTAGAGCACCAATTTGTGAGGATATATGCCATTTGTCAGAGCAAAGAGAGAGCTCGAGTAGCCCTTGAACTGAGAAACAGCTTTGATCTTTGGCAAAAGATTCACAGCTTTCTAATCAATCTTGTGCTGCTCTGTAATCTCATATTTCTCTTTCTCTGTGAGGAAGAACTCTCCTTTCTGGTGCCAGGGCTTTCACAGCTTCTTCTTGAGGTGCTGGGGGATTTTTAGGTTGCTGATATCAACTTTTGTGGAGGTGGAAATGACAAATTTCTGATGTGTTCTACTCAGAGGAACTCGGTTGAAGGCAAGAGGTCCAGTCACAAGTAGCAAGCCAATGGCTGCTGCTTTAGGAAAACCACTCTCTTGCCCCTGTGGCACCCAGTTAGGAGGAACATACTAAGAAAGCATTTTTATCATTATGTATGCATTGCTATATCATGGTAATTTGAATTGTAATTTCTCTGATTTAGTTTGTCATTAACTCTAAGCTTTTCAAAGTGGTTCTTCAACTATGCGCTCTCAGCAGTATGTGAGCTTTATACTTCTCTACATCTTTGCCAATATGTAGAAGCTTCCATTTTCTCCTGTCTGGGAGTATCCCCAAAATTTCATAGGATGGAATTATAATCCTCAATGCAACAGTGTCAGGAGGTAAAGTATTTTGAAGGACTGTTTTTCTCCTTTCTTGCCTTTCATATTTTATGCTGTGTAACAACAGAACAAAGAGGCCCTGAATAGATGCTAGGATATTAATCTGGACTCCTCTGATTCCAAAAGTGTGACAGAAAAAGTATCTGTTGTTTAAAAATCACCCAGAGACAGATAGCTTGTTACTGGAGCACACAAGATCTTAAGAAACAAAACCCTCTTTATCATTGTCATCATTCTGATACCTATGCATTGGTATCTCATTATAATTTGAACTATTTCCCTAATTTAATTTGTAATTAACTCTCTAAACACTTAAGCCTCCTTTAATGTAGAAAGATCTCACTACATTTTAAAACTTTTAATATATTTACTTAAGGAACTGGGGATTTTATTCTGTGTAAATCATTGCTTTTAAGTACCTCTCTGCAAATGGAGTTGCTCTTAACATTTATTTAATGCATTAAAATGTCTGGCATTTGCTATAGCTGTAGAATCCAAGATGTTTTCTATTCATTATCATTATTCTTATGTTAACAGAATTCCAGAAATGTAAGCAATATTGTATTTAATTCTGTGACTTAACAGCCTAAGAAATGGGTGTGATTATTTTATATTTCTTTGTCCTTTCTACAAAATTTACTGCGACTAAGTACATGTAAATTAACAATTACAGTGAATTTTAGCCTATGTACTATCAAGTAGGCTTTCTTCTATTAATATTAATTTTATTTTCTCTTCTGCTTATTTAATATTGTAAGGTTGTAGCCTACCTAAGTCAGGGACTTCAGAAGGCCAATTGAGGCAGAAGTTCCAAGAAATAATTATCTTGGAATGTGCTCCTGCAACCCGAGAAATGTTGCTGCAGCATCCTGAAATCATGCCTCACCAGAGACCAGACCAGGCCTCAGTCTCTTTCGAGATGCTCCTACTGATACCAGTTACAGGTCCAAGTTTCCCTTGAGATGCTGATACTGATACCAATCACAGACCCACCTATGCCCATTTCCCCATCTCCGTGTAGCCACTTCCTTGAAAAACTCACTTCCTTTTTTTTTACATAAATTTATTTTTATTTTTTTAACAAATCTAAACCCGTGTTCCCTCCAATTCCCCCACCCCACCAGAGCTCATGCATTCTGCCAAACATGCTTTTCATCTCTTTCTCAGTCTTTCTCAATATTCTCCATGAGGAAGTTGACTGTTTTGAGCAGAAGTTCACTGTTTCAGTCAGTTCTTTGATGCAGTCCTTTCTGTTGTTGTTGTTGTTGTTGTCGTTGTCGTTGTTTCCAATATGCACTACACCCAACTGCTTTGGACAAAAGCTCAGGGTGCCCTACACAAGAAATACTTACAATTAGGTAATTGGCACTAGCATCCACAGATGAGGGATACCATTCGTCGTTTGTTTTTCTGGGACTATTACTTCCCTCAGCATGATGTTACTTCCCTCTAGCTCCAGCCATTTTCCTGCAAAGCTCGTGATGTCGTCTTTCTTTACTGCTGCATAGAACTCCATTGTGTAGATGTACCACATTTTCTCTATCCACTCATCAGTTGAGGGGCATTTAGGTTGGTTCCAGCTCCTTGCTATTGTGAAGAGAGCTGCAATAAACATGGCCATGCTTGTATCTCTGTGGTGGGGTGAGTCTTGAGGGTACATGCCCAGGAGTGGTATGGCTGGGTCGGGTGGCAAGTTCACTGCAAGTCTTCCAAGGGTTCTCCACACTGCTTTCCATAGTGGTTGTACGAGTTTACATTCCCACCAGCAGCTTCCTTATGTGCCTGGGTATAAAACTGCCATTCTGGGGCCATTCTAACCCTGGTCATCCTAATCAAGACACAGGCAGGCTAGCCTCCATGCCCAAAATAAACCTGATGTCCCTCTCATCAGAGTCTTGACACTTTCTTCTCTCTTCGCCAGGTCTCCCCTCAAAAGGAACCTAACAATTCTCATGACTGTAACCCCTTAATTATTTTTATTTGGAAAAATATAACATATATTTGCTTATTTGAAAATTTCAATGTAATCGACTCCTTTGTTTTAGGTCTGTCTCTTAATAACAAGTAGATCTAGGTTTCCCTTCAACATGTGATTTGCGAATCTTTCAATAGATTACTTTTTTGTGTGGTTTTGAGACAGGGTCTCCCTTTAGTCCCAGCTGGCCTGGAGCTTGCTATGTAGACCAGGCTGGCCTTGAACTCATAGAGACCCACCTGCCTCTGCTTCACGAGTGCTGGGATTAAAGCCGTGTGCCAATTTTTTTAATTAATTAATTAATTATTTTATGTGTATGAATGTACTGTCTGCATGCAGGTCCGTGAACCCGTGTCATGCAATGCCATGGAGGTCAGCAGAGGGCGTCGGATTCCCCTGGAACTGGAGCTCTCCTGGAATTGGAGTTATGGTCAGTTCTCAGCCGCCATGTGGGTGCTGGGGATCGAACCCAGTTCCTCTGCAAAAGCAATCAGCACTCTTAACCGCTAGGCCATCTCTCCAGCCCCTCAATAGATTACTTTTAATAGGTAAGTTATACCTATTGACATTTCTATATGACCAATATATTTGGTCATTTAAACACACACAGATCATTAAATCAATATTTTGTTTTGTCTTTTTCCTTGATATTTCTAATATTTATTGCTTTATCATATAAAATACCTCTATATTAATTTCAAAATGACAGATCCAATCTCCTTAATGTAAAAAGAATTCTTAGTAATGAATGATAGACAAAAACATCAACATATAAATCATATATGAAGAGCTGCTTGTGGTACAAGGTGGTGTGCCTCTGTAATCCCAGCATTCAGGTAACCGAGTTAAGAGGATATTCATGAGTTCAAGGCCAGCCTGGGCAATATAGTGAGATTTAAGGCAATATACTCTGCAAAGACCCTGTATCAAAACAAAAACAAAAACAAAAGCAAAAATGGGATTGGGAGATGACTCAAGTGTTTAAAGTATGTGCCACTCAAATAAGATAACTAGAGCTCAGATCCCCAGAACCTATGTAAATGCCAGGCGGGTGTGGTAGCTTGACTGTAACTCCAGCCTTGGAATTTACAGACAAGGAATCTACAGAGGAGGCTGGCTAATTGCACTAGTCTTATTGATGAGCTCTCAGTCTGAATGAGAGACCCTGTCTTAAAGGGATACGGTAGAAGAGCAATCAATGCAAATTTCAAATATCAGCATCAAGCATACATCACACACACACACACACACACACACACACCACACACACTCGTGCACGCAAAAAGAAGACAAATAAGAAAAAGATATATGTTCATTAATTTCTCAAAAGTATATAAATTAAGCCATGCATGGTGGTGCACACCTTTAATTCCAGCACTTGGAAGGCAAAGGCGGGCCCAACTTTGTGAATTCAAGGCCAGCCTGATCTATATAAGGAGTTCCAGGCCAGGTGGGGCTACAGGGAGACCCAGTCTCAAAAAAAGTATATAAATTACAGTATCTAACAAGGAAACAAACTTGTCTTAGATCATCATGCTGTCATTAAAAATGTGAGGTAAATTGAAAAAGTTATATATACATGATACATTTTGGTTTATTATCAAATACGTATCATAATGTGTGTGCATGTGTTTGGTAGGGCATGTGTATGAAAGATATGGTAGATCCTGATTTCTACTCTACATAGATGTCTATGACCCTACAGTTTTAAGCTATCCTTTGTGAGGATGACCTTGGATACCTTGAAAATGATGTGTTAGTTAAATTTTTATTGCTATGACAAATACCTGGGAGAAACAATTTTAAAAGAGGAGAGATTTATTTTGAACTCCTAATTCCACAGATTTAAGTATAAGGTCAAATGGAGTCATTTCTTTATGGGTCAAGCAGGAGAGAATATCATATCAGTGGGTTCATATGACAGCGGCAGCTATGAAGCAAAAAGAGAGCATATGTGTCCTGAGAGCTTCTTCCTTCTCTGTTTATTCTATCTGTACCTCGGGCTATTGGACAGTGTCATCCACATTAACTCTCATTGAGTTCATTGCTTTTGGGAACACCTTTACCCACATACTCAGAACTGTGATTTTCTAGTATCCTACATGATTCTTAGACTAATTAAGTTGACAGTTAAGACTAACCACCATAAATGGAGACATTAATTAATACCTCACAAAGTTGCTGTCAAGAACAATGAGCAATGAACAAAACTTTGGACAATATCTAACACAGAATACTATAAGAAATGTATGTGTTGTTGTCTCTTGTGTTCTAGTTCTATAAAATACATAAACTTAAACATTTCTCACATATCAATTATATTTGAAGTACATGAAATTAGAATGTTTGTATGATGCAAAATCCTTAACTTCTTTTGAGAGTAAGTTATCTAATTATAATGTAATTAAATCTGCCTGTTATTACTTTTTGTTTGATATCCTCTCTCACCATCTTTTTTAAAAATTTTGTGTTTGTGCTTGTATGTGTGTGTGTGTGTGTGTGTGTGTGTGTGTGAAGGCCAGAAGATGGAATTGGATCCCCCTGGAAAAAGAGTTACAGGCTGTTGTGAGTCCCCTGGCATGGGTGGGTTCTAGGAAGTAAACTCAGGTCCTCTGGAAGAGCACCATGTTCTCTTAACCACTGAGCAAGTTCTCCAGTCCCATCATCTTTTTTATATCTTCAGTTTAAACCTTAGAATAGCCAACTTGCTCTAACCCCCAGGAAAGAGTATAAAGGTGGTCCCTATGAACAGAGAGCTGTAATCATGAGATCTGAGTCTTTAATACTTGATTAATCCTTGCATACAAAACTTTGAAGAGTAACTTTAGCTGTATTCACCTCAGTCCTTAAAAAGGAAAAATTATGTATTTTTATTGAATTTTTCAATCAGTCTTAATTGCCTTTATACCCACTTCTAATAGTTAAGAATATAAACCTTTTGTTGGACTACCCAGGCTGTATCATGAAGACCAGTACAGGTAGATCAAGACAGGATGTGGTGCTTACTGGACCTCATTTGGTGACCCTGCGAGGGGAAAACCCCAGTGTGGAGAACAAGGGCAGAACTGACAGTTGTTTGGGCTTGTCAAGGAGGAGCCTTCAAACAAAGCATCTTTCAGACTAATAAAGAAAAAAATTATAAGCTGAAGTTGCTAAAACCTATGATATATGTGGCATGCATATATGCATATTTTGGAGTGATGCAAATTGGAAGGAACAACAACAGCAGAAGGACTAGGTCAAAGAACTGACTGAAGGGGTGAACTTCTGCTCGAAACAGTAAACTTCTGCACCAAAAATTTTAAGAGACTGAGAAAAAGATGAAAGACATGTTTGGCAGAATGCATGAGCTCTGGTGGGGTGGGGGGGCAAGAGGGCACGGGTCTAGATTTGATTGAAAATTTAGTATGAAATTCACAAAGCTTCAATAAAAATTGGCTTTGAAACAAAAAAGAATATAAAGTTTGGAGGAATCAGCAGTTAAGAGGTCTTAACTCTTGCAGACGACCCAGGTGCAGGCACTGAACACATGTTATGCACTTACATACATGCAGACAAAACATTCATAGACATAAAGTAAAAAGAAATAAGTTGCTTGTTTTCGAAGGATTGTGCCGGGCGTGGTGGCGCACACCTTTTTTTTTTTAATTTTAATTTATTTTTGTATGTGTATGAGTGTACTGTCTGCATGTCGGTTTGTGCAACCCAACCATGTCGTGCAATGCCGCGGTCAGAAGAGGGTGCCGGATTCCCCTGGAACTGGAGTTCTCCTGGAATTGGAGTTACAGACGGTTCTTAGCTGCCATGTGGGTGCTGGGGATCGAACCCGGGTCCTCTGCAAGAGCAGTCGGTGCTCTTAACCGCTAGGCTATCTCTCAAGCCCCAAAAAGAAATGTTTTAAAAAATATATAAACTTGCTGGGTGTGGTGGAGCATGCCTTTAATCCCAGCACTCATGAGGCAGAGGCAGGTGGATCTCTGTGAGTTCAAGGCCAGCCTGGTGTACAGAGTGAGCTCCAGGCCATCTGGGACTAAAGGGAGACCTTGTCTCAAAAATACAAATATATATATGACATGTTAAAAAGTACTTAATAAATTCTCCCCAAAAGATTGCCAAGAAAGATTATTTAGAAGTTTGAATGCTATCAAAATATTTATGATTTTTAGATTGAAAATGATGACTATAAAAATTAGTAAATATTGGAGCTGGAGAGCTGGCACAGAAGTCTTTCAGAGTACCTGAATTCAGTTCCTAGAATCCACATCAGACGGCTCACGACCACCTGCAATNATTCCCCGGGAACTGGATTTCTTCCTTGGCAATTGGCAATGCGAGTGGACGTCCAGATGTGTTCTTTTTTTCTTTTTTTAATTGTTAATTCGTTCGTATTGATGCCTTGTGCATTTCGTACATCACTTTTCATTTCAGAATAGGCATTTTTCCCTTTTCCCTTCCCCCAACCCCCACCCCATCCAGATCATGTATTCTGCCATAACTGTCTGCATCTTTCTCTGGGTTTTTTTTTTTTTCCTTTTTAGCTATAAGTGATTAATCCATGAGTACACGAATCCTTCGTGCCAAACCAATCTACAGGCTGTTTTGTGTCCAAACCACCACAGCCCCACCATCCCCTGGGGGGTGACATGTTTTTATCAATTCAAGTGATCAAATGAGTGTCCAGAATACATCGCTGTAGTTTCACATTCACCCCAATCGCAACCCTTTTACATTTTACCACGCCCCTCTTCCACAGGTTGTTCCCTAAGCTTAGAAAAAGGGGCACAGGTGGATGAGAAGTTAAACAGTCCAACTCTCTGGAGCTGTTGACTTGGACCTCTGGTCACATTTGGCTGTTTCCTTCATGGGTTGACAGTTTGTTCAGGAGTACCTTTCGATCCTACTCATGAAGCACAAGCAATTAGATATATAGATTTAAACAGCACCTAATAGTTATGGTAGGTTACTTGGGAATAGACACATATGTTTGGATTGTATGTTAATTCCATGAGTTACATTTTTCCCCCCCTGTTAAATATGACCGGGGTCTTACTGTGGCTTCTAACATCTCCATACTGTAAAGGACTGTAAGCTTGTGGCCATCAATGCCATGGGTTTATTCCTTCCCACATCTCCTGATAATTAAGGAAATGCATATAAAACTACTTTGAGATATCACCTTCTCCAATAAGACTGGGTAGGGGGAATCAGAGGAACACACATGATACCAAATGCAGCCGCGATGTGGCAGGCGGAAAGGGGAACACTCATCCATTGCATGGTGGGAATGTAACCTTGTACAGCCACTATGGAAAGCCGGTGGAGAACCCTTAGAAAGACTCAAACTGAGCTTTCCATTTTGACCCAGGTCATACACTCCTGGGTAATACCCACACGAACACAACTTACTGCAAAGATACATGCACAGCTATGTTTATGCAGCTCTGTTCACAATAGCAAAAAAGCTGGAACCAGCCCAGGCCCAGGTGCCCCTCAAACTGACGAGTGGATAGAGAAATGTGGTACATGTATACAATGGGTTCTATGCAGCGGTAAAAGGGACAACCTCATGAACTTTGCAGGTAAATGCGTGGAAGCTGGAAGACATTATGTTAAGTGAGTCCACACAGTCCCAGAAACAACAACGACAAATGGTGTCCCTATATTGGATGCTAGTACCAACAACCCAGATATAATATTTCTCATGGAGAGGCTATGCATCGTAAAAGAACAACAACCGAAGACTGCATCAGAAAATGGACTGCTAATGGTGAATTGGGAAGGGGGCTGGGTGAAAGGGACCTGGGTGTATATTCGATTAAGGAATATTTAATTGACGTGAGTTCCGCAAGTACCCAGTGTCGCCTAGACACTGTCTACAGGGATACATGGTGTTTTTAGGACTTAGTAAAGTAAAAGTAAATATGTGTATATTAAACAAAATTGGTTTAAGACTCTGATAAAAACGGTAATGATCCTGAGTTAAAGTGATTTAATTCGCTGTTGTCCACATTTGGTTCTTAGCTGCCATTGTGGGTGCTGGGTATTTGAACCTGGGTTCTTCTTCAAGAGCAGTCGGTGTCTTAAAACTGCTAGGCTATCTCTCCAGCCCCAAAAAAAAGATATTCTTAAAATGTCAGACAATGTAGGACTGATCAGCAAGGTTATATATCATTTGCTTGAAACTATCCTTCCGTAACCTTAGTCATGTACCAGTTAAGAAAAACATCAAGCTGATAACTGTTTTTGAAAGGTAATAATTCTCGCAGCATGCACTAGACTAATTTGTGGTTAGATATCTCCTTGAAGCTTGGTGTAGTAAGTAGCATGTAATCTCAGCACTCAGAAGTCTTGTGTGTGTGTGGGGGGGGGAAATCACTGCTCAGTTTAAGGCCAGCCTGGGGTACATAATTAGTATCAAGACACCAACTCTGAGCAACAGAGTAGGACTTTGTTTCAATGATCCAAATAACCAATGAAGCAAACATGCAAACAAACAAGATAATTCCTTGAACTTCCATAGTTAATTCTATTCCCTTTTAGGAATTTTAGTGTTTTTGCATGGAATCATACGATTCTGTGGTCATAGACTCCTTACGTTGGGGACGCTGGTCCAGTCTAACCTCAGTTTGGCATGCGAGAAGAAACGGGGTGAATCTAACCGAAACGGATAGAGGCCTAAACTTACCCTAATCTTACCTAACCGCTAAGGTTTGGCACTGTGTTTGCAGATATTTTCCTGTCTCTCACTGAGTTGATGTTTACCTATCAGATATGACATTAGTCTTATTCATATGTGTGGTAAAATTCAGGGCTTAGTAAAGCATGCTGATCTGAGTTTGTAAGGCTATATAAGAAACACTAAAAAGCATCCACTTCAGAGGAAGATCAGAATGCTGATTTTCATTACTTTTCCTCATATCTTTTGGAAGGTTTTAAGTAAAATTCCTGGCATCTTACAAGCAAGCACTCTTTAAGGGCTCCTTCATTCTTTTTTTTTTTTTTTTTTTTTTTTTTTTTTTTTTTTGGTTTTTTTCGAAGACAGGGTTTCCCTGATAGCCCCAGCTGTCTGGAACTCGCCTCGTAGACCAGGTCTTGGCCTGAACTCACAAAGATCCACCTGCCCTGCCTCCTGCGTGTAGGATTTGAAGGCGTTGCCACCATGCCCGGCAAGGGCTGCCTTCATTCTAATCAACACAATGCATGCATAATACTATACACCAATGTGAATGACATTCTTTTAAATTATTATTTTCTTTTTGTATTTCTGAGGTATCACATCTGCATGTGTATAACTGCACCATGTCCTGCAATGCCCATGGGAGGTCAAAGAGAGGGTGTGGATTCCACTGGAACTGAGTTACAGATGGTTGTTATCTGATGTGTGGGTTCTGGGAATTGAATCCTGGACCTCTGCAAGGGTAGGCATTGTTCTTACCAGCTGATCCATCTCTCTAGTCCTGCAAATGACATCCTATGACAATGGCCAGCATATTGTCATTCACATTGATGTATAGTGTTAATGTGTGTACATTTCTTAATATGTGTATGCATTATGAGGATTTATACATTTTTGAAATTCTTGATTTTATGAATAGTGGATACTATTGAACAATTTATAATTTCAATCGCCTTTTATTTTTTCTTCTTTTTTTAATGTATCAGTTGTTTAATTAGGTTCTGGTAAGAAATATAGAATACCAATTTGTGAGGATACATGCCATTTGTCAGAGCAAAGAGAGAGCTCGAGTAGCCCTTGAACTGAGAAACAGCTTTGATCTTTGGCAAAAGATTCACAGCTTTCTAATCAATCTTGTGCTGCTCTGTAATCTCATATTTCTCTTTCTCTGTGAGGAAGAACTCTCCTTTCTGGTGCCAGGGCTTTCACAGCTTCTTCTTCTTGAGGTGTGTGGGATTTTGTAGGTTTAGGTCGCTGATATCAACTTTTTTGGAGGTGGAAATGACAATTTCTGCGATGTTCTTCGAGGAACTCGGTTGGGAAGCAAGAGGTCCAGTCACAAGTAGCAAGCCAATGGCTGCTGCTTTAGGAAAACCACTCTCTTGCCCCTGTGGCACCCAGTTAGGAGGAACATACTAAGAAAGCATTTTTATCATTATGTATGCATTGCTATATCATGGTAATTTGAATTGTAATTTCTCTGATTTAGTTTGTCATTAACTCTAAGCTTTTCAAAGTGGTTCTTCAACTATGCGCTCTCAGCAGTATGTGAGCTTTATACTTCTCTACATCTTTGCCAATATGTAGAAGCTTCCATTTTCTCCTGTCTGGGAGTATCCCCAAAATTTCATAGGATGGAATTATAATCCTCAATGCAACAGTGTTCAGGAGGTCAAAAGTATTTTGACCGGATGTTTTTTCCCTTTCTTGCCTCTCATATTTTATTGTCTGTGTTGTGTAACAACAGACAAGAGCCCTGACTAGATGCTATTTAGGCTATTAATCTGGGACTCCTCTGATTTCCAAAAGTGTGAAGAAAGAACAAGCTGATCTGTTGTTTTTTTAAAAAATCACCCAGAGACAGATAGCTTGTTACTGGAGCACACAAGATCTTAAGAAACAAAACCCTCTTTATCATTGTCATCATTCTGATACCTATGCATTGGTATCTCATTATAATTTGAATTATTTCCCTTAATTTACATTGAATAACTCTCTAAACATTAAGCCTCCTTTAATGTAGTAAGATTCTCACTCATTTTAAACTTTTAAATATTTACTTAAGGAAACTGGGGATCTATTCTGTGTAAATCATGCTTTTTAAGACCTCTCTGCAAATGAGTTGCTCTTACTTAACATTTATTTATTGAATGCCATTAAATGTCGGCATTTGTCTAGTGTAGAATCCACGATGTTTTCTATTTTCCTTATCTTATTCTACCATGTGAACAGACAAACATTCCGAATAATGTAAGCACTATTGTATTTAATTCTGTGACTTAACAGCCTAAGAAATGGGTGTGATTATTTTATATTTCTTTGTCCTTTCTACAAAATTTACTGCGACTAAGTACATGTAAATTAACAATTACAGTGAATTTTAGCCTATGTACTATCAAGTAGGCTTTCTTCTATTAATATTAATTTTATTTTCTTTCTGCTTATTTAATATTGTAAGGTTGTAGCCTACCTAAGTCAGGGACTTCAGAAGGCCAATTGAGCGGCAGAATTTCCAAGAAATAATTACCCTGAACTGTGCTCCTACAATCCGAGAAATGTTGCTGCAGCATCCTGCAATCATATCTCACCAGAGACCAGACCAGGCCTCAGTCTCTTTCAAGATGCTCCTACTGATACCAGTTCCAGGTTCCAGCTTCCCTCTAGAGCTGATAACTGATACCAATCACAGACCCACCTATGCCCATTTCCCCATCTCCGTGTAGCCACTTCCTTGAAAAACTCACTTCCTTTTTTTTTACATAAAATCTTATTTTTTATTTTTTTAACAAAATCTAAAACCCGTGTTCCCTCCAATTCCCCCCACCCCACCGAGTCATGTTCTGCCAAACATGCTTTTCATCTCTTTCTCAGTTTTCCTTTCTTCACTTATTCTCCATGAGGAAGTTGACTGTTTTGAGCAGAAGTTCATGTTTCAGTCATTTTTATCAGTCCTTTTGTTGTTGTTGTTGTTGTTGTCGTTGTCGTTGTTTCCAATATGCACTACACCCAACTGCTTTGGACAAAATGTCAAGGGTGCCCTACACAAGAAAAACTTACAATTAGGTAATTGGCACTAATCCAACACCCCGCCATGAGGGATCCCATTAGTAGTTTGTTTTTCTGGGACTATTACTCCACTCAGCATGATGTCCCCTAGCTCCAGACATTTTCCTGCCAAAGCTTGATGTCGTCTTTCTTTACTGCTGCATAGAACTCCATTGTGTCGATGTACAACATTTTCTCTAACAACTCATCAGTTGAGGGGCCTTGGGGTTGGTTCCCGCTCCTGCTATTGTGAAGAGAGCTGCCAATAAACATGGCTGTGCACATATGTCTCTTATAAGATGAATCCTTTGTTTATATACCAAGGAGTGGTATGTTTGGGTCGGGTGGCAAGTTCACTGCAAGTCTTCCAAGGGTTTCTCCACACTGATTTCCCTAGTGGTTGTACGAGTTTACATTCCCACCAGCAGCTTCCTTATGTGCCTGGGTATAAAAACTGCCATTCTGGGAACATTCTAACACTGGTCATCCTAATCCAGACACAGGGAGGCTATTAAGCCTCCATGCCCAAAATAAACCTGATGTCCCTCTCATCAGAGTCTTGACACTTTCTTCTCTCTTCGCCAGGTCTCCCCTCAAAAGGAACCTAACAATTCTCATGACTGTAACCCCTTATTATTTTTTATTTGGACAAATATAACATATATTTGCTTATTTGAAAATTTCAATGTAATCGACTCCTTTGTTTTAGGTCTGTCTCTTAATAACAAGTAGATCTAGGTTTCCCTTCAACATGTGATTTGCGAATCTTCACATAGATTTATCTTTTTTGTGTGTTTTTGAGACCCAGACCCCGTCTCCCTTTGTCCCAGATGGCCTGGAGCTTGCTATTGTCGAACAGGCTGGCCTTGAACTCATAGGAGACCCACATGCCTCTGCTTCACGAGTGCTGGGATTAAAGCCGCGTGATTGTGCCAATTTTTTTAATTAATTAATTAATTATTTTAGTGTATTGAATGTACTGTCTGCATGCAGGTCCGTGAACCCGTGTAGCAATGCCATGGAGGTCAGCAGAGGCGTCGGATTCCCCTGGAACTGGAGCTCTCCTGGGAATTGGAGTTATGGCAGTTCTCAGCCGCATGTGGGTGTGCTGGGGATCGAAACCAGTTCCTCTGCAAAAGCAATCAGCATCTTAACCGCTAGGCCATCTTCTCCAGCTCCCCTCAATAGATTACTTTTAATAGGTAAGTTATACCTATTGACATTTCTATATGACCAATATATTTGGTCATTTAAACACACACAGATCATTAAATCAATATTTTGTTTTGTCTTTTCCTTGATATTTCTAATATTTATTGCTTTATCATATAAAATACCTCTATATTAATTTCAAAATGACAGATCCAATCTCCTTAATGTAAAAAGAATTCTTAGTAATGAATGATAGACAAAAACATCAACATATAAATCATATATGAAGAGCTGCTTGTGGTACAAGGTGGTGTGCCTCTGTAATCCCATATTCAGGTAACCGAGTTAAGAGGATATTCATGAGTTCAAGGCCAGCCTTCGCCTGGGCAACTATTATAGTGAGAATTAAGGCAATATACTCTCAAGGACTCCTTGTATCAAAACAAAAACAAAAACAAACGCAAACAATGGGATTGGGAGGATTGGGAGATGACTCAAGTGTTTAAAGTATGTGCCACTCAAATAAGATAACTAGAGCTCAGTCCCCAGAACCTATGTAAATGCCAGTGGGTGTGGTTAGCTTGACTGCCTAATCCATCCTTGGAATTTACAGCAAGGACTCTACAGAGGCGGCTGGCTAATTGCCACTCGTCTTATGATGAGCTCTCCGTCTTGAATGAGAGGAGAACCTGTTTTTCTTTAAAGGGATACGGTAGAAGGCACTCAATGCCAAATTTTCCAATCTCCAGCCTCAAGCCTACCTCACACACACACACAACACCCACACACACACCACCACACCCACTCGTGACACTGCCAAAAAGAAGCCAACTAAGAAAAAGATATATGTCATTCATTTCTCCAACGTCTATAAATTAAGCCAGTAGGTGGTGCACACCTTTCATTCCAGCACTTGGAAGGCAAAGGCGGGCCCAACTTTGTGCATTCAAGGCCCGCCTGATTCTATATACGGAGTTCCAGGCCAGGTGGGGCTACAGGGAACCCAGTCTCAAAAAAAGTATATAAATTACAGTATCTAACAAGGAAACAAACTTGTCTTAGATCATCATGCTGTCATTAAACTGTGAGGTAAATTGAAAACGTTATATATACATGATACATTTTGGTTTATTATTCAAATACGTATCATAATGTGTGTGCATGTGTTTGGTAGGGCATGTGTATGAAAGATATGGTAGATCCTGATTTCTACTCTACATAGATGTCTATGACCCTACAGTTTTAAGCTATCCTTTGTGAGGATGACCTTGGATACCTTGAAAATGATGTGTTAGTTAAATTTTTATTGCTATGACAAATACCATGGGGGGAGAAACAGAAAAACAATTTTAAAACGGAGAGATTTATTTTGAACTCCTAATTCCACAGATTTAAGTATAAGGTCAAATGGAGTCATTTCTTTATGGGTCAAGCAGGAGAGAATATCATATCAGTGGGTTCATATGACAGCGGCAGCTATGAAGCAAAAAGAGAGCATATGTGTCCTGAGAGCTTCTTCCTTCTCTGTTTATTCTATCTGTACCTCGGGCTATTGGACAGTGTCATCCACATTAACTCTCATTGAGTTCATTGCTTTTGGGAACACCTTTACCCACATACTCAGAACTGTGATTTTCTAGTATCCTACATGATTCTTAGACAATTAGGTTGACAGTTAAGACTAACCACCATAAATGGAGACATTAATTAATACCTCACAAAGTTGCTGTCAAGAACAATGAGCAATGAACAAAACTTTGGACAATATCTAACACAGAATACTATAAGAAATGTATGTGTTGTTGTCTCTTGTGTTCTAGTTCTATAAAATACATAAACTTAAACATTTCTCACATATCAATTATATTTGAAGTACATGAAATTAGAATGTTTGTATGATGCAAAATCCTTAACTTCTTTTGAGAGTAAGTTATCTAATTATAATGTAATTAAATCTGCCTGTTATTAAGCGTTGTTGATTCCTATCTCAACATCTTTTTTAAAATTTTGTGTTGTGCTTTATTGTGTTTGTGTGGTGTGTGTGTGTGTGTGTTTGGAAGGCCAGAAGAAGAGGAATTGGATCCAATTGGATCCCCTGAAAAAAGAGGTCTTACACGGCTGTTGTGAGTCCCCTGGCATGGGTGGGTTCTAGGAAGTAAACCTCAGGTTCCTGGAAGAGCACCATGTTCTCTTAACCACTGAGCACGCTTATCCAGTCCCATCATCTTTTTTATATCTTCAGTTTAAACCTTAGAATAGCCAACTTGCTCTAACCCCCAGGAAAGAGTATAAAGGTGGTCCCTATGAACAGAGAGCTGTAATCATGAGATCTGAGTCTTTAATACTTGATTAATCCTTGCATACAAAACTTTGAAGAGTAACTTTAGCTGTATTCACCTCAGTCCTTAAAAAGGAAAAATTATTGTATTTTTATTGAATTCTTTCAATCAGTCTTAAATTGCCTTTATACCCATTCTAATAGTAAGAATATAACCTTTTGTTGGATACTACCCCAGGCTGTATCATAAGACCAGTAGTACCACGGTAGATCAAGACAGGATGTGGTGCTTACTGGACCTCATTTGGTTGACCCTGCGAGGGGAAAACCCCATGTGGAGGAGAACAAGGGCAGAACTGACAGTTGTTTGGGCTTGCCAAAAAGAGCCTTCAAACAATTCCCTAAGGAAAACACAACATCTTTCAACCTAATAAAAAAAAATCATAAGCTGAAGTGCTAAAACCTATGATTATGTGGCATGCATATATGCATATTTTGGAGTGAGCAAATTGGGAAGGAACAACAACAGCCAGAGGACTAGGTCAAAGAACTGACTGAAGGGGTGAACTGCTGCTCAAACAGTAAATTCTTGTGCACCAAAAAACTTTTAAAAGACTGTGAGAAAGATGAAGGACAGTTTGGCAGAATGCATGAGCTCTGGTGGGGTGGGGGGGCACGAGGGCACGGGTCTGATTTTGATTGAAAAATTAGTATGACCATTCACAAAGCTTCAATTACAAAAATTGGCTTGTCTTCTTTGAAACAAAAAAATCATAGAAAGTTGGATGGAATCAAGCAGTTAAGAGGTCTAACCTGCAGCCGACCCAGGGCAGGGCACTGAACAGACATGTCATGCACTTACATACATGCAACAAAACATTCATAGACATAAAGTTAAAAATAAATAAGTGCTTGTTTTCGACGGATTGTGCCGGGTGGTGGCGCACACCTTTTTTTTTTAATTTTTAATTATTTTGTCTGTGTATGCGTGTACTGTCTGCATGTAGGTTTGTGCTGTCTGCATGTAGGTTTCATGTCGTGCAATGCCGCGGGGTCAGAGAGGGTGCCGGATTCCCCCTGGAACGGGCTTTCTCTGGAATGGAGTTCATGAGTTTCTAGCTGCCATGGGGTGCTGGGGATCGAACCCGGGGGTCCTCTTGCCAGAGCAGTCGGTGCTTGCTCTTAACCGCTAGGGCTATCTCTCAAGCCCCAAAAAGAAATGTTTTAAAAAATATAAAACTTGCTGGGTGTTGCTGGGTGTGGTGCGGGCAGTCCTTTAACCCAGCACTCATGAGCAGAGGCAGGTGGATCTCTGTGCGTTAAGGCCAGCCTGGTGAAGAGTGAGCTCCAGCCATCTGGGACTAAAGGGAGGACTTGTCTCAAAAAACAAAATATATAATATATCTATATATATATTATATATATATATTATACTATAAAACTTTTGGGGCTGGAGAGATATAAAAGCCACTGGCTGCTCTTGCAGAGGACCTGGGTTCAATTCTCGCACCCAATGGCAGCTAACAACAGTCCTTAAACTCCAATTCTGGGGAATCTGCTTGTACTTTTCTGGCCTTCGTGGGCATTGCACAACATGGGTGCACCTACACACTGCAAGCAATTACACTCATACACATTACACTAAAGCTAATAACTTCCTATATATATCTATATATATATATTCTATATATATATATAAAACCTTGGATAAATAACAAATTAACAAGAAAAATAAAAGAAAAAAAATTTTTAATTGTGATTTCATGATATTTGGAAAATATTGACTCCCCAGAGAAACTTGAAATATACCTCAATACATGTGTTCATTTAATATGCATTTATAGAGAATGAGGTAGGTCAAGTGGTACAAAAGTTATAGTTTTCTTCAAAATTAATAATAGTATTATTGATTACCTTCTACTTTTGTCTTTTTCCATACAGGGTCCCTTTGTAGCCCCAGTTGGCCTGGCACTCGCTTGCTTTGTAAAGCAGGCTGGCCTTGAACTTACATATCTGCCTGCATCTGACTCCCGGGAGCTAGGATTAAAGGCGTGCTGCGCCACCACGCCCTACATTTGTTTGATTACCTTCTTATATATGGACTTTATTATGCTTTCCATAGTTTCTAAATTAATATGGATCTTTTAAAAATAAGAATGGCCAGGCGTGGTGGTGCACGCCTTTAATCCTAGCACTTGGGAGGCAGAGGCAGGTGGATCTTTGTGAGTTCAAGGCCAGCCTGGTCTACAGAGTGAGTTCCAGGACAGCTGGGGCTACAGGGAGACCCTGTCTCAAAAAGACAAAAAAAAAATAAGAATGAAAATACAGAGAAACAGTGGTTATAAGTACTTCAGATAGGGGTTGGGGAGTTGGCTTAGTCACCAGAGTGCTTGCCATGCAAATGTGAGAACCTGAGATCAGTCCCAAGCACCCATATAAAAGCCAGGATCAATGGCATGTGTTTAGAATTCCAGTGCTGAAGAGATGGAGATAGGACAATCTGTGGGGCTTGTGGGCAAGCCAGTCTAGTCAATCGGTGAACTCCAGACAGGAGACCCTGTCTCAAATAATTTAGAGAGCAATTGAGGAAGACAGTCAACATAGAACTCTGGCCTACACACATGCATGCACAGATATGTGCATGTGAACAAACTTGTATATACATATGGTACACTCACAGATAGTAGTACTAAATAAAAATTAAAACTATGTCAGACAGACAAACACTACGGAATATGAAAGACTTCTATATGGCCTATCATAGCATAGAACGCATTACACATACAAGAGAAACTCACATTGACATGTTTTCTGATTACGTTAGTTCCTTCTTTCCAGGAATTAACACTGTACAGACTTTGGCATTTTTACTTCTTTAAGGTTTTTAATACATTTATTAATATTACATCAATGTATTATATTAATATATCAATAAAATATATACATTTTATTTTGCAGCATGTTTTATCTACAATGTGTGGTTACTTCACCTGCAGAAGGAAGGAACGTGGAAAGATATATACATAACCACATCTCAACAGTAGCATCTACCATACATGCCCCCTGTCCTGTTTTTTTTTTCTTTTTCAGATTTGCTACAAAGTTTCTTAGTTTACATGCTGTTGGAAGGATGGACAGAATCTTCAGGTACATTTCCCATACATTTTAAATTGATGTGTTTAAAGTATTGCAGTTTTCCTGGAGGTAAACAGCCTGTAACAAGGTCTCGGTGCATCTTGAATATGAAACATCTTTCCATTTGTCCCTACCTAGTTTTTCATTTTGAATTAAAACTGTTACTCTGATAAACTTTTTTCTACACCTCCAGAACCTAATCTAAGCCATGCAACTTAAAGACAAAATATTTTAAGAGTTGGTATGTGTGTCTTCAGACCACTTGGATCGTTTAAAGTTGCAGCCCATGTAGAGCTTGATCTGATTTTTCAGTACAAGTCACAAGCATTTGTATATTTTCTTTCTCCTATTATTAGTAGTAGAACAAAGAAATTCTTGCAAAAGTATGTTAAATTCATGAGCTGATCTTGCTTGGGGCCCTGGGCTGGCTCAATTTTTACCCTACATTGTGCTGTTTCTCTTGGAAACTGTGGATCTAGGTGTTAAGCAGTTTTATGTATTTCCTCACCCTTCCCTCTCAAGTGGACTTACTGCAGATCTAACTAGGTGGGTAAACAGAGGAGCCTGCTGACAATGTTAGGGGCATTGCTTGGGAGAGGGCTGGGAGAAGCAGACTGGGAAACACCTTTCATTTTCTAGCCTTCACTGAAATCTGAGAAAGTACAGAAATGCTCTGACTGCTTGCTGAACATCCGGCTTGTCTAACAGAAGTGCCCACCCATCTTCTAGGCATCTGCAATTTCAATTCAAAGTTGAAGTTTACCAATTGTTAAACTCCTATGAATAGATTCATACATTAGTTCTGGGACCCTCTCGCTTAAATCCCTGGTCTATGGCTAGTCTCCATTCTGACACTTTTGGAGCACTGTTATCCATTGCCCTGTTGAACTGTCAGCAGCTGAGATTACCCAGAGGAGACCTGCAAAAGATTTCTCCTATTAATTTTTTGTCATGGATGCGGGGAACTCAAATGGCCCTTCCTCGCTCCAAGGATTTATAGATAATTACCAGTGACTGGAGAAGAAAGATTTTTCCCTTCAGTGGTGTGGCAGCCCATAAGTTGCCAAATTTTCTGTAAGTTATCTGTCACCCACACTCCTGCAAGTAACCCCAATTAAACTCATTGTTCCTCCAAGATACACTTAAATAGAATTGTTTCCTTCTGTCATAAGTGCCCTATCTGCAGTGAGTAGATGTTTGTTCACTTCTCAGAAAAATGTTCAGACAAAAGAGAGTTTGCTGGGTGTGGTGGTGCTCGCTTTTAATTCCAACACTCAGGAGGCAGAAGTAAGCAGATCTCTGTGAGCTCAAGGCCAGCCTGGCCTATGTAGCAAGTTCCAAGCCAGCTGGGACTACAGGGAGACCTTGTCTCAAAAATACCAAAGATAAAATGATAATAAAACCTTTTTGGATGGTCCATTCTACTCATTTTTTTTTTCTGATTTTTGTTCACTTCTGAACTTGAGACACTTTAATTGTAAATAAAATGCATAAGTCTGGGGCTGGAGATATGGCTCAGTGGTTAAGAGCACTGGCTGTTCTTGCAGAAGACCCAGGTTCAAATCGCAGCACCCACATGGCAGCTAACAACTGTCTGTAACTCCAGTTCCAGGGGATCTGATGCCCTCTTCTGTCCTCCTTGGGCACTTCACAACATGGGTGCACTTATACACATGCAAGCATAACATTGATACACATACACTAACAATAGATAAATTAAAAAACTATAGAAGTCTGTCAATGCAAAAATACAAATTTCACCTCAAAGGGAATAAGAGATAGTTTATTCTAGAACTAAATATGAGTGACCATGGCCTGAGGACACACATTAAGGTTACCCAAATTCCATGTTCCAATGCTAAAGAAGTTTCATGAAGTTTCTATAGAAACAGAACAAAGAAAAGTCATAAATTAAGAAAGCTTACAAATATGTTGATGGAGCTATTAGGTAGCATTTCTAGCAAAAGAGAAATCTCACCTATAGGCATCAGATGCTACCTGATGGGATTCAGCGTTTTGTTGGTTGAAGCTGGTAACCACCAGTTAAGTTAATATTTCAAAAGGTTTTTTAATCTGTTAATTACAGAATGTGAAGTTAGAAGCAAAGGTAGGCAAGAAGTGGCTATTTGTTGGGCTAAAGGGGCCCAAGGAAAATGGGAATTAGGCTCTGGACCTGCAACATTCCAAACTCTTCACAAATTTCTGAACATCTAATCTTCTTGGTTTCTGAACATCTAATCAGCCTTTGCAGAAGGTTCAGGTTTTTAAATTATTTATTATTTTTATTTTCTGTATATGAGTGTGTGTAAGTCCACCTGTGTTGTGCAATACCTATGGGGATCGGAAGAGGGTGTCAGATTCCTATGGAACTGGAGTTAAAAATAGTTGTTAGCCACTATGTGGGTGCTAGAAATTGAACTCAGGTCCTCTGCAAGAGCAGCTGGTGCTCTTAACTGATAAGCCACCTCTCTAGCCTTCGCAGAAGGTTAAGTTTTAAGATGTAATTTTCTGTGAATTTTTGTTCGTCAGGAAAAGAAAAATCATTAGAAACCACTAAAATTTGCTATTCATGCATAGGCATTAATAGCTTTTTGCCAGGCGTGGTGGCGCATGCCTTTAATCTTGGCACTTAGGAGGCAGAGGCAGGTGGATCTTTGTGAGTTCAAGGCCAGCCTGGTCTACAGAGTGAGTTCCAGGACAGCTGGGGCTACAGGGAGACCCTGTCTCGAAAAAACTAAAAAAATAAATAAATAAAATAATAGCTTTGTGATCATACGATCTTTCCAACTCTGTAAATTGTTTCTTTTTGACACACATAATGTGAAATTCAACTCATGACTTCAAATCCACATAATAATGGAAACGACAGGAAAAAACTTAATAGTCCATTTATGGTTTTTTTTTTTTTTTTTTTTT
>VZQC01008436.1:463442-481803 GCA_009823505.1 Rhizomys pruinosus | reverse complement strand
AAAAAAAAAAAAAAAAGAAAACCTACTCTCCCTCACTCAGCAGTGATCAGTTGCCAATGGTCAAATTCTAATCAACATCCATCTTCACTGTATATTAGTCAGTCATTTTTACATAGGCACAAAGGATGTATGTCTATTAATCCATTGTTAACTACTTCATACTGATATTAGTACATGTAGTGCTATAAGTAGAATCCCTGGATAAAAAGCAAATAACAGGTGCCGAAGAGATGGCTTAATGGATATAAGCACTGGCTGCTCTTGCAGAAGATCTGCGTTTGGTTCCCAGCAGCCACAAGGGGATTAAGAACTGTTTGTAACTCCAGTTCCAGATCTAAACCCCTTTTCTAACCTTCATGGGCATGGCATGACATGGGTGCCCCTTACACACATGTAGGCAATGCACTCATACACATAAAAAAATTATAAAATAAAAAAATAACAGTAAGCAGGCCCTGGTATTGTCCCATTTTCATGATTATTAAGTGAATGCTACAGTTGGAAAATGTAGAAGTGATGAGCTTTAAATCAAGTATTGCCCACAAATATAACCTAATGTAGCTTGATTAAGAGGCACTGGCGGTTCTCGGCCACCATGTGGGTGCTGGGGATCGAACCTGGGTCCTCTGCAAGAGCGGTCAGCGCTCTTAACCGCTAGGCCATCTCTCCAGACAGTACATTCATACACATACAGAAATAAATAAAAAAAATTTAAAAAAAAAGGGGGCACTGGCATTGCTTGGATCTATATTCTATACTCAGTCAAGAGGATTACAATATAGCTACAGTTTTATATACATTTACATTTACAGTAATCACATACTCTGAGGCCTTTTATATTAAATAGCTTCATTATTACTATCGTATGATCGAGATTCAGAACATCACATTTTTATCATCTTTCTGGAAATATAATGTGTCATTATTATGCCAATATTATAATTAGCTGCACAAAAAGCCTGGCTTATAAACTTAATTTTTAAGAGTGGGCCTGAGCTTGAAGACACCCATTCCTCCAGATACCTTCTGGAACTGACTGTGTCCTGAGATTGTTCTGATAGAATTGTCTCATTGGAACTGTACTTCTGGAACTCTGTTCTCCAGTCAGACCCCACCCATGATTTTATTCAAAATAATTTCTCCAACTTCAACTGGGGAAGTACAAGTTTTCCTCTCCCTTTATCTTAACAGACCATTCAGTCTTTTTATCGTCAGTTCGGCAATATCTCATTTACCCAAGGTCACAGGTCCTTTTCAATCTTCATTGTTAATGTTAATTTTCTTTTCTTTGTGTGTGTGTGTGTGTGTGTGTGTGTGTGTGTGTGTGTGTGTGTGTATTTTTGAGACAGGGTCTCCCTTTAGTCCCAACTGTCCTGGAGCTCACTCTGTAGACCAGGCTGGCCTTGAACTCACCAAGACCTGCTTGCTTCTGACTCCCAAGTGCTAGGATTAAATGCGTGCGCCACCACTCCAGACACTAAAGATGGTTCTTAGCTGCCATGTGGGTGCTGGGAATGGAATCTGGGTCCTCTGCAAGAGCAGTCAGTGCTCTTAAACACTGAGCCATCTCTCCAGGCCCCAGTGTTACTTTTCCAAGCATACCTATGTTCATTCATTCATTATCTTTTTAGGTGGAGTTGCAGTTCCTAGGAAGCAAAGAGTTACCCAGGTCACAAGTCATAAGAGCATAGGTTTTGCTGGGGTTAATTAAAAGTTTTTATTCCAGATTACATCTATTTTATAAAAGTCATTCCTTCAGTACAATTTTTAGACAAAAAAGTTCACACACTGATACAATTTGATGAGTGTTAAAATATGTAAAGTTGAGCAACCATCACCATAAATTTTAGGCATTCCTAAAACCCTGAAAAGTTTCCTGGTGATGCAGTTTATACCAATGCCTATATCCAGGCTAAACAATCAGATATATGTTTTCTTTTTTTTTTCAGAGACATGTTTTCTATACATATAAATTTATTTACTTTTTTATGGTGGTTAATCTTGGTTGTCAACTTGACTGGTTTTGGAATCAAGAGATGTGCTTCTGGTGAAATAGTACCTTTTGGACATGACATAACTACTGCATTAATGAAATCACAGCATCTGTTGTTGTTTGCACAAGACCTGCACAAGATTAAGCCAATCAACTTTCTAACAGGAATGGGGAGGGGCACATGAGCTCCCACTACTAGCTGAGGAGCTAATAATTGTTGATGGCTTCTAAGAGAGGGAAAGTCAATTTTCTTTAAGGATATGGCCCCCTAATCAATTGCTCATGCTCTGCTAGATGGCCCCACACCCATGTGCAGTTAGGAGGTGCTAATTAGATTCAGTAGATTATGGAAATACAAAGAGGACACGAAATTGGGAGAAGGACATGGCAGGAATCTGGGAGGAGCTGCTGAAGGTGAAAGGAGATGAATATACCAAAATTCCATTATATACATGTATAAAATTCTCAAAGAGTAAGTTAAAATATATTTTAAAAATTTGAAATTTAGGGGCTGGAGACATGGCTTAGCAGTTAAGAGCTCTGGCTGCTATTGCAAAGGACCTGGGTTTGATTCCCAGCACCCACACGGTGGCAAACAACTGTCCATAATTCCAGTTCCAGGGGATCTGAAACCCTCTTTTGACCTCTATAGGCATTGCATGACATGTGGACATCTACATACATGCCAATAATACCATCATACACATAAAATAAAAAATTAAATAATATGCTTTAAATTAAAATGTAAAAAAGAGTGTCACAATTGTGTGCGATCATCTAGATTAAGGGGGGGCTTCTGAAAATGTTTGTGAAGGATTTAATAGATTAAATTAATTGAAGTAGGAGGCACACCCTAAATGTGGTTGACACCTTCCAGGGTAGTCCAGATAATGGAGGTCAGATGGAGAAAAGCTTTTGCTTTTTGCTTATTTACCTTCTTGTCTCGCTAGCAAATTCATATTGCTGTTGCCACTGGTGCTCCATTCTTTCACTGATATCAGAACCCAGCTTCTTTGGACTTCCAACACAGACTGAAGTCCAATGGCTCTCCAGGAATTCTCTAGGCCTTCAGCACCAGATTTTTTTTTTATATTTTATTTATTTATTTATGTGTATGAATGTACTGTATGCATGTAGGTCTGTGCACCCGTGTCGTGCAATTCAGCACCAGATTAAGACTACTGAGGCACCCAGCCACTCAGACTGAGCAGCTACTAGGTTTTTAGGCTCTCCAATATGAGACAACCATTGTTGGACTACCTAAACCATATCATATAATCCAAAATAATACTTTCCCTTCAATATGTATTCATCCATTGCTCTTGAGGATCTTGAAAAATACACAATTCCATGCATTTTATATAATTGAGATAATTAAATATTCGTTTTTTTCATAGCTGGATTCTTTCATTTCACATGTTTGCAACATTCACCTACTCATATGTTCAGATTTAATTCAGCTAAAGACTTTTCAGTAGATATACCATATTTTCAATAGATATATCATATTTTGTGTATCCATTCATTTGTTTAAGGACATCTGAATTATTTTGAAAATTAGGTTAGTTTTCAGGCAGTATAGAAAGACATGGATATTAAAAGGACATAGGAAGAGGAAGGAGTTCTTTACCTTGGGGTTTTGTTTAAGTCATTCACTGCAGATCAAGAATTTTGAGGGGCTTGAGAGACGGCTCAGCAGTTAAGAGTGCTGACTGCTCTTGCAGAGGACCTGGGTTCAATTCCTAGCACCCACATGGTGGCAAAGAACAGTCTTTAAGCCAGGCGTGGTGGTGCATGCCTTTAATCCTAGCACTCAGGAGGCAGAGGCAGGCAGATCTCTGTGAGTTCACGGCCAGCCTCGTCTACAGTGTGAGTTCCAGGCAAGTTGGGGTCATAGGAAGACCCTGTCTCAAAAAGACAAAAAAAAAAAAGAATTTTGAGACAACTAACCAAAATTCACTGTGAGGATCTCAAGCATGAAGATAATCTTTTTATAGGCCAGGTGTGGTGTCACAGGCCTTTAATCCTAGCACTTGGGAGGCAGAGGCAGGCAGATCTCTGTGAGTTCAAGGCCAGTCTGGTCTACATAGTGAGCTCCAGGCCAACTGGGACTAAAGGGAGGCCCTGTCTTAAAAATACAAAAGTAAATAAATAAAAATAAAAATTAAATATTCTTTCTATAGAAATATTTCAAATAAGAATGTTAAAATAATATTGTACTATACCTAAATCCAAAATATATGAGCTGTAAGTTTAAAATTTCTCCTTTTTCACCTAGAAACCTGTTATTTTCAGAGAAGTTCACAAATGATTTTGCCAATCATGTTTGTAGTCAAAACATAACTTTATTTCATTTTAACCTATCCATACAAAGGATTTCTTTACCTTTTTGACCAGTTTTCATCTTGTAAATCTGTAAACCTGTACAAAAACATCCAAAATCTTATCTATTTTACTGAAGATAACTTCCTTACATAAGTGTACCAAAACTATTTTTACTCAATGTCTAAGCTGTTTTAACAATGTAACTTCAAAAGCTGAGATATGATACTTATATACCACTCTCTCTTGAGACACCTGTGTTAACCCAAAGGTATATACTACTGCTGTTCTTCATGTCTCTCCCCTTCTCTCAATGCCTGTGCTGAAATCTACATTACTACTTTTTCTTAACAAACTCCAATTCTGCTTCATACTGATTCCTGAAATTATTTTCTACTCATTTAAGTCAAGAATCCTGGCTTCATTTGAAAAGAGATTTCTAAAATGACCTCCTCTGGCTGCTGTTGAGTTATGTTGCTGTTGTTCACACAATATGTACACTGATTTTAATCTAAGCATATGTTTTCATTGCTGCTTGGATGAATACATTCAGGGGAAATTAACTCCTATTTAATCATTTGAGGAATGACCAGACTCTTTTCATGACCTTAACAGTGATGAGGAATACAGGATTATTTGATGCTTTTTTTCTGATAAGTCTGCTAGAAGCAAAATGTCTTGTCAGGAGGTAGTTTGAAGAAAAAAGATGTTTGGATTTCAGACAACGGCCAAAGGGACCTAGCATTAATTTGAGGCTTTTCCATTCTGGAGAACATGGAAGTTAACAATCAAAGTTTCCACAGCAATGTTAACTTTTTTAAGACAAGTGTGTTCTGGTGATGAAAGCAGGCCACTGTGTCCACGTGGTTGGACTCAGATGAGGACATTGGGGCCCTGAGATGGAAACGAAGGGATCCCAGATCAAAGGCAGGTGGTACCCACTTTAGGACTCACTGTTAGGATGTCTCCTGAGGGACACACGTGGTCCTTCTGGTCCCAAGGAGTGTGTTATCCTATATACACTTTCCATGTGCAGATGGGGAGTTCACAGGAGGATGAGACACGGAAATGCTCTTTCCAGGTCCAGTTTCCCCTTCTGTGAAATGGGAGTCAGAATTCTCACCCACCAGATCACTGACGACTTCTGTAATAACAGCTTATTAAAAATGATTGCCTGCACAGAGCCCAAGAGTTTAAGACCAGCCTGGATAATGTAGGGAGACCCTGTTTCCAAAGTGAGCCAAATTTATAAGGTCAAACATCACATAGTTTCTCTTACAAGTAGAAAATGAAACAACTCTTTAAAGGACATAAAAGTAAAAGGGGAAATATTAGGAAGGTGGAAGGAGAAAAATGAAAAAAGAATGCATAGAGAGAAGGTAGGAGGATTAAGAGATGGTAATAGAGAGGGTGAAATGATCAAAATACATGCATGTATGAAAATCCTGTAGT
The DNA here is from genome assembly GCA_009823505.1 of Rhizomys pruinosus. NCBI lineage: Eukaryota > Metazoa > Chordata > Mammalia > Rodentia > Spalacidae > Rhizomys > Rhizomys pruinosus. The sequence continues at coordinate 476,036 of VZQC01008436.1, read as the reverse complement.
GTAATTTATTTTGTACAATTAATAAGCATTAATAAAGAAAAAAGCATAGAAACCAACTTGTTCTTAAACTGGTTTCTTCCTTACATACTTAATTCAAGGAAAGGAAAAATCATTAAAAGTTTTATCATACTTCGGCTGGAGAGATGGCTCAGCAGTTAAGAACACTGGCTGCTCGATGCACATGGTGGTGAACGCCTTTAATCCCAGCATTCAGGAGGCAGAGGCAGGCAGATCTCAAGGCCAGCCTGGTCTACAAAGTGAGTTCCAGGCAGCTGGAACTCACTTTGAGACCCTGTCTCAAAAACACCAAAACAACAACAACAACAACAACAACAACAACAACAACAAAAAACCACTGGCTGCTCTCGCAGAGGACCTGAATTCAGTTGCCAGCATCCACATGATGGCTAACAACCAGCCTAATTCCAGTTCCATGGAATCCAATGCCCTCTTCTGACCTCCCCAGGCATTGCACAGAATAGGTGCACCTACATATATGCAAGTAATACACTCATACACAAACATAAAAACATTATCAAACTTACTAAAAATATAATATTTTGTACTTATGTAATGTTAGTTAGCAGCAGCAGCAGCAAAGATCTTACCGGGAATTTATACCCTAATATTTTAGATTATATCTAGGCTAGAACACAAAAATATATTTTTCAACTTAATGTAATGGAAGCATATATATGTTTATAATTGGCTCCTATGTACTATGCCTTACTTTTTTATTATGACTAACATTTATTGATGTACATATGTATTACTTTATTCATTGATACAGGACATCAAGCCTTTCAGGCTAGCTTGGAATTCATTATGTAGCTGAAGATGACTTTGAACCCCTGAGGCTCGTGCCTCCACATCTGGGAATACAGGCATACACCACCACCATACCTATTTTATTTGGTCCTGGGCATCTAACATAGCTAGTCAACCACTAGACCAACTGAGATACACCACATTTTTTCTTTCTTAACTGATAATTTCATACGATGTATTCTGATCATATTCATTCCTCTTTTTAATACACCTAGTGTTATTTTCCTTAAAAAGTGTTCTGAGCTATTAAATTTTTAAAATATTTTTCCAAAGCCATTTTTTTATTGAAGCTTTGTGAATTTCATACAAAATTTCAAATCAAATCTAGAACCGTGCCCCCTCCCTACCCCCCCACCAGAGCTCATGCATTCTGCCAAACATGTTTTTCATCTTTTTCTCAGTCTCTCTCAAAATTCTCAATGCAGAAGTTTACTGTTTTCAAGCAGAAGTTCACCATTTCAGTCAGATCTTTGACCTAGTCTTTTTGTTGTTGTTGTTGTTGTTATTCCTTCCAATATGCATTACTACAAAATATGCATATATGCATGCCACATATATCATAGGTTTTAGCATTTTCAGCTTATGATTTTTTTACTTTATTGGGCTGAAAGATGTCATGTTTGAAGTCTCCTCCGTGGCAAGCCCAAACCTCCATCAGTCCTGCCCTTATGCTCCACACTGGGGTTTTCCGTTCCCATGGTCACCAAATGAGTTTCAGTAAGCACCGTGTCCTGTCTTGATCTTCTTGTACTGGTCTCCATGATAGAGCCTGGGTAGCCCAACAATGGCATTCTATACTTTGAAGAGGCTGTAACCCCAGTACTAGCTCAGTCCACAAGTTGGATGTTTCAGCAGTCCCCATCTGGCACTGAAGGTTTGGAGGATTCTTGGAGAGACATGAGTCTTCAGNTAAAATATATTTTAAAAATTTGAAATTTAGGGGCTGGAGACATGGCTTAGCGATTAAGAGCTCCTGGGCTGTTCTTGAAGAGGACCCTGGTTGATTTCCCAGCACCCACACAGCAGCGGTGGTCTGGCAAACAAACGCTTCCTAATCACGTTCCAGGATCTGAAAACCCTCTTCTGGCCGCTATAGGCATTGCATGACATCTCTGGACATCTACATACATGCCAATAATACCCATCATACACATAAAATAAAAAAATTATAATATGCTTAAATTAAAATGTAAAAAAGAGTGTCACAATTGTGTGCGATCATCTAGATTAAGGGGGGGCTTCTGAAAATGTTTGTGAAGGATTTAATAGATTAAATTAATTGAAGTAGGAGGCACACCCTAAATGTGGTTGACACCTTCCAGGGTAGTCCATGAGAGATGAGGTCCAGATTGGAGGGAAAAGCTTTTTTGCTTTTTGCTTTATTTACCTTCTTGTCTCCGCTTAGAATTCCATATTGCTGTTGCCACTTCTGTTTCATTCTTTCACTGATATCAGAACCCAGCTTCTTTGGACTTCCAACACAGACTGAAGTCCAATGGCTCTCCAGGAATTCTCCTAGGGCCACTTCAGCACCAGATCATTTTTTATATATCTATTTACTTTACTTTATGTGTATGAATGTACTGTAGTCTGTAGGTCTGCTGCACCCGTGTCGTGCAATTCAGCACCAGATTAAGACTACTGAGGCACCCAGCCACTCAGACTGAGCAGCTACTAGGTTAGGCCTCGCGTCCCAATAATGATGAACCGAACCATTGTTGGACTACCTAAACCATATCATATAATCCAAAATAATACTTTCCCTTCAATATGTATTCATCCATTGCTCTTGAGGATCTTGAAAAATACACAATTCCATGCATTTTTTATCTAATTGAGATTAATTAAATTATTCGTTTTTTTTCATTAGCTTATTCTTTCGATTTCACATGTTTATGCAACATCAACCTACTCATATGTTCCAGATTTAATTCAAGCACTAAAGAACTTATTCAGTAGATCATACCATATTTTCAATATGATTATATCAATACTCTCTCTCGCTCGCATATCCATTCATTTGTTTAAGGACATCTGAATTATTTTGAAAATTAGGTTAGTTTTCAGGCAGTATAGAAAGACATGGATATTAAAAGGACATAGGAAGAGGAAGGAGTTCTTTACCTTGGGGTTTTGTTTAAGTCATTCACTGCAGATCAAGAATTTTGAGGGGCCTTGTAGAGACGGCTCAGCAGTTAAGTAGTGCTGACTGCTCTTGCAGAGGACCTGCAGGTTCATATTCCCTAGCACCCACATACGGTGGCAAAAGAACCCAGTCTTTTAAGCCAGGCGTAGGTAGTACATGGGCATGCTTTAATCTAAAGCACTCAGGATGGCAGAGGCAGGGCAGATCTCTTACGACCGTTGACAGTTCACGCCAGCCTCGTTTTCTACATGAGTGAGTTCCAGGCAAGTTTCTAGGGTTGGGTCATAGGAAGAACCCTGTCTCAAAAAGACAAAAAAAAAAAAAGAATTTTGAGACAACTAACCAAAATTCACTGTGAGGATCTCAAGCATGAAGATAATCTTTTATTAGGGCACAGGGTGTGGTATCACAGGCCTTTAATCCTAGCACTTGGAGGCCAGAGGCAGGCAGATCTCTGTGAGTCAAGGCCCAGTCTGGTTCTACATAGTGAGCTCCAGGCCAACTGGGACTAAAGGGAGCCCTGTTCTTTAAAAATCAAAAGTAAAATAAATAAAAAATTAAAAATTAAATATTCTTTCTATAGAAATATTTCAAATAAGAATGTTAAAATAATATTGTACTATACCTAAATCCAAAATATATGAGCTGTAAGTTTAAAATTTCTCCTTTTTCACCTAGAAACCTGTTATTTTCAGAGAAGTTCACAAATGATTTTGCCAATCATGTTTGTAGTCAAAACATAACTTTATTTCATTTTAACCTATCCATACAAAGGATTTCTTTACCTTTTTGACCAGTTTTCATCTTGTAAATCTGTAAACCTGTACAAAAACATCCAAAATCTTATCTATTTTACTGAAGATAACTTCCTTACATAAGTGTACCAAAACTATTTTTACTCAATGTCTAAGCTGTTTTAACAATGTAACTTCAAAAGCTGAGATATGATACTCTATATACCACTCTCTCTTTGGAGACACCATGTGTTAACCCAAAAGGTAATAATTTTACTGACTTTGCTGTTCTTCATGTCTCTTTCCCCTCTCTTCTCAATGCCTGTGGCTGCATCCTACCATTACTACTTTTTTCTTAACAAAAATGTCCAATTCTGCTTCATACTGATTCCTGAAATTATTTTCTACTCATTTAAGTCAAGAATCCTGGCTTCATTTGAAAAGAGATTTCTAAAATGACCTCCTCTGGCTGCTGTTGAGTTATGTTGCTGTTGTTCACACAATATGTACACTGATTTTAATCTAAGCATATGTTTTCATTGCTGCTTGGATGAATACATTCAGGGGAAATTAACTCCTATTTAATCATTTGAGGAATGACCAGACTCTTTTCATGACCTTAACAGTGATGAGGAATACAGGATCTATTGATGCTTTTTTTTCTGATAAGTACTGCTAGAAGCAAAAATGTCTTTTTCAGGATCGGAGTTTGCAAGAAAATAAGATGTTTGGATTTCAACAACGGCCAAAGGGACCTAGCATTAATTTGAGGCTTTTCCATTCTGGAGAACATGGAAGTTAACAATCAAAGTTTCCACAGCAATGTTAACTTTTTTAAGACAAGTGTGTTCTGGTGATGAAAGCAGGCCACTGTGTCCACGTGGTTGGACTCAGATGAGGACATTGGGGCCCTGAGATGGAAACGAAGGGATCCCAGATCAAAGGCAGGTGGTACCCACTTTAGGACTCACTGTTAGGATGTCTCCTGAGGGACACACGTGGTCCTTCTGGTCCCAAGGAGTGTGTTATCCTATATACACTTTCCATGTGCAGATGGGGAGTTCACAGGAGGATGAGACACGGAAATGCTCTTTCCAGGTCCAGTTTCCCCTTCTGTGAAATGGGAGTCAGAATTCTCTCACACTACCAGATCACTTGACGACTTCTGTAAATAAACAGCTTATTAAAAATGATTGCCTGCACAGAGCCCAAGAGTTTAAGACCAGCCTGCGATAATGGGTTCAATGAGAGACCCTGTTTCCAAAGTGAGCCAAATTTATAAGGTCAAACATCACATAGTTTCTCTTACAAGTAGAAAATGAAACAACTCTTTAAAGGACATAAAAGTAAAAAGGGGAAATATTAGGGAAGTGGTGGAAGGAGAAAAATGAAAAAAATAAAAAACAGAATGCATAGAGAGAAGGTAGGAGGATTAAGAGATGGTAATAGAGAGGGTGAAATGATCAAAATACTTGCATTGTAGAAATCCTGAGTGTAATTTATTGAGTCAGGTTACTCTTGTATGCCGGACTATTAGGATTTAAAGAAAAAAAAGCATAGAGAAAAACCACAACTTGTTCTTAACCTGGCTTCTTAACCTTCCTAACAACTTAATTCAAGGTACAGAGAAAGGGGAAAAATCGTATCTTTTTAAAAGTCCTGTCCAACTCTTGCTCTCTCCGGCTGGAGAGATGGCTCAGCCAGTTTAAAGCACTGGATACTCTCGATTGCATCAAGCGCACAGGTGCCTGCTGTGGTACCACCTTTAATCCAAGCTATTCAGGAGGAGAGGCAGTGCAGACTCAACGGCCAGCCTGCCGTTACAAAGGAGTTCCAGGCACTGAACTCACTTAGACCCTGTCTCAAAAACACCAAAACAACAACAACAACAACAAACCAACAACAACAACAACAAAAAAAACCACCTGGCTCTGCGCCTCGCCAGAGACCTAATTCAGTTGCCAGCATCACATGATGGCTAACAACCAGCTAATTCCAGTTCCATGCGCAAGTCCAATGCCCTCTTCTGGACCTCCCCAGGCATTGCACAGAATAGGTGCACCTACATATTATTGCAAAGTAATAACACTTTCATACACAACAATTAAAACAACATTATCGAAACTTTACTAAAAAAATATAATATTTTGTACTTATGTAATGTTAGTTAGCAGCAGCAGCAGCAAAGGATATCCTGTACCGGGAATTATATAGCCCTAATATTTTTAGATTATATCCTAGGCATAGAACACAAAAATTATACTGTTTTCAATTTATTGTAATGGAAATGTATATGTTTATAATTGGGCTCCTATGTACTGATGCCCATACTTTTTATTATGACTAACATTATTGATGTACATATGTATTACTTTTATTCATTGCACTTAACAGGACATCAAAGCCTTTCAGGCATAGCTTTGAACTTTTTATGTAGCTGAAGATGACTTTGAACCCCTGAGGCTCGTGCCTCCACATCTGGGAATACAGGCATACACCACCACCATACCTATTTTATTTGGTCCTGGGCATCTAACATAGCTAGTCAACCACTAGACCAACTGAGATACACCACATTTTTTCTTAACTGGATAATTTCGATCGATGTTTATTCTGATCATATTCATCCTCTTTTTCTAATTTACCCTTAGTTTGTTAGATTTTCCTTTAAAAAGGTGTTCTGAAGCTATTAAATTTTTTTAAAATACTTTTTTTTTTTTTTTTTTTTTTTTTTTTTATTGAATTTTTGTGAAATTTCATACAATGAATTTCAAATCAAATCTAGACCTATGCCCCCTCCCTACCCCCCCACCAGAGCTCATGCCATTCTGCCAAACTGTTCTTCTTCATCTTCTTTCTCTATCTCTCTCTCAAAATCTTCAATGGCAGAAGTTTATTGTTTCCAAGCAGAAGTTCACCATTTCAGTTCAGTTGTTTGATCTAGTCTTTTCGTTTGTTGTTGTTGTTGTTATTCTTCCAATATGCATCTACAAAATATGCATTATATGCATGCCACATATATCATAGGTTTTTAGCATTTTCAGCTTATGATTTTATTTACTTTATTGGGCTGAAATGATGTCATGATTTGATAGTCTCCCCTCCGTGCAAGCCCAAACCTTCGCATACATCCTGCCCTTATGCTCACCTGGGGTTTTTCCGTTCCCGATGGTCACCAAATGATTTTCAGTAAAGCACCGTTGTCCTGTCTTTGAATCTTCTTGTTACTGTTCTTCCAATTAGAGCCTGGGTAGCCCACAATGGCATTCTATACTTTGAAGAGGCTGTAACCCAGTACTAGCTCAGTCCACAATCTGGATGTTTTTCATCAGTCCCCTTGTGGCTCTGAAGGTTTGGAGGATCTTGGAGAGACATGAGTTTCTCAGGTTCCATATTGGAAAGTTGAAAAAGCTTGTCTGCCAGGCTAGTGGTGCACCACACCTTTAATCCTAGCACTTGGAAAGCAAGAGGCAGGTGGAATCTTTGTGAGTTTCAGAGGCCAAGCCTTGTCTACATATCAAGATCCGGGCTAGCTGGGGCTACAAAGAAAAAAAAAAAAATGTTTCTCAAAAAGACCAAAAAAAAAAAAAAAAAAAGGTAAGAAAGAAAAGGAAAAGAAAAGAAACAGGCTGTTATTCTTATGTCTTTGAAGGATGGCAAAAGATGTGGCAGCCACAGAGTAGCTGCACTTGCCAGTAAGACAGGCAAAACATCTGTGCTCTTTCTTTCTTTTTTTTTTTTTTTTTACTTTTTGTCTTTTTAGTACTATGCCTTTCTACATCTAATATACATTTTATTCTTTTCAAAATCTTTAATCTCTTATTCAGTCCCTTTAAAAACTACTGATAATGCTTTGATAAAGTAATTTTTTTGGTGTTTTGAGATAAGGTCTCCCTGTAGCTCCAGCTGGCCTGGAACTTACTCTGTAGACCAGGCTGGCCTTGAACTTACAGAGATCCGCCTACTTCTGTCTCCCAAGTGCTTGGATTAAAGGCATGCACCACCACACCTGGCTAAAGTAATTTTCTATCCCATTAATTCATTGGAGATTGCCATGAGAAATATTACTCTAGATTAGTCTCCAAGATACAGGTGCAAGTTGACCCATTGCTAATTGGCATAGTCTTCTTTCTTCCATATGCTCGAGTCACAAAAGGAATTAGGTGTCCTTAGAATAAATACTGGCCATTCACTTGAAAGCATTTCTTTGTTTTAAATGTGTTCTCACAGTCTCTCTTAGATTCTGTGGCCTTTTTTCCTAATCATGATGAACTCCTGTTAAAATAAAAGGACAGTGTTAAGGGATTTACCTAAACTTCTTACTCAAGATATTTATTGTAATCTTATGTAAGGGCCAAAGTGAGGAGAAATCTAGTCAGTAAACGTTCAGAACCTGGCCACTTTCTCCATTTTTTTTTTTTTTTGAGACAGGGTCTCCCTATAGCCCCAGCTGGCCTGGAACTCACTCTGTAGACCAAGCTGACCTTGAACTCACAGAGATCCGCCTGCCTCTGCCTCCCAAGTGCTAGAATTAAAGGCATGTGCCACCACACCCGGTTTAAAGACGGTTCTTAGTCACCCTTTGTGGGTGCTGGGAATCGAACCCAGGTTCTCTGCAAGAGCAGTCGGTGCTGTTAACTGCTGAGCCATCTCTCAGGCCCCATTTTTTCATTTCTAAAAAAGAAACTGAGTCAAAGTATAGCATAAATTCGCCATTTTCACCATTATAAATCATACAAATAAGTGATTCAGGCTACATTCAGCTGTACATTGTACAGCTATCTAAATGTGTTAAGATGCATATTCTTGCTCAGAATACGGTCCTGCCCTGCTGACTGTTCTATATAACCTTGAAAAGAATATGGAGCTTTTGTTGGAAAAATGAATCTATACAGGTGATTTTTATCCATTTGATTTATACCACCAATTGATAGAGGCAAGTAGAAATATCTGGCCACAGTAGCATTTCAATCTATTTCTCTCCATAGTTCTATTAGTTTTATCCTCATGTATTTTGATGCTGTTCTGTGAGACACTTATATTGAGGATTGCTATGCTTTTGTAAAGAACTAAGTCCTTTATTATTAAGCAAAGTTCTACTTTAATGAATGATAACTTTCATTAATTTGAAGTCAGTTTGGTTGGAAGTTAATATATCTACTCTTGCTTTCTTCTTATTAGTTTTAGTGCAGTATAACTGTTTGGAAGCCACACTCTCTTTATTCAATGTTGGGAACCAAAACCAAGGGCCTTGACATTGCTAATTCTACCACTGTGCTAAATCTTCAACTCCTAAATTTTATTATTTCAATTTTTAAAAATTACTCTTATTTTATGGTGTATATGTGTATAATGTGTGTATGTGTGCATGTGGGCACATGCATGCTGTCAGAGGACAGCTTTTAGGATTTGGTTCTCTCCTGTTCCAACATATTTACCAGGGATCAAATTCAGGTTGTCAGGTTTTGGCAAAAAGAGAGCTGCTGGGCATGGTGGCACATGCCTTTAATCCCAGCACTTGAGAGGCAGAAGTGGTGGGTCTCTATGAATTCAAGGCCAGCCTGGTCTATGAAGTAAGTTCCAGGACAGCTGGGGCAACAGAGAGACCCTGTCTCTAAAAGACCAAAAAAAAGAGCTTTGATCCTCTATGTCATTTCAGTGGCCTGACATACCTAAATTTTTATTTATATGTTCCTTCAGAATGAGTTTCCTGTAGAAAAACACACTTGGATATTGGTATTTAATAAACTATGTCAGTATCTCCTTCATAATATATGTATCAATCAATGTTGTTTCAAGTGATCATTGACATAGCAGTGTTAAGTGCACGTAATATTAGGTTTCATAAAGCAATTATCATGCAAGTATATCATATATTTATTTTGACCATATTCACTCTGCACTCTCCTTATTCTCTTCAATTCCCAGCCTCCTATTCTCACTCATTCCTCAAGTCTTGATTCTACTTTATGTCTTATATACATTTATGCATTTAAACAAAATCTAGGATCCACCCTGTGATATTTGTCTTTCTGCATTGATTTATTTTAGAGATCCAGTTGCATCCATTATCCTGCAAATAACATTTTATTTTTCTTTATTTTACAACTGAATTGTGTGTGTATATAATATTTCCTTTCTCCAATAATTTCTTGATGGACACCTAGGCTGATTCCATAACTTCCTTATAATGAATGGTGCTGCAATAAACACACACACACACACACACACACACACACACACACACACACATATATATATATATATTATATATATAATAATAATATATATCCAGGGCTTACAGTAGATGGCTCAGTGGTTAAGAATCTTGTCGTTGGGCCTGGAGAGATGGCCTAGCGGTTAGGAGAGCCGACGCTCTTGCAGAGGACCCGGGTCCAATCCCCAGCACCCAATGCGGCCGAGAGCCGTTCCTGAACTCCAATTCAGAGAACTCCAGTTCCAGGGGAATCCGAGACCCTCTTCTGACCTCCGCGGCATTGCACGACACGGGTGCACAGACTTGCATGCAGACAGTACATTCATACACATACAGAAATAAATAAAATTAATAAAAAAAAATTAAAAAAAAAAAAAAAAGAATGCTTGCTGTTCTTCCAAAGGACTTGAGATTGGTTCCCAACACCTATGTTGAGCAGCCTAAAACTGCCTGTAACTCCTGCTCCAGGGTATCTGACACCTTCATCTGTATTCAATGGGCTCACACATGACAAACACATATACACACAGATATATACACACACAATTAAATATAATAAAATATTGTTTTTTAAAATATGATATGTCTTTCTGAGACTTCTATTTTATTCTACCAGTCTACATATGTGTTTTGTGCCAGCATCATGCTGTGTTTTGTTATTACTACAGCTCTGTAGTATATTTGGAACTCAGATATAAGAGGTATAATGCTTCCTCTAGCATTATTTTCTTTGTTTAGGATTGCTTTAGCTATTTGAGATCTTTTTTCTTTTTTGGTCTTTTTGAGACAAGGTCTCCCTGTAGTCCCAGCTGTGCTGGAACTCACTCTGTAGACCAGGGTGGCCTGGAACTCACAAAGATCCACCTGCCTCTGCCTCCCAAGTGCTAGGATTAAAGGCATGCACCACCATGCCACCACGCCCAGCTATTTGAAATCTTTGATTCTTCCATACCAATTGTTTTCTTTAGCTCTATGGATAATGTCATTGGAATTTTGATGGAGATTTTATTGAATGTATTCATTGCTCAAATTGATGAACATAGGAATTACTTCTCTTCTAGTATCTTCCTCAATTTTTTCCACAATGTTTGAATATTTTATTATAAACTATTCCAAGTTATATTTTTGGAAGAGATTGTGAATGGGATCATTTTCCTGATTTCTTTCTCTACATGTTCATTATTGATGAATAGGTAGGCTGTTGATTTTTGCATATTCATTTTGTATCTTGTTACTTTCCATAAACAATTTTGCATCTATGAAATGAGGGGAACTTATTTGTGGTATGAAGATAACTTAATCATGGTAAATTATCTTTTTGATGTGTTGAATTTGGCTTACCAGAATTTTATTGAGATTTTGTACCCGTGATCATCAAGAATTTGGTTCTGTAATTTTATTTTTGTGTTGTGCCTTTAAGTAGTTTTGATATCATAGTAACTGTTGCTTTGCAAAATTAGTTTGGTTCCATTATTTCACTTTCTACTCCATGGAATAGTTTGAGAAATATTGGTGTTAACTATTCTTTGGAAATCTGGTACAAATCAGCAGTGTTTCTACCTAGATGAGTTTGTTTTAGTTGAGAAACGTTTTATTATCACTTCAATTTCATTGCATGCTATAGATTCATTTCTGTTAGTTATATCCTCTTTGTTTAATTTTGATAGTACAAGTGCCTAGAAGTTTACACATTTATTCAAAGTATACATTTATACATTCTTCTCCTATATTGAAATATAGGTTTCCTAAGCATGCCCTAATGTTCTTCTCTTTGGGATGAGGTCTGTAGACAACAGATGGAGTCTATTACAAGATTAGGTGGTAAAACGGGGTACTCTCAATGGTGAGAGTATACAAAGGCCAAATAAAGCACTGCAGGGGAAAATAAGCTCATAGGTTGGGGTTAGGTAATGACCAAAGTGACTATTGTGCTTACCTACTTTTTTATATGGTCATTATTTATTTTTTGGGGGGGTCTTTTCGAGACAGGGTCTCCCTGTAACCCCAGCTGTCCTGGAACTCACTCTGTAGAACAGGCTGGCCTTGAACTCACAAAGATCCACCTGCCTCTGCCTCCCAAGTGCTAGGAATAAAGGTGTGCACCACCACACCCGGCTTAATCCAGTCATTATACCATTTCTTAAGGATCTTGGAAATGACATTTTATCTAGGGGGAGTTTTCTGCTATTCTAGTAGCAGTGATGGACAGGCCCATGTATGGGAACAGGCAACTGTATGTCTTTGTTCTTCACCAGAAAACCTTGTGTTAGATAGCAATCTTATGAACTTTTTGGCCCTTTAGAATGTCATTTACCCACCCAAGATCAGTTGTATTACTCAGATTCCATTATTTTGAACAGTAATAAAATTTCTCCAGTTTTAGTTCCCAAATTTAAGAGCTGCTGATTACAAGGGGGAAATTAATCCTCAATGGCCTTCAAAGCTTCTCATACCTGGCCAGCTACCTAGCAATGCTTTTTCAAGAACTGAAACTCTACCATCATTTGGAAGATTAAGATTGAGTTGATCTGGCTACTTACTGCTTGAATTAGAGTACAGATTGGTTTCAGGCCTTCACTTTTGTTGACTTTTAGGCTTCAGGGGATGATAAGAGTTCCAAGACAGCTGGGGCTACAGGGAGACCCTGTCTCAAAAAGACCAAAAAAAAA
>VZQC01008436.1:387803-454039 GCA_009823505.1 Rhizomys pruinosus | reverse complement strand
ATATATATATATATAAATGACATGCTCTGTAAGTTAAACATCAACTTCTCGCTAGGACCTTATGAGAAAAGGATAAACATTGCCTAATATCTCCAACAAGAGAATTTTCACAACAGATGGTAAATTTGTTAATGTTATTATGTCTTATGGTACTAAGAAACAATAGATATGAAGAAAAGGTTAAAAATATTTAAGAACGGAAATCTTTTTGTCAGAAAGAATTTGGCTATGAAGATTAAGATGACTAGATGTTTCCAGAATGAATAAGAAAAATAAAATATTTATTCAAATTTTGACAAAGTTCTGAGGTCATAGTTCAGTTAAACCTCTACTGAAATTAATGCTACTATTGATCTGTTCTTGTTAACAGTCATAATGTCTGGCTTAAAAGAACAAATACATATATCTAATCAAGGTTTATTTTAAGTGTTTGGTTTTTACTCAGACTTTATGTAATTATACAGTAATTACAAGTACCTAACCCTGTCATTCTAGCCACACCAGCCTATTGAAATGCCTTAAAATACAGTCATCTAAGGTTCATTACTCTTGAGTCCAGCCTTGAAGGCAGGCAAAACACACACACTCATACATAACACACACACACACACACACACACAGGAGCTCAATAGAAAGATGATTGTTGAGTTCATCAAGAGAGTCTAATAGACTTTTGTCTGGGCATTTGAAAAGGTCCTTTATTATAGCTTGTCCTGGTTCCCTGCCTCGGAATTCTAATGCTAATAACTTGCCTTTACTTCTCCTTCATGTGAAGAACTTCATTTTTTCACTACATCTAACAGTTATATAATTTGGGGTTCCCTTAAATAGGCTCACTGAGGGGAATACCCTTACTGCCTCATATAATGCACCCCTTCAATTGGAGGAAGTCAGAGTTGACCATCATCCTATCCCAAACTTGCAGTTTGGGTATACTCTTCAAAGGGAGATTGATGAGAAAGGGAGGGAGAAACTAGTTAGTTCAGGTCAGGACTGCAAAACCAACAGTCCAAACACAACAGTTCCAAAAATGTTCTTGCTCTTCTACCTAAAAATACCTAAAGGGAACACTGATTTCTTTTTTATTTATTATTTTTATTTTATATACAAGTGCACCCGCGTCCTGAAATGGGCATGAGGTCAATAAGAGCACTGGATTCCCCTGAAACTGAAGCTATGGATGGCTGTTAGCTGCCATGTGGGTGCTGAGAACTGAATCCAGGTCCTCTGCAAAAGCAGCCAGTGCTCTTAACTGCTGAGCCATCTCTCTAGCCCTAGGAACACTAATTTCTTATTGCCTCCTAAGTCAATACCCCTGCCTAGAGGCTACATAAGAGAATGGAAACTAAAAACTCCAGTCTAGACATTAGTCCCTTCTGGAGGAAAAAAATGGGAGTTACCTCTTTAGATTTTCATGATGAAAACGGGTTGCCTCTATTTCTCAATTTCAATCCATCTATTAAATGATTTTGGAGTTACCCCTTCAAAGGGGAAATATGAGGGATAGGCAAACAGAGTCAGCCAGGGATAATAAAGATGGCATAGTTCTGTCTTGGTCTTGGGAAGAAAAGCCTTTTTTTATTATTTGTTTGTGTGTTTGCTTGTTTTGAGACCGGGTTTTCCTTTAGTCCCAGGTGGCCAGGAGCTTTCTATGTAGACCAGGCTAGCCTTGAACTCACAGAGATCTGCCTGCCTCTGCCTCTAGAGTGCTGGGATTAAAGGCATGCACCACCACACCCTGCTTTAAAGAGGGTTCTTAGCCCCCATGTGGGTGCTGAGAATCAAACCCAGGTCCTCTGCAAGAACAGTCAATGCTCTTAACCGCTGAGACATATCTCCAGCCCCAAGCCTTTTTTTTTTTTTAACTCCACCAAGACTTCTTCAACTGACCTGTTTAAAAGTCACTCAGCCCTGGATATCTCTACTTAGCAATGTGTCCTATCAGCCTTCTCTGCTTTGTTTAAATTGACGAATTCAAAAGGAGGAGCGAGGAAACCACTAAACCCATGAAAACCTAGTGCAAAAACAACATGGTTCCATCCCAGGAGGACCGTGGATTTTCATTTTCTGAATTCCCTTCTCCACCTCTAGACAGCTTTGTATGAGTGTGTATGGATGTGCCATACTTCATGTGTACAGTTGTGATTCTTTATCTTTCAATAAACGTTTGCTCCTTTTTTTCCAATGTATGCTTTTATTGAATTTTTGTGGATTTCTTGTAAAATATTTTTATCACCTTTAGGCACCTCTCTCACATCTGTATCCCCGATAGCTCCCCCCCACCACATTTCATGCATCCTGTCATATATGATAAAGCCTATTGAATCAAGTTCGTGTACCCAGATTTCCCTCAGTGCAAGTTTATCCAATGGAATCTAGTCAGCCTATCTGGAGTCAGTCCCTTAAAGGCCAACTTTCCCTTTCCCAGCAGGAATCAGCTGCCAATAGTTCTTCAGCTGAGGCTGGGGCCTGCTGCACATTTCCCCAGTTCTATGCTGGGTTTTTTTCTGGTTGAGTCTACATAGGTGGCATGCATGCAGATACCATTGTTGTAAGTTCTTATGAGCAAGTTCCCAGAGGCCTGGAAGACTGTTTCCTTATGATCATGCACCAATGCTGGCTCTTACAATCATTCTGCCCCCTCTTCCACAATGGTCCCCGAGTCATGGGTGGGTGAGGTTTAATATAGGAATCCTATCTAGAGACACACACTCAGCCGTCTCTTATTCTCTACACTTTGGCCAGTTGTGGTCTTCTGTGTGCATCTCATTCTGTTGCATGAAGAATCATCACAGTTGAGAATTGAGAGATGCATTAGTATTCTCTTTACCCCCTATTCTGCCATGTTCCATGAGATTTTGGGTAGAGGTTCCATTGTCAACTTGTCATTTAGGCCTGGACATCTCTTAGACACTTACTCTCTGTGTATGACCAGTTGTGGAACTGTGTAATTGACTCCATATGTTGCAAAAAGAAGCTTCCTTGATGAATAGTGAATGGTATATTTGTCTGAAAATGTAAGGATCCATATTTAGCATATAGTAAGGATTTACATTTGTCTAGGGATACAACGGAGGTAGAGTTTTCTCTCCAGCCATGTGTATTTGGCTGTGTTTACAGTGCTACACATGGCTTCTCTCTCACTGAGAGGACTTTAAGTTCAATTAGATAGCTGTTGATTACCCCCAAGATAAAAGTGCAACCAATATAATTTGTTGTGCCAGTCATCGTGTGGTTATTAGGCTTTAAACCTGGGGTTGGACCATAGATTGATTTTCTTCCTTAGCGACTCTCATAGTATCCTCCAGAACTATGAGTCCTAGTCTCCAGGGAGGATGATTCCAGGACATTTCCAGCTCCATTTCTTTATGTCCTGTGTCTGAGATATGTTCTGTCTTTTTTTTAACTTTATTTACTTTTTTAAATTTTTATTTATTTTTTTTGTGTATGAATGTATTGTCTGCATGCAGGTTTACGCACCCGTGTCGTGCAATGCCGCGGAGGTCAGAAGAGGGTGTCGGATTCCCCTGGAACTGGAGTTCTCCTGAAATTGGAGTTACAGATGGTTCTCAGCCACCACGTGGGTGCTGGGGATCGAACCCAGGTCCTGTGAGAGAGCAGTCGGTGTTCTTAACTGCTAGGCCATCTCTCCAGTCCCAATATGTTCTGTCTTTAGCAATAATAGGCTCTGACCTTGAAGCTTTTGTAGGAAAACAAGGGCTATGGCAATAGCGGTGTTATTTTGAGAGTCTCTTTGACTTCCCTGGGCAAAAACTTGAAAGGAGTTTTCTCCTGTCTGATAATGTGTTCATTCTTATATAGCCTTCAGGTATACACATGCACTCATATTCAGATATTTTGTGTGCGTGTATGTGTTTTCAGTTGGAATTTGAACTAATAAAATTACACCACTTAAGCTTTATTTTCTCTCTCTCTGTCTCTCTCTGTCTCTCTCTCTCTCTTTCTTGCTATCTAATTCCCCACCTCCCTCCCCAGTGAAAGTACCCCCATTTCCTTTGATAATACTAATCTATCCCCCCTCTCATCTATCCCCCCTCTCTTGAGCTGCTTCTTGCTCTCTGTTGGTCTGAGGTTTTTCCTATCCTTTAATTCTTTAATTGACAGAGACACAAACCAGATCCCTAGACAGTGACCATATTTGAAACTGTGCCAGTGATGTGAGTATTGTGTTTTATTTTACTTTTCTTTGTTCTGGTATGTCGAATACTACTTCCTTCAATTCAGTAACGTTCATGAAGATTGATGTGCAAGCTTCTGATCTAGGTACTGAAGAAAAGGACGTGGAACAGCACAAGCAGGGTCTGTGAAGTGTCATTAAAGATTAGGAAAACTGGAAGAAAATAAAGAAACTCATTAGTTAGACAATTTTGTATGGTTACTTCTGCATTAGAGAAAATAATTAGAGTAGGAAATTAAGGGTCAGGGAATGTAGAGGTTGGGCTGGAAGTGGTGTTTGAGCTGAGGACTGGATGACAAGAAGCCAGGCACAAACAGGTCATTTATTCGATGTGCTTGCAGTGTGGAGTCTCTGGTTGATCCAAGAGCAGAAGACAAGCCCAGTGTCTGTGTGGAGCCTGGAAGACAACGTGGGGTTGAGATAGAAAGGCCAGATGCCTCACAGAGCGTGAGCCATGCGTGGGTTGTGTTTTGAGTGTGCCGGTTCGACTCTGGGAGTGACATAGCCTTATTCTTGTCAGACGGTGGCTGATCTCTGTGTGGAGAGTGGACTGGAGAGGGGCAGGATGAGACAGTGCTGGGGGACAGCCATCAGGAGACTGCTGCAGGTCAAGGGAGGGACTAGGATGTATGGAAGCCATGATGCAGCTAGATGCAGAAGGGGGTTCCGCAGGACATGGCCTTCTGGAGTGGGGCAGTTGGCACCTTCAGTGTTTGTGCTTGAATGTGAGGGATGGGGCAGTTCAAGGCCCGCTGGGCTTCCCAGCCACGTGGAGACACGGTGCTGCTGTTTTCTCTGAGATGCTCCAAATGCCTTTGGCTGCCACAAGAGGACAGTGGTTGTAGGGTTAACTAGAGACTTGGAGGAAAAAAAAAAAAAAGACATCGTGGGCGGTGCGCGCTCCCGGGACGCGCGCTCCCAGCGTTTGGCACTAGCGGAAGCAGCGCAGAGGGAGCAGGAGGCAAGAACCCCGCTTGTGTGTGTGTGCCTGCCTTGTGTGCCTGGAGCCCGCGTGGAGGGAGCCTCCGCCGGCCGAGATGAACACTCTGCTGTCGCGGGCGAACTCACTGTTCGCCTTCACTCTGAGCGTCATGGCGGCGCTCACCTTGGGCTGCATCCTCACCACCGCCTTCAAAGACAAGAGCGCGCCCGTCCGCCTGCACGTCTCCAAGATCCTGCTCAAAAAAGTGGAAGACTTCACCGGACCTAGGAAGAAAAGCGACCTGGGATTCCTCACATTCCACATCTCTGCGGATCTGGAGAAGACTTTCAACTGGAATGTCAAGCAGCTCTTCCTGTATCTAACTGCAGAGTATTCCACCAAAAGCAACGCCGTGAACCAGGTCGTCCTTTGGGACAAGATAGTTCTGAGAGGCGATAACCCGAAGCTGAACTTGAAAGATGTGAAAAGCAAGTACTTTTTCTTCGACGATGGACACGGTCTCAAGGGAAACAGGAATGTGACTTTGACTCTGTCTTGGCAAGTTATACCCATTGCTGGAATTCTGCCTCTTGTGACTGGATCGGGACGGATATCTGTCCCATTTCCAGACACATATGAGGAAGCCAAGACTTTTTAAACAAGTCTGCATTTGAATCAGTACTTGGTGTACTTAAGAAATCAATTGTTATCTCACTTGTATCTCTCCTCCTACCATCCTCCTCCCCTCATCCTCCTCCGCCTCCGCCTCCTCCTCCTCCTCCCCTTCCTCCCCGCCTCCCCATACCTCTACCCATCCTCCTCCCCCTTTTGTCTTGGTATAATGACAAACATCCAAATGCATATTTGAAGCAAAAGGTGTATGGTAGACTTACATCATTTTTCCAAACAAAATAAAACAGAATGTCTTCAATGTGGAGTATTATCTTATAAATGCATAATGTTTGAAGTGTTCCATTATTCTTTACAAAAGCAAAGTATTATGAAATGTAGTTAAAATTTTCAAGTGTCTGAAGGAACTGATGTCATAAAAACTATCTTATGTGTGAAATTCTCGCATGTTCACACTGAATGTGATTTAGAAGTAGACTTTTTATGTCTTGTAAAGTATGTTTGAGTCGTGGTAAATTGATGATGATTATTGGCTAGAAGCCAGAAGTGTTGGAAATAAGGTGACTAGCAACTTTCTTTACTTAAAAAGTGAATGCACAGCCGGGTGTGGTGGCTCACACCTTTAATCCCAGCACTCAAGAGGCAGGCAGATCTCTGTGAGTTCAAGGCCAGCCTGGTCTACATAGCGAGTTCCAGGCCAGCTGGGACTAAAGTGAGACCATTTCCCAAAAAGACCCCCAAAAAGTGAATACACAATTACTCTGTAAATCACTGTATCTAATTTACTGGCTATCTGGCTACCAAATATTAGTCCAGGATTTCTCTACAAGTCTTCATATTTTGCAGCTTTTTAATGTTTAACATTATCATTAACTGTTGTAAACTTTTGCATGATGTACCCACTGAGTGAAGCTTGTTTAAGTGAATGTACTAAGTGCTAAATATATACAGTTCTCTATAAGTTCACATTTTATAATCACTGGTGTAATAATATTCGTGGTATGATTTTTTCATTTACAAAACATTCTGATATATTGTATTCAATTGTTAATAATCTAACGACGTAATTAGTTCAAGTGTTAGTTCTTTGCAAATGAAGTAACTGAATCATTGAAGTTTGTTGAATCATTCCAAGGTGAAACAGCTAGCAAAAGTGAATCAAAAGTTCAACTTAGATCTTCTGATTCCCTCAGCTTATTCCATCTTCGATACCTGAGATGACACTGTAATACAATCTCACTTATAATTTACACTGTATTTTTGTAACCCTCAATTGTTTTGTCTATTGTTTGATAGTTTCCATCTTTTACAAAGGTGACTTACATTCAAGCTGTCAAAAACAGATAGAACATCTCATTGTCTATGTAAAATCATTTTATTTGTAATAGCATAAGAAAATCATAATGTATCAAAATTAATTTAAGTAGTATATATAAATGTACCTGATTGAATGAATATATGGCTTGACATGAGTTTTTTTTTTTTCTGGTGTGCAAAAATAATCTCCAAAATAATAAGTACAAGAGAGAGGGGTGGGAAGGTTTAAAGAGCACATCTGATAAGAATGTGGAAGGGAGGGCCTGGAGAGATGGCCTATCGGTTAAGAGCACCGACTGCTCTTGCAGAGGACCTGGGTTTGATCCCCAGGACCCACGTGATGGCTAAGAACTGTCTGTAACTCCAATTCCAGGGGAATCCGAGACCCTCTTCTGACCTCAGCGACATTGCACGACCCGGGTGCACAAACCTACATGCAGACAGTACATTCATACACATACAAAAATAAATAAAATTTTTTAAAAAATTAAAAAAAAAGAATGTGGAAGGGAGAATACTATGATTCAAGCAACAACAAGCACTGTAGTTAAAATACCAATAATGACAACAATATTGTTCCAGGAGCAGTGTGAACTAGTGAAGTATGGTCCAGTTATACAATTCCTGGGCACATACTCAAAAGACTCTATGCTACTACAGATATGTTTGCACATCTATGTTCATTTCATTGTTACTCTTTCTGCAATACCAAGAAAATGGAATCAGCATAGATGTACAACAACAGATGAATTGATAATGAAAATGGGGTACATATATACTGTGGAATTTTATAAAAGCGTATGAAAAATACAAATTTTAAATTTGCAGGAAAAAGGGTAGAACTGGGTTTTGAATGACAAATACTACATGTTCTCTCTCATATGTGGATGTCAGCTTCTGATATTTATATGTGTGTATTCATGTGGGAGTGAGTATGTATAGAGATATCAGGAAACTAGAAAGGGGCCCATGAGAGGAGAAAACAGAGGTTTTAAGGGACAGATATGGGGAGGGTAATAGAAAGCATGTGGTATGTAAGTGGAACAAAGAAATGAAAAATATTAACAGGGGCTAGGAGGCAGGGAAGTGGGGGAGAGGAGAGGGTAAGAGGTAAGTCAACCACAAGTAAATATGTATAAAAATGGCATAAAGAAATCTGGTACTTTTAAGTTACTTAAAAATGAGGGGCTGGAGAGATGGCTCAGCAGTTAAGAACACCAACTGCTCTTGCAGAGGACCCGGGTTCGATTCCCAGCACCCACATGGCGCTAAGAACTGTCTTTAAGCCGGCGTGGTAGCCCATGCCTTTAATCGCAGCACTCGGCAGGCAGAGACAGGCAGATCTCTGTGAGTGTGAGTTCAAGGCCAGCCTGGTCTACAGAGTGACTTCCAGGCCAGCTGAGGCTATAGGGAGACCCTGTTTAAAAAAAAAAAAAAAAAAAAAAGCAGCAGGAACTGGAGGCAGGTGACTTGTACATACGTGTAGTTCATGTTACTTGGGAGGCTGAAACAGGAGGAGCACTTGACCCGCTTAGTTCAAGACCAGCTTAGAGAACCCAAAGACACCTTATCTCAAAACAAAAAAGCTCAAGGGCTGAGGCTATAGCTCAGAGGAATAATGCATGCTGGATTTAATCACCAGCACCTAAAAAAATGGATTATTAGCTAATATATTATATGTCTCTCATATAGCTATATTACTATTTAATTACATTTGTTTTTAACAGATACATATGTAGGTGTACAATTCATGAAGAAGCATGAGGATTTGGATTTTTTAATTTTTTAAAAAATTTTGTTGCTAGGCGTGGTGGTGCACACCTTTAATCCTAGCACTTGGGAGGCAGAGGCAGGCGGATCTTTGTGAGTTCAAGGCCAGCCTGGTCTACAGAGCGAGTTCCAGGCCAGCTGGGGGACAGGGAGACCCTGTCTTGAAAAGACAAAGAAAATTTTTTTTACTTTTATTTCACATGTATGAGTGTATTGCCTGCATGAATGTAATTGTACATGTGTCTTACAATGCTCTTGGAGGTCAAAAGAAGGTGACTGATCCCCTGCAACTGGACTTGCAGATGGCTGTTAACCACCATGTGGGTTCTGGGAATCAATCCTGGGTCATCTGCAAAAGCAGCCCATGCTTTTAACCATTGAGTCATTTCTCCAGCCCAAGGAACAGAATTTTCCAACTAGCATAAAAGTTAAGTATACACTAGCTAGGTTGACTTTGGCTTATGGTCTTTTCACGATATTTTTCCAAAAGTCTCAGTTTCTTTCTCCATCAAAAGTTGAAATTGACCAAGCATGGTGGCACATGCCTTTAATCCCAGCACAGGAGGCAGAGGCAGGCAAATAAATCTCTGTGACCTTGATGCCAGACTGGTCTATATAGCAAGTTCCAGGATAGCTGGGGCTATAGGGAGACCCTATTTCAAATAAAACAAACAACAACAAAAACGTCAGAATTGGACTGGTTAATATAAATGATGGTCTTTTCATACCACCTGTGTGTCTGTTTTGCTTATTCATAAAACATGGAACAGACAAGCCCTTACTAATGTGCTGACAGAAAGGCAAGTAATACACAATTCATATGAACTTGAATTTCATTATTATATTATATACATTGCCTTTATACAGATACTAGACATACAGACTTTAAAATCTGCAGTCATCTATTGTTAAATGCTCAGAATGTTTCCACTGAAGAAAACACAAACACAAAGCCTTCAGTCTTAATGAGATCCTGATACCTATTTCCCAGTTCGTTGTTCTGCTATAGTCAGTAAACATGTTAGTTTGGTAGAGATAAATGTTAAAATGTACTTTCATTGTATTTTATTTGACAACTCCACGTTTCTGGAGTTTGGTAAGGAAGAGATGTAGAAAGGCCCAAATAGCACACTGAAAACAAGAGACAAAAGGATCCCCGGGGTTTCCAGGCATCTAGTCTTGTCCAATCATCGATTTCTAGGTTTAGTAAGAGAACTTGTTGGAGAGCAATGGAGGAAGGACACAGGATATTGATTTCTGGCCTTCACATACACATACATCCCCCCCACATGAACATATGCACATGCATAAACTACACACAAAGTAAAAAATAGCTGTACGATTTCATACAAAATTGGAAACTACTTTATTCATAAATATACATGAATAAGACAATAGTTATGAAAGTACTGAATATATCTTTGAGAATTTTCAGTGGCAATAAATATCAAGCATTTTCTCCATTGGAAATGAAAAACCATTGGTTGATGAAAAAGATTGATTTCTATTAGTTTTAGTCTTTGTTAAAGACAAATGCAAAATATGAGACTATTAAAACTGCAAAAACATCAGTATGTCTAATCAGAGAACTCAAGGAATTAAAAGTATTTCCACACACTGAAAAGGAAGAGGTTAAATTGTCCCTGTTTACAGGCAATATTATTTTGTATATAGAAAACCCCAAACACTCCATCAAAACCTCTTTGAACTGAGTGAATTTAGTAAACTTGCAGGATAGAAATAACAAAATTAATTCCATTCCAATAGATAGAAATATATTCACAGGTGAATCTGACAAAGATAAAAGATCTCTGTAATGGAAACTAAAACATCAGTGAAAGAAACTGACAAATAAGTGAAAAGGCATTCAGTGTTGCTGTGTTGTATCAATATTACTGAAACTAGTTTCAAGGTTCAATGTAATGTCTTTAAAAATATTTTATTTCTTTATTTTTATTTATATGTGCATGAGTATTTTGTCTGCATGTAAATCTACTAACTATTTCCTTGATGCCCATAGAGGCCCGAAGAGGGCATCAGATCCCCTGGAACTGGATGGATTTTAGTTGCCATGTGGGTTCAGCGAACTGAAATCTGGTATTCTGTACTAGCAGCCAGTGAGTGCTCTTAACTCAAATTAGTGAATTAATGAAATTCCTTACCAAAATACAAGAAAACAATTTTAAATTTCAGACAAAAGCACAGACGACACAAAGAAGGGAAAGTAATCTGCAAAAAGAACTTAGCAGGAAGTGTTATACTATTTGACTTCAAAGTATGCTACAAATTCATAGAATCCAAAACAGCAACTCAGGTGATATATGTATATATATTTTTTGAAGCAATACAAGTTGGAGAGAACAACAACAACAAAAGAACGGGGATGGGGGGATGACCGAAATAGTGAAGTTCTCCCCAAAACAATAAGACTCTGCTTTGAAAAAAAAAAACCCTAGAAAGACTTGGAAAAAGATGTAAGATATGTATGGCAGAGTGCAGGAACTCAGGTGGGGTGGGGGACATGGAAAAGGAAGTGACTATAAATTCAATTGAGAAATGATGTGTGGAAATAGTTTAATAGCAATAATAATTTTTTAAAAATTCTAGGAAATTTTAACTTATTTATTAATTTTTTCCTCATTTTTTGGTGCCCAGTGTGTTTTGAAGAAGACAATTTACAGTGCAGTTACAGCTACAAAACTTGTCTACTACTTGAAATTATCATAATAATCTTTGCTCAACCTTCAAATTTGCGGAATTTACTGTTGCAATGAAGAATAAATTTTAGAATACATCATGAAATAAAAATGTAAACACTCAAGTAAATTGTTACTTTATGCATAATGTTGAATGTTATTGTACATTTGAATAAAGTGTCAAGTAACATGTAAAAAAGAAAAAAAAAAGATACAAAGACCAGTGGGACATGATAGAACACCGAGAAATAAGATAACTTCATTTAAACTTATACATAAAAGTTAGGGTTGGGGCTGGATATATGGCTCAGTGGTTAAGAGAGCCAACTGCTCTTGTAGAGGACTGGGGTTCGATTCCCAGCACCCACATGGTGGCTAAGAACTGTCTTTAATCCGGGTGTGATGGCACATGCCTTTAATCCTAGCACCCAGGAGGCAGAGGCAGGTGGATCTCTATAAATTCAAGACCAGCCTGATCTACAGAGTGAGTTCCAGGCCAGCTTGGGCTATAGGGAGACCCTGTCTCAAAACAAAACAAAACAAAACAAAACAAATCAAAACAAAACAACTTAGGGTTATACTTATTAGAGACAACTAGGTTTATGAATGGCCACAATGAAGAAGACTTAATTTAGGTAAAATGGTTTACATGCAAGATATTTCAGAAATTCACTGGTCGTGGCCCATGTGCCTTTAATCCCAGCACTTGGAAGGCAGACGCAGGCAGATCTCTGTGAGTTCAAGGCCAACCTGGTATATAGAGAGAGTTCCAGGCAAGCTGAGGCTACAATTTAGGGGTGTATAGTTTCCACACTTTTCTCTCTTCCTATATCAGTTGTAGAAGATATGCATAAACATTCAGATACTTTAAGTAGTGAAAAGGTATGAGTTTTGATGTTACTGATTCTGCATAGACAGTACAATAGTTGTGTTTCTAGAGAGTTGGGAAACTCAAATTATTTCTGCCTCTAGGGAGACTCTTACATGTTATTAAAAGTATGTCCAGCAAGTTCACAAGAAAATGATCACAAGCTGGGTGTTGTGGCGCATGCCTTTAATCCTAGCAGAGGCAGGCGGATCTCTGTGAGTTCAAGGCCAACCTGGTCTACAGAGCGAGTTCCAGGACAGCTGGAGCTACAGGGAAACCCTGTCTCAAAAAGACCAAAAGAAAATTATCACAGCAGAAGACCTTGTATGGCTGTAATGCTCTGAATGTATCCAGTCTCCTCTTAAAAGTGGTCCCAACATCAACTGAGTGGGTTTTGATATGGGAATCTCTTGAACTTCATTAAAATACCCACTATGGAAATGATCTTTGATGCTAAGAAATTTGGTAACTGGTGTGTGGCACTCTCCCAGTCAGCTCCTGGCTGTCTGAGCACACGGGCCAAGGGCCTACTCTCCACATTCAGGATCTCCTTCCAGCAACCACCATTCTTCTGTCCAGCTCCATGAATCTGACGGCGACTCTTAAGGACCTGAGGCTCTCACCATTGAATGTCTAGTTGAGCAAGAAGATGAACTGCTTCCCTCAAACCGTGGAGGAGCTTGAGGAGTTTCTGCTGGTTTTCTCTGAGCCATGTAACAACGAGGGAAAAGCCCCAGTTGAGCCAGAGCCAGAGCCAGAGCCAGAGCCCTGCACCCCCAGGACTGCCCCAGTGGAGGCCAGCGGGTGTGAAGCAGCCAAGAGTCAGCTGATGGGTGCCGGGAGGCCCCCAGCGATGACGTCAAAATGTTCTAGCATCCCTGGGACAGGTCTCACCCAGAAATCACCAACAACTGGTCCTGGTGAAGCTACTGACTTGCCCCTTTGAGAGCCAAGTGAGACTGTTGCTGGGAGCCTGCAAGTTGTGGATCCTGCTGAAGTAAGTCCCTCAGCCGACTCTCGGGTGACGGATGTCACTGATGGCCTGGAGACATCACTCCATGACAGTCAAACGTTCACAGTCAATGCAAGTGAGGTGATGGTCTCTAATCAAGGCAGCCCGATGAAGACTCCAGTTCCTGTCTATGCAGAACAGCAGAAAAGTCTGAAGGATGGCCATGCAGTGACCCTCAGTGCTGACCCAAGCCCAACTGAAGCCAATCCAGTTACTTCCACGGGTGACGATACCTCATACTGGAGTCAGAAGATGACAATCAGTGGTGAGCAGACACCTTACTGCAATCAGCTCACAAGCTCCAGTGATCAGAATATCTACAGAAGTCATAGGACAACTTTCTGTGGAGACTAGACCCTGTATGGGGGTCAGATGACAGCTTCCAGGGGAGACCAGACCCTGTATGGGACTCAGATGACAGCCTCCAGGGGAGACCAGACCCTGTATGGGGATCAGATGACAACAATCAATGGACACCAGACCCTGTATGGGGATCAGATGACAGAAACCAATGGAGACCAGACCATGTATGGGGATCAGATGACAGCAAGCAATGGACACCAGACCCTGTATGGGGATCAGATGACAACAATCAATGGAGACCAGACCCTGTATGGGGATCAGATGACAACAATCAATGGAGACCAGACCCTGTATGGGGATCAGGGGACAATTATCAATGGAGACCAGACCCTGTATGGGGATCAGATGACAACAACCAATGGAGACCAGACCCTGTATGGGGATCAGATGACAGCAACCAATGGAGACCAGACCCTGTATGGGGATCAGATGACAGCAACCAATGGAGACCAGACACTGTATGGGGATGAGATGACAACAACCAATGGAGACCAGACCCTCTATGGGGATCAGATGACAGCAACCAATGGAGACCAGACCCTCTATGGGGATCAGAGGTCAGCAACCAATGGACACCAGACCCTGTATGGGGATCAGATGACAACAATCAATGGAGAAAAGGCCCTATATGGGTATCAGATGACAAGAATCAATGGAGACCAGACCCTGTATGGGGATCAGATGACAACAATCAATGGAGATATGACCCTGTATGGGGATCAGATGACAAAAATCAATGGAGACCAGACCCGGTATGGGAGTCAGATGACAGCCTCCAGCGGAGACCAGACCCTGTATGGGGATCAGATGACAACAACAAATGGAGACCAGACCCTGTATGGGGATGAGTTGACAACCTCCAGGGGAGACCAGACCCTGTATGGGGATCAGATGACAACAACCCATGGAGACCAGACCCTGTACAGGGATCAGATGACAACAATCAATGGAGAACAGACCCTGTATGGGAGTCAGATGAATACAATCAATGGAGACCAGACCCTCTATGGGAGTCACATGACAGCCTCCAGGGGAGACCAGACCCTGTATGGGGATCAGATAACGACAACCAATGGAGACCAGACGATGTATGGGGATCAGATGACAGCAACCAATGGACACTAGACCCTGTATGGGAATCAGATGACAACAATCAATGGAGACCACACCCTGGATGGGGATCAGGTGACAACAATCAATGGAGATCAGACCCTGTATGGGGATCAGATGACAGCAATCAATGTAGACCAGACCCTGTATGGGGATCAGATGACAGCAATCAATGGAGACCAGACCCTGTATGGGAGTCAGATGCAGCCTCCAGGGGAGACCAGACCCTGCATGGGGATCAGATGACAACAACCAATGGAGACCAGACCCTGTATGGGGATCAGATGACAGCAATCAATGGAGACCAGACCCTGTATGGGAGTCAGATGACAACAATCAATGGAGAACAGACACTGTATGGGGATCAGATGAAACAATCAATGGAGACCAGACCCTGTATGGGAGTTAGATGACAGCCTCCAGGGGAGACCAGACCCTGTATGGGAGTCAGATGACAACAATCAATGGAGACCAGACCCTGTATGGGGATCAGATGACAGCAATCAATGGAGACCAGACCCTATATGGGGATCACATGACAACAACCAATGCAGACCAGACCCTGTATGGGGATCAGATGACAGCAATCAATGGAGACCAGACCCTGTATGGGAGTCAGATGACAGCGTCCAGGGGAGACCAGACCCTGTATGGGGATCAGATGACAACAACCAATGGAGACCAGACCCTGTATGGGGATCAGATGACAACAATCAATGGAGACCAGACCCTGTATGAGGATCAGAAGACAGCAATCAATGGAGACCAGACCCTGCATGGGAGTCAGATGACAGACTCCAGGGGAGACCAGACCCTGTATGGGGATCAGATGGCAACAGCCAATGGAGACCAGACCCTGTATGGGGATCAGATGACAACAATCAATGGAGACCAGACCCTGTATGGGGATCAGATGACAACAAACAATGGAGACCAGACCCTGAATGGGAGACAGATGACAGCCTCCAGGGGAGACCGGACCCTGCATGGGGATCAGATGACAACAATCAATGGAGACCAGACCCTGTATGGGAGTCAGATGACAGCCACCAGGGGAGACCAGACCCCGTATGGGAGTCAGAGGACAACCTCCAGGGGAGACCAGACCCTGTATGGGGATCAGATGACAACAACCAATGGAGACCAGACCCTGTATGGGGATCAGATCACAGCAACCAATGGAGACCAGACACTGTATGGGGATGAGATGACAACAACCAATGGAGACCAGACCCTCTATGGTGTTCAGATGAAAGCAACCAATGGAGACCAGACCCTCTATGGGGATAAGATGTCAGCAACCAATGGACATCAGACCCTGTATGGGGATCAGATGACAACAATCAATGGAGACCAGACCCTGTATGGGTATCAGATGACAACAATCAATGGAGACCAGACCCTGTATGGGGATCAGATGACAGCCACCAGGGGAGACCAGACCCTGTATGGGAGTAAGAGGACAACTTCCAGGGGAGACCAGACCCTGTATGGGGATCAGATGACAACAACCAATGGAGACCAGACCCTGTATGGGGAACAGATGACAGCAATCAACGGAGAACAGACCCTGTATGGGAGTCAGATGACAGCCTCCAGGGGAGACCAGACCCTGCATGGGGATCAGACGACAACAACCAATGGAGACCAGACGCTGTATGGGAGTCACATGACAGCCTCCAGGGGAGACCAGACCATGTATGGGAGTCAGATGACAACCTCCAGGGCAGACCAGACCCTGTACGGGGATCCGATGACAACAACCAATGGAGAACAGACCCTGTATGGGGATCACATGGCAACAATCAATGGAGACCAGACCCTGTATGGAGATCAGATGACAACAACCAATGGAGACCAGACCCTGTATGGGGATGAGATGACAAGAATCAATGGAGACCAGACCCTTTATGGGGATCAGATGACAACAATCAATGGAGATCAGACCCTGTATGGGAGTCAGATGATAGCCTCCAGGGGAGACCAGACCCTTTATGCGGATCAGATGACAACAACCAATGGAGACCAGACCCTGTATGGGGATCAGATGACAACAATCAATGGAGACCAGACCCTGTATGGGGATCAGATGACAGCAATCAATGGAGACCAGACCCTGTATGGGAGTCAGATGACAGCCTCCAGGGGAGTCCAGACCCTGTATGGGGATCAGATGACAACAACCAATGGAGACCAGACCCTGTATGGGGATCAGATGACAACAACCTGTGGAGGCCAGACCCTGTATCGGAGTCAGATGACAGCCTCCAGTGGAGAACAGACCCTGTTTGGGATTCAGGTGACAACCTTCATGGGAGACCAGACTCTGTATGGGGATCAGATGACAACAACCAACAAAGAACAGACCATGTATGGGGATAAGATGACAACAATCAATGAAGACCCGACCCTGTATGGGAGTCAGATGACAGCCTCCAGGGGAGACCAGACTCTGTATGGGGATCAGATGACAGCCTCCAGCGGAGACCAGACCCTGTATGGGGATCAGAAGACAGCAACCAAATGAGACCAGACCCTGTATTTGGATCAGATGACAGCAACCAATGGACACCGGTCCCTGTATGGGGATCAGATGACAACAAATAATGGAGAACAGACCCTGTATGGTGATCAGATGACAACAATCAATGGAGAACAGACCCTGTATGGTGATCAGATGACAGCAATCAATGGAGACCAGACGATGTATGGGGATCAGATGACAGCAATCAATGGAGACCAGACCCTGTATGGGGTTCAGATGACAACAACCAATGGAGACCAGACCCTGTATGCGAGTCAGATGACAACAACCAATGGAAACCACACCCTGTATGGGGATCAGTTGACAACAGTCAGTGGAGACCAGACCCTGTATAGGAGTCAGATGACAGCCTACAGGGGAGAACAGACCCTGTGTGGGTATCAGATGACAACATCCAATGGAGACCAGACCCTGTATGGGGATCAGATGACAACAATCAATGGAGACCCGACCCTGTATGGGGATAAGATGACAACAATCAATGGAGACCAGACACTGTATGGGAGTCAGATGACAGCCTCCAGTGGGAGCAGACCCTGTATTGGAGTCAGACGACAACCTCCAGGTGAGACCAAACCCTATATGTGGAACAAATGACAACAACCCATGGAGACCTTACCCTGTATGGGGATCAATTCACAACAATCAATGGATACCAGACCCTGTATTGGGATGAAGTGACAACAAACAATGGAGACCAGGCCCTGTATGGGAATCAGATGACAACAACCAATGGAGACCAAGCCCTGGATGGGAGTCAGATGACAACAATCAATGGACACCAGACCCTGTTTGGGGATCAGTTGACAACAACCAATGGAGACCAGACCATGTGTGGGGATCAGATGACCACAATCAATGGAGACCAGACCCTGTATGGAAGTCCGAGGACAGCCTCCAGGGGAGACCAGACCCTGTATGAGGATCAGATGACAACAATCAAAGGAGACCAGACCCTGTATGGGAGCCATATGACAGCCTCCAGGGGAGCCTAGACCCTGTATGGTGATCAGTTGACAACAATCAATGGAGACCAGACCCTGTATGGGGATCAGATGACAACAATCAATGGAGACCAGCCCTGTATGGGGAGCAGGTGACAACAATCAATGGAGACCAGGCCCTGTATGGGGATCAGATGACAACAGCCAATGGAGGCCAGACCATGTACTGGAGTCAGATGACAATAACCAATGGAGACGAGACCTTGTATGGGGCTCAGATGACAACAACCAATATAGACCAGAACCTGTATAGGGGTCAGATGACAGCAATCAATGGAGACCAGACCCTGTATCGGAGTCAGATGACAGCAATTAATGGACACCAGACCATGTATGGGGATCAGATGACAGCAAACCATGGAGAACAGACCCTGTATGGGGATCAGATGACAACAAACAATGGAGACCAGACCCTGTATGGGGATCAGATGACAGCAATCAATGGAGACCAGACCCTGTAAGGGAGTCAGATGACAGCCTCCAGGAGAGACCAGACCCTGTATGGGGATCAGATGACAACAACCAATGGAGCCCAGAACCTGTATGGGGATCAGGTGACAACAATCAATGGAGACCAGACCCTGTATGGGGATCAGATGACAACAATCAATGGAGACCAGACCCTGTATGGGGATCAGGTGACAACAATCAATGGAGACCAGACCCTGTATGGGGATCAGGTGACAACAATCAATGGAGACCAGACCCTGTATGGGGATCAGGTGACAACAATCAATGGAGACCAGACCCTGTATGGGGATCAGATGACAACAATCAATGGAGACCAGACCCTGTATGGGGATCAGGTGACAACAATCAATGGAGACCAGACCCTGTATGGGGATCAGATGACAGCAACCAATGGAGACCAGACCCTGTATGGGGATCAGATGACAGCAACCAAATGAGACCAGACCCTGTATTGGGATCAGATGACAGCAACCAATGGACACCGGAACCTGTATGGGGATCAGATGACAACAATTAATGGAGACCAGACCCTGTATGGGGATCAGATGACAACAATCAATTGAGACCAGACCCTGTATGGTGATCAGATGACAGCAATCAATGGAGACCAGACGCTGTATGGGGATCAGATGACAGCAATCAATGGAGACCAGACCCTGTATGGGGATCAGATGACAACAACCAATGGAGACCAGACCCTGTATGCGAGTCAGATGACAACAACCAATGGAAACCACACCCTGTATTGGGATCAGTTGACAACAGTCAGTGGAGACCAGACCCTGTATGGGAGTCAGATGACAGCCTACAGGGGAGAACAGACCCTGTATGGGTATCAGATGACAATATCCAATGGAGACCAGATCCTGTATGTGGATCAGATGACAACAATCAATGGAGACCCGACCCTCTATGGGAATCAGATGACAACAATCAATGGAGACCAGACACTGTATGGGAGTCAGATGACAGCCTCCAGGGGATCCAGACCCTGTATTGGAGTCAGATGACAACCTCCAGGTGAGACCAGAACCTATATGTGGAACAAATGACAACAAACCATGGAGACCTGACCCTGTATGGGGATCAAGTCACAACAATCAATGGATACCAGAACCTGTATGGGGATGAAGTGACAACAAACAATGGAGACCAGACCCTGTATGGGAGTCAGATGACAACAATCAATGGACACCAGACCCTGTATGGGGATCAGACGACAACAATCAATGGAGACCAGACCCTGTATGGAAGTCAGATGACAGCCTCCAGAGGAGACCAGACCCTCTATGTGGATCAGAGGACAACAATCAAAGGAGACCAGACCCTGTATGGGAGTCAGATGACAGCCTCCAGGGGAGCCTAGATCATGTATGGTGATCAGTTGACAACAATCAATGGAGACCAGACCGTGTATGTGGATCAGATGACAAAAATCAATGGAGACCAGCCCTGTATGGGGTCAGGTGACAACAATCAATGGAGACCAGACCCTGTATGGGGATCAGATGACAAAAACCAATATAGACCAGAACCTGTATAGGGGTCAAATGACAGCAATCAATGGAAACCAGACCCTGTATCGGAGTCAGATGACAGCAATCAATGGACACCAGACCCTGTATCGGAGTCAGATGACAGCAATCAATGGAAACCAGACCCTGTATGGGGATCAGATGACAGCAAAGCATGGAGACCAGACCCTGTATGGGGATCTGATGACAACAATCAATGGTGACCAGACCCTGTATGGGGATCAGATGACAGCAATCAATGGAGACCAGACCCTGTACGGAAGTCAGATGACTGCCTCCAGGGGAGACCAGACCCTGTATGGGGATCAGATGACAACAACCAATGGAGCCCAGAACCTGTATGGGGATCAGGTGACAACAATCAATGGAGACCAAAACCTGTATGGGGTTCAGTTGACAACAATCAATGGAGACCAGACCATGTATGGGGATCAGATGACAGCAACCAATGGAGACCAGACCCTGTATGGGGATCAGATGTCAGCAACCAATGGACACCAGATCCTGTATGGGGATCAGATGACAGCAATCAATGGAGACTTGACCCTGTATGGGGATCAGATGACAACAATCAATGGAGACCAGAACCTATATGGGGATCAGGGGACAATTAGCAATGGAGACCAGACAGTGTATGGGGATCAGATGACAACAACCAATGGAGACCAGACCCATTATGGGAGTCAGATGACGACAAGCAATGGAGACCAGACCCTGTATGGGGATCAGATGACAACAACCAATGGAGGCCAGACCCTGTATGGGGATCAGATTACAACAGTCAATGGAGACCTGACCCTGTATGGGGATCAGATGACAGCAATCAATGGAGAGCAGACCCTGTATGGGAGTCAGATGACAGCCTCCAGGGGATACCAGTCCCTGTATGGGGATCAGTTGACAACAACCAATGGAGACCAGACCCTGTATGGGAGTCAGATGACAGCCTCCAGGGGAGTCCAGACCCTGTATGGGGATAAGATGACAACAACTAATGGAGAACTGACCCTGTATAGGAGTCAGTTGACAGCCTCCAGGGGAGACCAGAACCTGTATGTGGATCAGATGACAACAAAAAATGGAGACCAGACCCTGTATGTGGATCAGATGACAACAGTCAATGGAGACCAGACCCGGTTTGGGGATCAGATGTCAGGAATCAATGGAGACCAGACCCTGTAAGGGAATCAGATGACAACAGCCTATGGAGACCAGACCCTGTATTGGAGTCAGATGACAACAACCAATGCAGATCAGACCCCGTATGAGGATCAGGTGACAACAATCAATGGAGACCAGACCCTGTAAGGGAGTCAAAATACAGTCTCCAGGGGAGACCAGACCCTGTATGGGGATCAGATGACAGCAACCAATGGAGACCAGACCCTGTATGGGGATCAGATTTCAGCAACCAATTGAGAACAGACCCTGGATGGAGATCAGTTGACAACAATCAATGGAGACCAGACCCTGTATGGGAGTCAGATGACAGCCTCCAGGGGAGTCCAGAACCTGTATGGGGATAAGATGACAACAACTAATGGAGACCAGACCCTGTATAGGAGTCAGTTGACAGACTCCAGGGGAGAACAGACCCTGTATTCGGATCAGATGACAACAACAAATGGAGACCAGACCCTGTATGTGGATCAGATGACAACAGTCAATGGAGACCAGACCCTGTTTGGGGATCAGATGACAGGAATCAATGGAGACCAGACCCTGTATGGGAATCAGATGACAACAGCCTATGGAGACCAGACCCTGTATTGGAGTCAGATGACAACAACCAATGCAGACCAGACCCTGTATGAGGATCAGGAGACAACAATCAATGGAGACCAGACCCTGTATGGGAGTCAAAATACAGTCTCCAGGGGAGACCAGACCCTGTATGGGGATCAGATGACAACAACCAATGGAGACCAGACCCTGTATGGGGATCAGATGACAACAGTCAATGGAGACCAGACCCTGTATGGTAGTCAGTTGACAGCCTCCAGGGGAGACCAGACCCTGTATGGGAGTAAGATGACAACCTCCAGGGGAGACCAGACCCTGTATGGGGATCAGATGACAGCAACCAATGGGGACCAGACC
The DNA here is from genome assembly GCA_009823505.1 of Rhizomys pruinosus. Lineage (NCBI taxonomy): Eukaryota > Metazoa > Chordata > Mammalia > Rodentia > Spalacidae > Rhizomys > Rhizomys pruinosus. The sequence goes on along the minus strand of VZQC01008436.1, from coordinate 431,498 downwards.
CTGTATGTGGATCAGATGACAACAATCAATGGAGACCAGACCCTGTATGGGGATCAGGTGACAACACTCAATGGAGACCAAACCTTGTATGGGGATCAGATGACAACAACCAATGGAGACCAGACCCTGTTTGGGAGTCAGATGACAATAATCAATGGAGACCAGACCCTGTATGGGGATCAGATGACAGCAAACAATGGAGACCAGACCCTGTATGGGTATCAGATGTCACCAAACAATAGACACCAGACCATGTATGGGGATCAGAGGACAACAATCAATGGAGACCAGACCCTGTATGGGGATCAGATGACAACAATCAATGGAGACCAGACCCTATGTGGGGATAAGGTGACAACAATCAATGGAGACCAGAAGCTGTATGGGGATCAGATGACAACAACCAATGGAGACAAGACCGTGTATGGGAGTCAGATGACAACAACCAATGGAGACCAGACAATGTATGGGCATCAGATGACGACAACCAATGGAGACCAGACCCGGTATGGGGATCAGATGACAGCAATCAATGGAGACAAGACCCGGTATGGGGATCAGATGACAATAAACAATGGAGACAAGACCCTGTATGTCGATCAGATGACAGCAACCAATTGAGAACAGACCCTCTATGGGAGTCAGATGACAGCCTCCAGGGGAGACCAGTCCCTCTTTGGGGATCAGATGACAACAACCAATGCAGACCAGACCCTGTATGGGAGTCAGATGACAGCTTCCAGGGGAGTCCAGATCCTGTATGGGGATCAGATGACATCAACCAATGGAGACAAGACCTGGCATGGGCATCAGATGACAACAATCCATGGAGACCAGACCCTTTATGTGAGTCAGATGACAGCCTCCAGGGGAGACCTGTCTTGTATGGGGATCAAGTAACATCAACCAATGGAGACCAGACCCTGTATGGGGATCACTCGACAACAACCAATGGAGACCAGACCCTGTATGGGAGTCAGATGACAACAACCAATGGAGACCAGACCCTGTATGGGAATCAGATGACAGCAATCAACACAGACCAGACCCTGTATGGGAGTCAGATGACAGCCTCCAGGGGAGACCAGACCCTGTATGGGGATCAGATGACAACAAACAATTGAGAACAGACCCTGTATGTTTGTCATATGACAGCCTCCAGGGGAGACCAGAACCTGTATGGGGATCAGATGACAACAACCAATGGAGACCAGACCCTGTATGGGGATCAGAGGACAACAATCAATGGAGACCAGACCCTGTATGGGAGTCAGATGACAGCCTCCAGGGGAGACCAGACCCTGTATGGGGATCAGATGACAACAATCAATTGAGACCAGACCATGTATGGGAGTCAGATGACAGCCTCCAGTGGAGACCAGACCATGTATGGGGATCAAATGACAACAACCAAAGGAAACCAGACCCTGTATGGGGATCAGATGACAGCAACCAATGGACACCAGACCCTGTATGGGGATCGGGTGACAACAATCAATGTAGACCAGACCCTGTATGGGGATCAGATGACAAAAACCAATGGAGACCAGATCCTGTATGGGGATCAGGTGACAACAATCAATGGAGACCAGACCCTGTATGGGGATCAGATGACAACAATTAATGGAGACCAGACCTTGTATGGGAGTAAGATGACCGCCTCCAGGGTAGACCAGTCCCTGTATGGGGACCAGATGACAACAACCAATGGAGAACAGACCCTGTATGGGAGTCAGATGACAACAACCACTGGAGACCAGACCCTGTATGGGATCAGATGACAACAACCAATGGAGACGAGACCCTGTATGGGGATCAGGTGACAACAATCAATGGAGACCAGACCCTGTATGGTATCAGGTGACAGCAATCAATGGAGACCACACCCTGTATGGGGATCAGATGACAACAAAATTGGAGACCAGACCCTGTATGGGGATCAGATGACAGCAATCAATAGAGAACAGACCCTCTATGGGAGTCAGATGACAGCCTCCAGGGGAGGCGAGACCCTGCATGGGGATCAGATGACAACAACCAATGGAGACCAGACCCAGTGTGGGAGTCATATGACAGCATCCAGGGGAGACCAGACCGCATATGGCGATCAGATGACAACAACCAATGGACACCAGACCCTGTATGGGGATCAGATGACAATAATCAATGGAGAACAGACCCTGTATGGGAGTCAGATGACAGCCTCCAGTGGAGACCAGACCCAGTATGGGGATCAGATGACAACAATCAATGGAGACCAGACCCTGTATGGGAATCAAATGACAACAATCAATGGAGACCAGACCCTGTATGGGGATCAGATAACAACAACCAATGGAGACAAGAGCCTGTATGGAGTCAGATGACAGCAACCAATGGAGAACAAACCCTGTATGGGGATCAGATGACAACAACCAATGGACAACAGACCCTGTATGGGGATCAGTTGACAGTAATCAATGGAGACCAGACCATGTATGGGGATCAGATAACAACAACCAATGGATACCAGACACTGTTTGGGAGTCAGATGGCAACAAACAATGGAGACCAGACCCTTTATGGGGATCAGGTGACAACAATCAATGGAGACCAGGCCCTGTATGGGGATCAGTTTACAACAACCAATGGACACCAGACCCTGTATGTGAGTCAGATGGCAACAACCAATGGAGACCAGAGCCTGTATGGGGATCAGATGACTACAAACAATGGAGACCAGACCCTGTATGGGGATCAGGTGACAACAATCAATGGAGACCAGACCCTGTATGGGGATAAGGTGACAGCAATCAATGGAGACCAGACCCTGCATGGGGATCAGATGACAGCCTCCAGGGGAGACCAGACCAAGTATGGGGATCAGATAACAACAAGCAATGGAGAACATACCCTGTATGGGGATCAGATGACAACAATCAATGTAGACCAGACCCTGTATGGTAGTCAGATGTCAGCCTCCAGGGGAGACCAGACCCTGTATGGGAGTCAGATGACAACAACCAATGGAGACCAGACCCTATATGGGAGTCAGATGACAGCCTCCAGTGGAGACCAGACCCTGTATGGGGATCAGATAACAACAAGCAATGGAGAACAGACCCTGTATGGGGATCAGATGACAACAATCAATGGAGACCAGACCCTGTATGGGAGTCAGATGACAGCCTCCAGGGGAGACCAGACCCTGTATGGGGATCAGATAACAACAAGCAATGGAGAACAGAAGCTTTATGGGGATCAGATGTCAACAATAAATGGAGACCAGACCCTGTATGGGAGTCAGTGGACGACAACCAAAGGAGAACAGACCTTGTATGGTGATCAGATGACAACAATCAATGGAGACCAGACCCTGTATGGGGATCAGGTGACAACAATCAATGGAGACCAGACCCTGGATGGGGATCAGGTGACAACAATCAATGGAGACCAGACCCTACATGGGGATCAGAAGACAACAACCAATGGAGTAAGACCCTGTATGGGAGTCAGATGACAACAACCAATGGAGACCAGACCCTGTATGGGGATCGGATTACAACAACCAATGGAGACCAGACCCTGTAAGGGGATCAAGTGACAACAATCAATAGAGAACAGACCCTGTATTTGGATCAGGTGACAACAACCAATGGAGACCAGACCCTGTATGAGGATCAGATAACAACAACCAATAGAGACAAGACCCTGTATGAGAGTCAGATGACAACAACCAATGGAGAACAGACCCTGTATGGGGATCAGATGACAACAACCAATGGAGAACAGGTCCTGAATGGTGATCATGTGACAGCAATCAATGGAGACCAGACCCTGTATGGGAGTCAGATTACAGCAATCAATGGAGAACAGACCCTGTACGGGGATCAGATGACGACAAACAATGGAGACTAGACCCTGTATGGGAGTCAGATGACAGCCATCAGGGGAGAACAGACCCTGTATGGGGATCAGGTGACAACAACCAATGGAGACCAGACCATGTACGGGAGTCAGATGACAGTCTCCAGGGGAGACCAGACCCTGCATGGGGATCAGATGACCACAACCAATGGAGACCAGACCCTGTATGGGGATCAGATGACAACAATCAATGGAGACCAGACCCTGTATGGGAGTCAGATGAGAGCCTCCAGGGGAGACAAGGTCCTGTATGGGGATCAGATGAGAACAATCAGTGGAGACCAGACCCTGTACAGGAGTCAGATGACAGCCTCCCGGGTAGACCAGACCCTGTATGGGGATCAGATGACAACAAGCAATGGAGAACAGACCCTGTATGGGGATCAGATGACAACAATCAATGGAGAGCAGAGCCTGTATGGGGATCAGATGACAACAATCAATGGAGACCAGACCCTGTATGGGAGTCAGATGACAGCCTCCAGGGGTGACCAGACCCTGTATGGGGATCAGATAACAACAAGCAATGGAGAACAGACCATTTATGGGGATCAGATGTCAACAATCAATGGAGACCAGACCCTGTATGGGAGTCAGTTGACAACAACCAAAGGAGAACAGACCTTGTATGGGGATCAGATGACAACAATAAATGGAGACCAGACCCTGTATGGGGATCAGATGACAACAATCATTGGAGACCAGACCGTGTATGGGGATCAGATGACAACAATCAATGGATACCAGACCCTGGATGGGGATCAGGTGACAACAGTCAATGGAGACCAGACCCTGCATGGGATCAGAAGACAACAACCAATGGAGTAAGACCCTGTATGGGAGTCAGATGACAACAACCAATGGAGACCAGACCCTGTTTGGGGATCGGATTACAACAACCAATGGAGACCAGACCCTGAAAGGGGATCAGGTGACAACAATAAATAGAGAACAGACCCTGTATGGGAGTCAGATGACAGCCTCCCTGGGAGACCAGACCCTGTATGGGGATCAGATGACAACAAGCAATGGAGACCAGACCCTGTATGGGGATCAGATGACAACAATCAATGGAGAGCAGACCCTGTATGGGGATCAGATGACAACAATCAATGGAGACCAGACCCTGTATGGAAGTCAGATGACAGCCTCCAGGGGAGACCAGACTCTGTATGGGGATCAAAGGACAACAAGCAATGGAGACAAGACCCAGTATGGGAGTCAGATGACAGCCTCCAGGGGCGACCAGTCCCTGTATGGGGTCAGATGACAGCAACTAATGGACACCAGACCCTGTGTGGGGATCAGATTACAACAATCAATGGAGACCAGACCCTGAATGGGAGTCAGATGACAGCCTCCAGGGGAGACCAGACCCTGTATGTGGATCAGATGACAGCAATCAATAGAGAAAAGACCCAGTATGGGAGTCAGATGATAGCCTCCAGGGTAGACCAGACCCGGTATGGGGATCAGAGGACAAAAACCAATGGAGACCAGACCCTGTATGGGAGTCAGATGACAGCCTCTAGGGGAGACCAGTCCATGCATGGGAGTCAGATGACACCCTCCAGGGGAGACCAGACTCTGTATCAGGATAAGATCACAACAATCAATGGAGACCAGACCATGTACGGGGATCAGATGGCAACAATGAATGGAGACCAGACCCTGTATGGGGATCAGATGACAACAACCAATGGACACCAGACCCTGTATGGGGATCAGATGACAACAATCAATGCAGACATGACCCTGTATGGGGATCAGATGTCAAAAATCAATGGAGACCAGACCCTGTATGGGACTCACATGACAGCCTCCAGGGGAGACCAGACCCTGTATGGGGATCTAATGACAACAACCAATGGAGACCAGACCCTGTATGGGGATCAGATGACAACAATCATTGGAGACCAGACCCTGTATGGGTGTCAGATGACAACAATCAATGGAGACCAGACCCTGTATGTGAGTCAGATGACAGCCTCCAAGGGAGACCTGTCCTTGTATGGGGATCAGATAACATCAACCAATGGAGACCAGACCCTGTATGGGGATCACTTGACAACAACCAATGGAGACCAGACCCTGTATGGGAGTCAGATGACAACAACCAATGGAGACCAGACCCTGTATGGGGATCAGGTGACAGCAATAAATGGAGACCAGACCCTGTATGGGGATCAGATGACAACAAACAATGGAGACCAGACCCTGTATGGGAATCAGATGACAGCAATCAACAGAGACCAGACCCTGTATGGGAGTCAGATGACAGCCTCCAGGGGAGACCAGACCCTGTATGGAATTCAGATGACAACAACAAATGGAAACCAGACCCTGTATGTGAGTCAGATGACATCTTCCAGGGGACACCAGAACCTGTATGGGGATCAGATTACAACCACCAATGGAGACCAGACCCTGTATGGGGATCAGATGACAACAACCAATGGAGACGAGACCCTGTATGAGGATCAGGTGACAACAATAAATGGAGACCAGACCCTGTATGGTATCAGGTGACAGCAATCAATGGAGACCACTCCCTGTATGGGGATCAGATGACAACAAAATTAGAGACCAGACCCTTTACGGGGATCAGATGACAGCAATCAATAGAGAACAGACCCTCTATGGGAGTCAGATGACAGCCTCCAGGGGAGACCAGACCCTGCATGGGGATCAGATGACAACAACAAATGGAGACCAGACCAAGTATGGGAGTCATATGACAGCGTCCAGGGGAGACCAGAACCTGTATGGCGATCAGATGACAACAACCAATGGAGACCAGACCCTGTATGGGGATCAGATGACAATAATCAATGGAGAACAGACCCTGTATGGGAGTCAGATGACAGCCTCCAGGGAAGACCAGACCCAGTATTTGGATCAGATGACAACAATCAATGGAGACCAGACCCTGTATGGGAGTCAGATGACAGATTTCAGGGGAGAACAGACCCTGTGTGGGGATCAGATGAAAACAATCAATCGAGACCAGTCCCTGTATGGTAGTCAGATGACAGCCTCCAGGGGAGACCAGACCATGTATGGGAGTCAGATAACAGCATCCAGGGGAGACCAGACCTTGTATGGGGATCAGATGACAACAACCAATGGAGACCAGACCCTGTATTGGGATCAGGTGACAACAATCAATGGAGAACAGACCCTGTATGGGGATCTGATGACAGCAACCAATGGAGACCAGACGCTCTATGGCGATCAGATGACAGCAACCAATGGAGACCAGACCCTGTATGGGGATCAGATGACAGCAACCAATGGAGAACAGACACTGTATGGGGATGAGATGACAACAACCAATGGAGACCAGACCCTCTATGGGGATCAGAAGAAAGCAAACAATGGAGACCAGACCCTCTATGGGGATAAGATGTCAGCAACCAATGGACACCAGACCCTGTATGGGGATCAGATGACAACAATCAATGGAGACCAGACCCTGTATGGGTATCAGATGACAACAATCAATGGAGACCAGACCCTGTATGGGGATCAGATGACAGCCACCAGGGGAGACCAGACCCTGTATGGGAGTAAGAGGACAAATTCCAGTGGAGACCAGACCCTGTATGGGGATCAGATGACAGCAATCAATGGAGACCAGACCCTGTATGGGAGCCAGATGAGAGCCTCCAGGGGAGACCAAACCCGGTATGGGGATCAGAAGACAACAACCAATTTAGACCAGACCCTGTTTGGGAGTCAGATGACAGCGTCCAGGGGAGACCAAACCCTGTATGTGGATCAGATGACACCAACCAATGGGGACCAGAACCTGTATGGGGATCAGAAGACAACAATCAATGGAGACCAGACCCTTTATGGGAGTCAGATGGCAGCATCCAGGTGAGACCAGACCCTGTATGGGGATCAGATGACAGCAACCAATGGACACCAGAGCCTGTATGGGGATCAGATGACAACTATAAATGGAGACCAGATCTTGTATGCGGATCAGATGACAACAATCACTGGAGATCCGACCCTGTATGGGGATAAGGTGACAACAATCAATGGAGACCAGACCCTGTATGGGGATCAGATGACAACATCCAATGGAGACCAGACACTGTATGGGAGTCAGATGACAACAACCAATGGAGACCAGACCCTGTATGGGGATCAGATGACAACACTCAATGGAGACCAGACCCTGTATGGGGATCAGATGACAACAATCAATGGAGATAAGACCCTCTATGGGGATCAGATGACAGCAATCAATGGAGACCAGACCCTGTATGGGAGTCAATTGACAGCCTCCAGGGGAGACCAGACCCTGTATGGGGATCAGATGACAACAACCAACGGAGACCATACCCTGTATGTTTATCAGATGACAGCAATCAATGGAGACCAGACCCTGTATGGGGTCAGATGACAGCAATCAATGGAGACCAGACAGTGTATGGGAATCAGAAGACAACCAGCAATGGAGACCAGAACCTGTATGGGAGTCAGATGACAACAAACAATGGAGACCAGACCCTGTATTGGGATCAGGTGACAACAATCAACGGAGACCAGACCCTGTATGGAAGTCAGATGACAGCCTCCAGCGGAGACCAGAACCTGTATGGGGATCAGATGACAACAACCAATGGAGACCACACCCTGTATGGGGATCATATGACAACAATCAATGGAGACCAGACCATGTATGGGGATCAGATGACAACAACCAATGGAGACCAGACCCTGTATGGGGATCAGATGACAACAACCAATGGACACCAGACCCTGTATGGGAGTCAGATGACAACAACCAATGGAGACCAGACCCTGTATGGGGATCAGATGACAACAACCAATGGAGACCAGACCCTGTATGGGGATCAGATGACAACAACCAATGGAGACCAGACCCTGTATGGGGATCAGATGACAACAATCAATGGAGACCAGACCCTGTATGGGAGTCAGATGACAACAACAAATGGACAGCAGACCCTGTATGGGGATCAGATGATAACAACCAATGGAGACCAGACCCGGTATGGGCTTCAGAAGACAGCCTCCAGGGGAGACCAGACCCAGTGTGGGAGTCAGATGACAACCTCGAGGGGAGACCAGACTCTGTATGGGGATCAGATGACAGCAACCAATGGAGACCAGACCCTGTATGGGGATAAGATGACAGCAACAAATGGAGACCAGACTGTGTATGGGGATCAGATGACAGCAATCAATGGAGACTAGACCCTGTATGGGAGTCAGATGACAGCAATCAATGGAGACCAGACCCTGTATGAGGATCAGATGACAAGAAACAATGGCGACCATACCCTGTATGGGGATCAGATGACAGCAATCAATGCAGACCAGAACCTGTATGGGAGTCAGATGAAAACAAACAATGGAGACCAGACCCTGTATGGGGATCAGGTGACAACAATCAACAGAGACCAGACCCTGTATGGGAGTCAGATGACAGCCTCCAGGGGAGACCAGGCTCTGTATGGGGATCACATGACAACAACCAATGGAGACCAGACTCTGTATGGGGATCAGATGACAACAATCAATGGAGACCAGATTATGTATGGGGATCAGATGACAACAACCAATGGAGACCAGACCCTGTAGGGGGATCAGATGACAAAAATCAATGGAGACCAGACCCTGTATTGGGATCAGATGACAACAACCAGTGGAGACCAGACCCTGTAGGGGGATCTGATGACAACAATCAATGGAAATCAGACCCTGTATGGGGATAAGTTGACAACAATCAGTGGAGACCAGACACTGTATGGGCATCAGATGACAACAACCAATGGAGACCAGACCCTGTATGGGAGTCAGATGACAACAACCAATGGAGACCGGATGCTGTATGGGGATCAGATGACAAAAACCAATGGATACCAGACGCTGTATGGGGATCAGATGACAGCAAACAATGGAGACCAGACCCTGTAAGGGAGTCAGATGACAGCAATCAATGGAGACCAGACCCTGTATGGGGATCAGATGACAACAAACAGTGGAGACCAGATCCTGTATGGGGATCAGATGACAGCAATAAATGGAGACCAGACCCTATATGGGAGTCAGAAGACAGCCTCCAGGGGAGAACAGACCCTGAATGAGCATCAGATGACAACAACCAATGGAGACCAAACCCTGTATGGGAGTCAGATGACAGCCTCCAGGGGAGACCAGACCCTGTATGAGGATCAAATGACAACAACCAAAGGAGACCAGACCCTGTATGGGGATAAGATGACAACAAACAATGGAGAGCAGACCCTGTATGTGAGTCAGATGACAGCCTTCAGAGGAGACCAGACCCAGTATGGGAGTCAGATGACAACCTCCAGGGGAGAACAGACCATGTATGAGGATCAGATGACAACAACCAATGGAGAACATAACCTGTATGGGGATCAGGTGACAACAATCAATGGAGACCAGACCCTGTATGGGGATCAGGTGACAAAAATCAATGGAGACTAGACCCTGTATGGGGATAAGATGACAAAAACCAATGGAGACCAGACCCTGTATGTGAGTCAAATGACAACAACCAATGGAGACCAGACCCTGTATGCGAGTCAGATGACAACATCCACTGGAGACCAGACCATGTATGGGGATCAGAATACAACAACCAATGGAGACCAGGCCCTGTATGGGGATCAGATGACAACAATCAATGGAGAAAAGATCCTGTATGTGGATCAGATTACAACAATCAATGGAGACCAGACCCTGTATGGGAGTCAGATGACAGCCTCCAGGGGAGACCAGACCCTCTATGAGAGTCAGATGACAAGCTCCTGGGGAGACCAGACCCTGTATGGGAATCAGGTGACAATAACCAATGGAGACGAGACACTGTATGGACTTCAGTTGGCAACAATCAATGGAGACCAGACCCTCTATGGGGATCAGATGACAACAACCAATGGAGAACAGACCCTGTATGGGAGTCAGAAGACAGCCTCCAGGGGAGACCAGACCCTGTATGGGAGTCAGATGACAACCTCCAGGAGAGACCAGACTCTGTATGGGGATCAGATGACAGCAACCAATGGAGACCAGACCCTGTATGTGGATCAGATGACAGCAATCAATTTAGACGAGACCCTGTATGGGAGTCAGATGACAGCCTCCAGGGGAGACCAGACCCTGTATGGGGATCAGATGACAACAACCAATGGAAACCTGACCATGTATGGAAGTGAGATGACAGCCTACATGGGAGACCAGACCCTGTATGGGGATCAGATAACAAAAATCAATGGAGAACAGACCCTGTATGGGGATCAGATGACAACAATTAATGGAGAGCAGACCCTGTATGGGAGTCAGATGACAGCCTCCATGGGAAACCAGACCCCGAACGCGAGTCAGATGACAACCTCCAGGGTAGACCAGACCCTGTATGGGGATCAGAAGACAACAACCAATGGAGAACATACCCTGTATGGGGATCAGTTGACAACAATCAAAGGAGACCAGACCCTGTATGGGAGTCAGGTGACAACAATCAATTGAGACCAGACCTTGTATGAGGATCAGATGACAACAAACAATGGAGACTAGACCCTGTATGGGAGTCAAATGACAACAGCCAATGGAGACCAGACCCTGTATTGGGATGAGGTGACAAGAATCAATGGAGACCAGACCCTGTATGGGGATCAGATGACAGCAATCAATGGAGACCAGACACTGTATGGGGATCAGGTGACAACAAACAATGGAGAACAGACCCTGTATGGGAGTCAGATGACAGCCTCCAGGGGAGACAGACCCTGTGTGGGGATCAGATGACAACAACCAATGGAGACCAGACCCTGTATGGGGATCAGATGACAACAACAAACGGAGACCATACCCTGTATGTGTATCAGATGACAGCAATCAATGGAGACCAGACCCTGTATGGGGTCAGATGACAGCAATAAATGGAGGCCAGACAGTGTATGGGGATCAGAAGAAAACCATCAATGGAGACCAGAACCTGTATGGGTGTCAGATGACAACAAACAATGGACACCAGACCCTGTATTGGGATCAGGTGACAACAATCAATGGAGACCAGACCGTGTATGGAAGTCAGATGACAGCCTACAGGGGAGACCAGACCCTGTATGGGAATCAGATGACAACAACCAGTGGAGACCAGACCCTGTATGCGGATCATATGACAACAATCAATGGAAACCAGACCATGTATGGGGATCAGATGACAACAACCAATGGAGACCAGACCCTGTATGGGGATCAGATGACAAAAATTAATGGAGACCAGACCCTGTATGGGGATCAGATGACAACAATCAATGGAGACCAGACCCTGTATGGGAGTCAGATGACAGCCTCCAGGGGAGACCAGACCCTATATGGGGATCAGAAGACAACAACCAATGGAGACTAGGCCCTGTATGGGGATCAGATGACAACAATAAAAGGAGACGAGACCCTGTATGGGGATCAAATGACAACAATCAATGGAGACCAGAACCTCTTTGGGAGTCAGATGACAGCCTCCAAGGGAGACCAGACCCTGTATGGAGATCAGAAGACAACAACCAATGGAGACCAGACCGTGTATGCGTATCAGGTGACAACAACCAATTGAGAACAAACCCTGTATGGGGATCAGGTGACAACAATCAATGGAGACCAGACCATATATGGGGTCAGTTGACAAAAATCAATGGAGACCAGACCCTGTATGGGAGTCAGATGACAACAACAAATGGAGAGCAGACCCTGTATGGGGATCAGATGATAACAACCAATGGAGACCAGACCCTGTATGGGCGTCAGAAGACAGCCTCCAGGGGAGACCAGACCCAGTGTGGGAGTCAGATGACAACCTCGAGGGGAGACCAGACTCTGTATGGGGATCAGATGACAGCAACCAATGGAGACCAGACCTTGTATAGGGATCAGATGACAGCAAATAATGGAGACAAGACCCTGTATGCGGATCAGATTACAACAACCAATGGAGACCAGACCCTGTATGCGGATCACTTGACAACAATAAATGGAGACCAGACCCTGTATGGGAGTCAGATGACAACAATCAATGGAGACTAGACACTTTATGGGGATCAGATGACAGCAACCAATGGAGACCAGCCCCAGTATGGGGATCAGATGACAGCAACCAATGGACACCAGACCTTGTATGGGGATCCGATGACAACAATCAATGGAGACGAGAACCTCTATGGCGATCAGATGACAACAATCAATGGAGACCAGACCCTGTATGGGGATCGGGTGACAACATTCAATAGAGACCAGACCCTGTATGGGGATCAAATGACAAAAACCAATGGAGACCAGACAGTGTATGGGGATCAGATGACAGCAATAAATGGAGACTAGACCCTGTATGGGAGTCAGATGACAGCAATCAATGGAGACCAGACCCTGTATGAGGATCAGATGACAAGAAACAAGGGCGACCATACCCTGTATGGGGATCAGATGACAGCAATCAATGGAGACCAGACACTGTATGGGAGTCAGATGACAGCCTCTAGGGGAGAACAGATCCTGTATGGGGATCAGATGACAACAACCAATGGAGATCAGACCCTGAACGGGAGTCAGATGACAGCGTCCAGGGGAGACCAGACCCGGTATGGGGATCAGATGACACCAACCAATGGAGACCAGACCCTGTATGTGGATCAGATGACAACAATCAATGGAGACCAGACCATGTAGGGGAGTCAGATGACAGCCTCCAGGGGAGACCAGACCCTGTATGGGGATAAGATGACAGCAATCAATGGAGACCAGACCCTGCATGGGAGTCAGATGACAACAAACAATGGAGACCAGACCCTGTATGGGGATCATCTGACAACAATCAACAGAGACCAGACCCTGTATGGGAGTCAGATGACAGCCTCCAGGGGAGACCAGACTCTGTATGGGGATCAGATGACAACAACCAATGGAGACCAGACTCTGTATGGGGATCAGATGACAACAATCAATGGAGACCAGACCATGTATGGGGATCAGATGACAACAACCAATGGAGAGCAGACCCTGTAGGAGGATCAGATGACAAAAATCAATGGAGACCAGACCCTGTATTGTAATCAGATGACAACAACCAATGGAGACCAGACCCTGTAGGGGGATCAGATGACAACAATCAATGTAAATCAGACCCTGTATGGGGATAAGGTGACAACAATTAGTGGAGACCAGACCCTGTATGGGCATGAGATGACAACAACCAGTGGAGACCAGACCCTGTATGGGAGTCAGATGACAACAACCAATGGAGACCAGACCCTGTATGGGGATCAGAAGACAACAATCAACGGAGACCAGACCCTGTATGGGAGTCAGATGACAGCCTCCAGGGGAGACCAGACCCTGTATGGGGATCAGATGACAACAACCAATGGAGACCAGACCCTGTATGGGGATCAGATGACAACAATCAATGGAGACCAGACCCTGTATGGGGATCAGATGACAACAATCAATGGAGACCAGACCCTGTATGGGGATCAGATGACAACAATCAATGGAGACCAGACCCTGTATGGGGATCAGATGACAACAATCAATGGAGACCAGACCCTGTATGGGGATCAGATGACAACAATCAATGGAGACCAGACCCTGTATGGGGATCAGATGACAACAATCAATGGAGACCAGACCCTGTATGGGGATCAGATGACAACAATCAATGGAGACCAGACCCTGTATGGGGATCAGATGACAACAATCAATGGAGACCAGACCCTGTATGGGGATCAGATGACAACAATCAATGGAGACCAGACCCTGTATGGGGATCAGATGACAACAATCAATGGAGACCAGACCCTGTATGGGGATCAGATGACAACAATCAATGGAGACCAGACCCTGTATGGGGATCAGATGACAACAATCAATGGAGACCAGACCCTGTATGGGGATCAGATGACAACAATCAATGGAGACCAGACCCTGTATGGGGATCAGATGACAACAATCAATGGAGACCAGACCCTGTATGGGGATCAGATGACAACAATCAATGGAGACCAGACCCTGTATGGGGATCAGATGACAACAATCAATGGAGACCAGACCCTGTATGGGGATCAGATGACAACAATCAATGGAGACCAGACCCTGTATGGGGATCAGATGACAACAATCAATGGAGACCAGACCCTGTATGGGGATCAGATGACAACAATCAATGGAGACCAGACCCTGTATGGGGATCAGATGACAACAATCAATGGAGACCAGACCCTGTATGGGGATCAGATGACAACAATCAATGGAGACCAGACCCTGTATGGGGATCAGATGACAACAACCAATGGAGAACATACCCTGTATGGGGATCAGTTGACAACAATCAATGGAGACCAGACCCTGTATGGGGATCAGGTGACAACAATCAATGGAGACCAGACCCTGTATGGGGATCAGGTGACAACAATCAATGGAGACCAGACCCTGTATGGGGATCAGATGACAACAACCAATGGAGACCAGACCCTGTATGTGAGTCAAATGACAACAACCAATGGAGACCAAACCCTGTATGGGAGTCAGATGACAGCATCCAGGAGAGACCAGCCAATGTATGGGGATCAGAATACAACAACCAATGGAGACCAGGCCCTGTATGGGGATCAGATGACAACAATCAATTGAAAACAGATCCTGTATGTGGATCAGTTTACAACAAACAATGGAGAACAGACCCTGTATGGGAGTCAGATGACAGCCTCCAGGGGAAACCAGACCCTGTATGGGAGTCAGATGACAAGCTCCAGGGGAGACCAGAACCTGTATGGGAATCTGGTGACAACAACCAATGGAGACCAGACCCTTTATAGGCTTCAGGTGGCAACAATCAATGGAGACCAGACCATCTATGGGGATCAGATGATAACAACCAATGGAGACCCGACTCTGTATGGGAGTCAGAAGACAGCCTCCAGGGGAGACCAGACCCTGTATGGGAGTTAGATGACAATCTCCAGGAGAGACCAGACTCTGTATGGGGATCAGATGACAGCAACCAATGGAGACCAGACCCTGTATGGGGATCAGATGACAGCAACCAATGGAGACAAGAACCTGTATGCGGATCAGATTACAGCAACCAATGCAGACCAGACCCTGTATGCGGATCAGTTGACAACAATCAATGGAGAGCAGACAATGTATGGGGATCAGATGACAACCTCCAGGGAAGACCAGACTCTGTATGGGGATCAGATGACAACAATGAATGGACAGCGGACCCTGTATGGGGATCAGATGACAACAATCAGTGGAGACCAGACCCTGTATGGGAGTCAGAAGACAGCCTCCAGGGGAGACCAGACCCTGTATGGGAGTCAGATGACAGCCTCCAGGGGAGACCAGACCCTGTATGGGAGTCACATTACAGCCTCCAGGGGAGACCAGACCCTGTATGGGAGTCAGAAGACAAGAATCAATGGAGACCAGACCCTGTATGGGGATCAGATGACAACAATCAATGGAGACCAGACCCTGTATGGGAATCAAATGACAGCCTCCAGGGGAGACCAGACCCTGTATGGGAGTCAGATGACGAGCTCCAGGGGAGACCAGACCCTGTATGTGTATCAGGTAACAGCAACCAATGGAGACCAGACCCTGTAGGGGAATCAGTTGACAACAATCAATGGAGACCAGACCCTGTATGGGAGTCAGATGACAACAAAAAATGGAGACCAGACCCTGTATGGGGATCAGATGACAAAAACAATGGAGAACAGACCCTGTATGGGAGTCAGAAGACAGCCTACAGGGGAGACCAGTCTCTGTATGGGAATCAGAAGACAGCAACCAATGGAGACCAGACCGTGTATGGGGATCAGATGACAGCAACCAATGGAGACCAGACCCTGTATGTGGATCAGATTACAGGAACCAATGGAGACCAGACCATGTATGGGGATCAGTTTACAACGATCAATGGAGACCAGATCCTGTATGGGAGTCAGATGACAGCAACAAATGGAGACCAGACCCTGTATGGGGATCAGATGACAGCAACCAATGGACACCAGACCCTGTATGGGTATCCGATGACAACAATCAATGGAGACCAGACCCTGTATGGGGATCCGATGACAACAATCAATGGAGACCAGACCCTGTATGGGGATCAGATGATAACAATCAATGGAGGCCAGACCCTGAATGGGGATCAGGTGACAACAATCAATGGAGACAAGACCCTGTATGGGGATCAGATGACAACAACAAATGGAGACCAGACCCTGTATGGGGTTCAGATGACAACAACAAATGGAGACCAGACCGTGTATGGGGATCAGATGACAGCAATCAATGCAGACAAGACCCTGTATGGGAGGCAGATGACAGCAATCAATGGAGACCAGACCCTGTATGAGGATCAGATGACAAGAAACATTGGAGAACATACCCTGTATTGGCATGAGATGACAGCAATCAATGGAGACCAGACCGTGTATGGGACTCAGATGACAGCGTCCAGGGGAGACCAAACCAGGTATGGGGATCAGACGACAACAACCAATGGAGTCCAGACCCTGTATGGGACTCAGATGACAGCGTCCAGGGGAGACCAGACCCTGTATGGGGATCAGATGACACCAACCAATGGAGACCAGACCCTGTATGGGGATCAGATGACAACAATCAATGTAGACCAGACCCTTTATGGGAGTCAGACGGCAGCCTCCAGGGGAGACCAGACACTGTATGGGGATCAGATGACAGCAACCAATGGACACCAGACCCTGTATGGGGATCCGATGACAACAATCAGTGGAGACCAGACCTTGTATGCGGATCACATGACAACAATCAATGGAGATCTGACCCAGTATGGGGATAAGGTGACAACAATCAATGGAGACCAGACCCTGTATTGGGATCACAAGACAACATTCAATGGAGACCAGACACTGTATGGGAGTCAGATGACAACAACCAATGGAGACAAGACCCTGTATGGGGATCAGATGACAGCAATCAAAGGAGACCAGACCCTGTATGGGAGTCAGATGACAGCCTCCAGGAGAGACCAGACCCTGTATGGGGATCAGATGACAACAACCAATGGAGACCAGACCCTGTATGGGGATCAGATGACAACAACCAATGGAGACCAGACCCTGTATGGGGATCAGATGACAGCAACCAATGGAGACCAGACCCTGTATGGGGATCAGATGACAACAACCAATGGAGACCAGACCCTGTATGGGGATCAGATGACAACAACCAATGGAGACCAGACCCTGTATGGGGATCAGATGACAACAACCAATGGAGACCAGACCCTGTATGGGGATCAGATGACAACAACCAATGGAGACCAGACCCTGTATGGGGATCAGATGACAACAACCAATGGAGACCAGACCCTGTATGGGGATCAGATGACAACAACCAATGGAGACCAGACCCTGTATGGGGATCAGATGACAACAACCAATGGAGACCAGACCCTGTATGGGGATCAGATGACAACAACCAATGGAGACCAGACCCTGTATGGGGATCAGATGACAACAACCAATGGAGACCAGACCCTGTATGGGGATCAGATGACAACAACCAATGGAGACCAGACCCTGTATGGGGATCAGATGACAACAACCAATGGAGACCAGACCCTGTATGGGGATCAGATGACAACAACCAATGGAGACCAGACCCTGTATGGGGATCAGATGACAACAACCAATGGAGACCAGACCCTGTATGGGGATCAGATGACAACAACCAATGGAGACCAGACCCTGTATGGGGATCAGATGACAACAACCAATGGAGACCAGACCCTGTATGGGGATCAGATGACAACAACCAATGGAGACCAGACCCTGTATGGGGATCAGATGACAACAACCAATGGAGACCAGACCCTGTATGGGGATCAGATGACAACAATCAATGGAGACCAGACCCTGTATGGGGATCAGATGACAACAATCAATGGAGACCAGACCCTGTATGGGGATCAGGTGACAACAATCAATGGAGACCAGACCCTGTATGGGGATCAGGTGACAACAATCAATGGAAACCCGACCCTGTATGGGGATCAGATGACAACAACCAATGGAGACCAGACCCTGTATATGAGTCAAATGACAACAACCAATGGAGAACAGACCCTGTATGGGAGTCAGATGACAAAATCCAGGGGAGACTAGACCATGTATGGGGATCAGAATACAACAACCAGTGGAGACCAGGCCCTCTATGGGGATCAGATGACAACAATCAATGGAGAAGAGATCCTGTATGGGGATCAGATTACAA
The DNA here is from genome assembly GCA_009823505.1 of Rhizomys pruinosus. NCBI lineage: Eukaryota > Metazoa > Chordata > Mammalia > Rodentia > Spalacidae > Rhizomys > Rhizomys pruinosus. The sequence goes on along the minus strand of VZQC01008436.1, from coordinate 412,256 downwards.
CAATCAATGGAGAACAGACCCTGTATGTGAGTCAGATGACATCCTCCAGGGGAAACCAGACCCTGTATGGGAGTCAGATGACAACCTCCAGGAGAGACCAGACTCTGTATGGGGATCAGATGAAAGCAACCAATGGAGACCATACCCTGCATGGGGATCAGATGACAGCAACCAATGGAGACGAGACCCTGTATGCGGATCAGATTACAGCAACCAATGGAGACCACACCCTGTATGCGGATCTGTTGACAACAATCAATCGAGACCAGACCCTGTATGGGAGTCAGATGACAACAATCAATGGAGACCAGACACTGTATGGGGATCAGATGACAACCTCCAGTGGAGACCAGACTCTGTATGGGGATCAGATGACAACAATCAATGGAAACCAGAACATGTATGGGGATCAGATGACAGCAATCAATGGAGACCAGACCCTGTATGTGAGTCAGATGACAGTCTCCAGGGGAGACCCGACCCTGTATGGGGATCAGAAGACAACAACCAATGGAGACCATGCCCTGTATGGGGATAAGATGACAACAATCAATGGAGACCAGACCCTGTATGGGAGTCAGATGACAACAAAAAATGGAGACCAGACCCTGTATGGGGATCAGATGACAACAACCAATGGAGACCAGACCCTGTTTGGGAGTCAGAAGACAGCCTCCAGGGGAGACCAGACCCTGTATGGGAGTCAGATGACAACATCCAGGGGAGACCAGACTCTGTATGGGGATCAGAAGACAGCAACCAATGGAGACCAGACCCTGTATGGGGATCAGAGGACAGCAACCAATGGAGACCAGACCCTGTATGCGGATCAGATTACAGCAACCAATGGAGACCAGACGCTGTATGGGGATCAATTTACAATGATCAATGGAAACCAGACCCTGTATGGGAGTCAGATGAGAACAATCAATGGAGAACAGACCCTTTATGGGGATCTGATGACAAAAACCAATGGAGACCAGACCCTGTATGGGAGTCAGATGACAGCAATCATTGGAGAATAGACCCTGAATGGGGATCAGGTGACAACAATCAATGGAGACCAGACCCTGTATGTGGATCAGATGACAACAATCAATGGAGACCAGATCCTGTATGGGAGTAAGATGACAGCCTCCAGGGGAGACCAGACCCTGTATGGGCATCAGATGACAGCAACCAATGGACACAGGACCCTATATGGGGATCATATGACAACAATCAATGGAGACCAGACCCTGTATGGGAGTCAGATGACAACAAACAATGGAGACCAGACCCTGTATGGGGAGCAGGTGACAAAAATCAACGGAGACCAGACCCTGTATGGGAGTCAGATGACAGCCTCCAGGGGAGAACAGACCCTGTATGGGGATCAGGTGACAACAACCAATGGAGACCAGACTCTGTATGGGGATAAGATGACAACAATCAATGGAGACGAGACCATTTAGGGGGATCAGATGACAATGACCAATGGAGACCAGACCCTGTAGGGGGATCAGATGACAACAATCAATGGAGACCAGACCCTGTATGGGAGTCAGATGACAACAACCAATGGAGAACAGACCCTTTATGGGGATCTGATGACAAAAACCAATGGAGACCAGACGCTGTATGGGGATCAGATGACAGCAATCAATGGAGACCAGACCCTGTATGGGAGTCAGATGACAGCAATCATTGGAGAACAGACCCTGTAAGGGGATCAGATGACAAGAAACAGTGGAGACCAGACCCTGTATGGGGATCAGAGGACAGCAATCAATGGAGACCAGACCCTGTATGGGAGTCAGAAGACAGCCTCCAGTGGAGAACAGACCCTGAATGGGGATCAGATGACAACAACCAATGAAGACCAGACCCTGTATGGGAGTCAGATGACAGCCTCCAGGGGAGACCAGACCCTGTATGGGGATCAGATGACAACAACCAATGGAGACCAGACCCTGTATGGGAGTCAGATGACAACAACCAATGGAGACCAGACCCTGTATGGGGATCAGATGACAACAATCAATGGAGACCAGACCCTGTATGGGGATCAGGGGACAATTATCAATGGAGACCAGACCCTGTATGGGGATCAGATGACAACAACCAATGGAGACCAGACCCTGTATGGGGATCAGATGACAACAATCAATGGAGACCAGACCCTGTATGGGAGTCAGATGACAGCCTCCAGGGGAGACCAGACCCTGTATGGGGATCAGATGACAACAACCAATGGAGACCAGACCCTGTATGGGGATCAGATGACAACAACCAATGGAGACCAGACCCTGTATGGGAGTCAGATGATATCCTCCAGGGGAGACCAGACCCTGCATAGGGATCAGATGACAACAACCAATGGAGACCAGACCCTGTATGGGGATCAGATGACAACAATCAATGGAGAGCAGACCCAGTATGGGAGTCAGATGACAGCCTCCAGGGGAGACCAGACCCTGTATGGGAGTCAGATGTCAACGTCCAGGTGAGACCAGACCCTGTATGGGGATCAGATGACAACAACCAAAGGAGACCATACCCTGTATGGGGATCAGTTGACAACAATCAATGGAGACCAGACCCTGTATGGGGATCAGCTGACAACAATCAATGGAGACCAGACCCTGTATGGGGATCAGGTGACAACAATCAATGGAGACCAGACCCTGTATGGGGATCAGATGACAACAACCAATGGAGACCAGACCCTGTATGGGGATCAGATGACAGCAATCAATGGAGACCAGTCACTGTATGGGGATCAGATGACAACAACCAAGGGAGACCAGACCGTGTATTTGAGTCAGATGACAACAACGAATGGAGACCAGACCCTGTATGGGGATCAGGTGACAACAATCAATGGAGACCAGACCCTGTATGGGGATCAGGTGACAACAATCAATGGAGACCTGACCATGTATGGGGATCAGATGACAAAACCAATGGAGACCAGACCCTGTATGTGAGTCAAATGACAACAACCACTGGAGACCAGACCCTGTATGGGAGTCAGATGACAGTATCCAGGGGAGACAAGACCATTTATGGGGATCAGAATACAACAACCAATGGAGAACAGATCCTGTAAGGGGATCAGATTACAACAATCAATGGAGAACAGACCCTGTATGGGTGTCAGATGACAGCCTCCAGGGGAGAGCCGACCCTGTATGGGAGTCAGAAGACAATCTCCAGGGGAGAACAGACCGTGTATGGGAATCAGGTGACAACAACCAATGGAGACCAGACCCTTTATGCGCTTCAGGTGGCAACAATCAATGGAGACCAAACCCTCTATGGGGATCAGATGACAACAACCAATGGAGACCCGACCCTTTATGGGAGTCAGAAGACAGCCTCCAGGGGACACCAGACCCTGTATGGGAGTCAGATGACAAGCTCCAGGAGAGACCAGACTCTGTATGGGGATCAGATGACAGCAACCAATGGAGACCAGACCCTGTATGGGGATCAGATGACAGCAACCAATGAAGACCAGACCTTGTATGCGGATCAGATTACAGCAACCAATTGAGACCAGACCCTGTATGGTGATCAGTTTACAATGATCAATGGAGACCAGACCCTGTATGGGAGTCAGATGACAACAACAAATGGAGACCAGACCCTGTATGGGTTTCAGATGACAACAACAAATGGAGAGCAGACCGTGTATGTGGATCAGATGACAGCAATCAATGCAGACCAGACCCTGTATGGGAGGCAGATGACACCAATCAATAGAGACCAGACCCTGTATGAGGATCAGATGACAAGAAACATTGGAGACCATACCCTGTATGGGAGTCAGATGACAACAATCAATGGAGACCAGACATTGTATGGGGATCAGATGACAACCTCCAGGGGAGACCAGACTCTGTATGGGGATCAGATGACAATAATCAATGGACACCAGACCCTGTATGGGGATCAGATGACAACAATCAATGGAGACCAAACCCTGTATGGGAGTCAGATGACAGTCTCCAGGGGAGACCAGACCCTGTATGGGGATCAGAAGACAACAACTAATGGAGACCACGCCCTGTATGGGGATCAGTTGACAACAATCAATGGAGACCAGACCCTGTATGGGGATCAGATAACAACAATCAGTGGAGACCAGACCCTGTATGGGAGTCAGATGACAAGCTCCAGGGGAGAACAGACCCTGTATGGGTATCAGGTAACAGCAACCAATGGAGACCAGACCCTGTATGGGAATCAGTTGACAACAATAAATGGAGACCAGCCCCTGTATGGGAGTCAGATGACAGCAAAAATTGGAGACCAGACCCTGTATGGGGATCAGATGACAACAACCAATGGAGACCAGACCCTGTATGGGAGTCAGAAGACAGCCTCCAGGGGAGAACAGACCCTGTGTGGGAGTCAGATGACAACAATCAATGGAGACCAGACCCTGTATGGGGAGCAGATGACAACAACCAATGGAGACCAGACCCTGTATGGGGATCAGATGACAACAATCAATGGAGACCAGACCCTGTATGGGAGTCAGATGACAACAACCAATGGAGACCAGACCCTGTATGGGGATCAGATGACAACAATCAATGGAGACCAGACCCTGTATGGGAGTCAGATGACAGCCTCCAGGGGAGACCAGACCCTGTATGGGGATCAGATGACAACAACCAATGGAGACCAGACCCTGTATGGGGATCAGATGACAACAATCAATGGAGACCAGACCCTGTATGGGAGTCAGATGACAGCCTCCAGGGGAGACCAGACCCTGTATGGGGATCAGATGACAACAACCAATGGAGACCAGACCCTGTATGGGGATCAGATGACAGCAATCAATGGAGACCAGACCCTGTATGGGGATCAGATGACAACAATCAATGGAGACCAGACCCTGTATGGGAATCAGATGACAACAATCAATGGAGAGCAGACCCTCTATGGGAGTCAGATGACAGCCTCCAGGGGAGACCAGACCCTGTATGGGGATCAGATGACAACAACCAATGGAGACCAGACCCTGTATGGGGATCAGATGACAACAATCAATGGAGACCAGACCCTGTATGGGGATCAGATGACAACAACCAATGGAGACCAGACCCTGTATGGGGATCAGATGACAACAATCAATGGAGACCAGACCCTGTATGGGGATCAGATGACAACAATCAATGGAGACCAGACCCTGTATGGGGATCAGATGACAACAATCAATGGAGACCAGACCCTGTATGGGGATCAGATGACAACAATCAATGGAGACCAGACCCTGTATGGGGATCAGATGACAACAATCAATGGAGACCAGACCCTGTATGGGGATCAGATGACAACAATCAATGGAGACCAGACCCTGTATGGGGATCAGATGACAACAATCAATGGAGACCAGACCCTGTATGGGGATCAGATGACAACAATCAATGGAGACCAGACCCTGTATGGGGATCAGATGACAACAATCAATGGAGACCAGACCCTGTATGGGGATCAGATGACAACAATCAATGGAGACCAGACCCTGTATGGGGATCAGATGACAACAATCAATGGAGACCAGACCCTGTATGGGGATCAGATGACAACAATCAATGGAGACCAGACCCTGTATGGGGATCAGATGACAACAATCAATGGAGACCAGACCCTGTATGGGGATCAGATGACAACAATCAATGGAGACCAGACCCTGTATGGGGATCAGATGACAACAATCAATGGAGACCAGACCCTGTATGGGGATCAGATGACAACAATCAATGGAGACCAGACCCTGTATGGGGATCAGATGACAACAATCAATGGAGACCAGACCCTGTATGGGGATCAGATGACAACAACCAATGGAGACCAGACCCTGTATGGGAGTCAGATGACAGCCTCCAGGGGAGACCAGACCCTGTATGGGGATCAGATGACAACAACCATAGGAGACCAGACCCTGTATGGAGATCAGATGACAACAATCAATGGAGAGCAGACCCTGTATGGGAGTCAGATGACAGCCTTCAGGGGAGACCAGACCCTGTATGGGAGTCAGATGACAACCTCCAGGGGAGACCAGACCATGTATGAGGATCAGATGACAACAACCAATGGAGAACATACCCGGTATGGGGATCAGTTGACAACAATCAATGGAGACCAGACCCTGTATGGGGATCAGGTGACAACAATCAATGGAGACCAGACCCTGTATGGGGATCATGTGACAACAATCAATGGAGACCAGAAACTGTATGGGGATCAGGTTGCAACAATCAATGGAGACCAGACCCTGTTGGGGATCAGATTACAACCAGTGGAGATCAGACCCTGTATGTGAGTCAAATGACAACAACCAATGGAGACCAGACCCTGTATGGGAGTCAGATGACAGCATCCAGGGGAGACCAGACCATGTATGGGGATTAGAATACAACATCCAATGGAGACCAGGCCCTGTATGGGGATCAGATGACAACAATCAATGGAGAACAGATCTTGTATGGGGAACAGATTACAACAATCAATGGAGAAAAGACCCAGTATGGGAGTCAGATGACAGCCTCCAGGGGAGACCAGACCCTGTATGGGAGTCAGATGACAAGCTCCAGGGGAGACCAGACCCTGTATGGGAATCAGGTGACATCAACCAATGGAGACCAGACCCGTTATGGGCTTCAGATGACAGTAATCAAAGGAGACCAGACCCTGTATGGGAGTCAGATTACAGCCTCCATGAGAGAACATACCCTGTATGGGGATCAGATGACAACAACCAATGGAAACCAGACCCTGTATGGGAGTCAGATTCCAGCCTCCAGGGGAGACGAGACCCTGTATGGGGATCAGTTGACAACAACCAATGGAGAACAGACCCTGTATGGGGATCAGAAGACAACAATTAATGGAGAGCAGACCCTGTATGCGAGTCAGATGACAACAATCAATGGAGACCATACCCTGTATGGGGATCAGGTGACAACAATCAATGGAGATCAGACCCTGTATGGGGATCAGATGACAACCACCAATTGAGACCAGACTATGTATGGGAGTCAGATGACAACAATCAATGGAGACCAGACCCTGTATGGGGAAGAGATGACAACAACCAATGGAGACCAGACCCTGTTTGGGGGTCAGATGACAAAAAACAATGGAGACCAGACCCTGTATGGGAGTCAGATGACAGCGTCCATGGGAGACCAGACCCGGTATGGGGAGCAGATGACAACAACCAATGGAGACCAGACCCTGCATGTGGATCAGATGACAACAATCAATGGAGACCAGACCCTGTATGGGAGTCAGAAGACAGCCCCCAGGCGAGACCAGACCCTGTATGGGGATCAGATGACAACCTCCAGGGGATAACAGACCCTTTATGGGTATCAGATTACAACAACCAATGGAGACCAGACCCTGTACGGGGATCAGGTGACAACAATCAATGGAGACCAGACCCTGAATGGGAGTCAGATGACAACAAACAATGGAGACCAGACCCTGTATGGGGAGCAGGTGACAACAATCAATGGAGACCAGACCCTGTATAGGAGTCAGATGACAGGCTCCAGGGGAGACCAGAACCTGTATGTGGATCAGATGACAATAAGCAATGGAGACCAGACCATATATGGGGATCAGATAACAACAATCAATGGAGACCAGACCCTGTATGGGAATCAGATGACAACAACCAATGGAGACCAGACCATATGTGCGGATCAGATGACAACAATCAATGGAGATTAGGTACTGTATGGGAGTCAGATGACAGTCTCCAGGGGAGACCAGACACTGTATGGGAGTCAGATGACAACCTCCAGGGAATATCAGACCCTGTATGGGGATCAGTTGACAACAATCAATGGAGAACAGACCCTGTTTGGGAGTCAGATGACAGCAACCAATGGACACCAGACTCTGTATGGGGATCAGATGACAGCAATTAATGGAGACCAGTCCCTGTATGTGGATAAGTTGACAGCAATCAATGGAGAACAGACCCTGTATGAAGATCAGATGACAACAACCAATGGAGACCAGACCCTGTATGGGAGTCAGATGACAACAACCAATGGAGACCAGACCCTGTATGGGGATAAGGTGACAACAATCAATGGAGACCAGACCCTGTATGGGGATCAAGTGACAACAATCAATGGAGACCAGACCCTGTATGGGGATCAGATGACAACAACCAATGGTGACAAGACCCTGTATGGGGATCAGATGACAACAATCAATGGAGATTTGACTCTGTATGGGAGTCAGATGTCAGACTCCAGTGGAGAACATACGCTGTATGGGATTCAGATGACAAGCTCCAGGGGATACCATACCCTGTATGGGGATCAGATGACATCAACCAATGGAGAACAGACCCTGTATGGGGATCAGGTGACAACAATCAATGGAGACCAGACTCTGTATGGGGATCAGGTGACAACAGTCAATGGAGACCAGACCCTGTATGGGATCAGGCGACAACAATCAATAGAGACCAGACCCTGTATGGGAGTCAGACAACAACAATCAATTTAGACCAGACCCTGTGTGGGGATCAGATGATAGCAACCAATGGAGAGCAGACCGTGTATGGGGATCAGATGACAGCAATCAATGGACACCAGATCCAGTATGGGGAGCAGATGACAACAATCAATGGAGTCCAGACCCTGTATGGGGAAAAAATGACAACAATAAATGGAGACTAGAAACTCTATGGGGATCAGGTGACAACAATCAATGGAGACCAGACCCTGTATGGGGATTTGATGACAACAACCAATGGAGACCAGACCCTGTATGGGGATCAGTTGACAACAATCAATGGAGACCAGACCCTGTACGGGGGTCAGATGACAACAACCAATGGAGACCAGACCCTGTATGGGGATCAGTTGACAACAATCAATGGAGTCCAGACCCTGTATGGGAGTCAGATCACAGCCTCCACGGGAGACCAGACCCTGTATGGGGATCAGATGACAACACCCAATGGAGACCAGACCCTGAAAGGGTATTAGATGACAACAATCAATGGAGACCAGACCATGTATGGGAGTAAGATGACAGCAATCAATGGTGACCAGACCCTGTATGTGGATCAGATGACAACAAACAATGGAGACCATACCATGTATGGGGATCAAATGACAGCAATCAATGGAGACCAGACCCCGTAGGGAGTCAGATTACAGCCTCCAGGGGAGACCAGACCCTGTATGGGGATCAGATGACTACAAGCAATGGAGACCAGACCCTGTATCAGGATCAGTGGACAAAAATCAAAGGAGACCAGACCCTGTATGGGAGTCAGATGACAGCCTCCAGGGGAGAACAGACGCTGTATGGGGATCAGATGACAACAACCAATGGAGAACAGACCCTGAAAGGGGATCAGATTACAACAATCAATGGAGACCAGACCCTCTATGGGGATCAGTTGACAACAACCAATGCAGAACAGACCCTGAATGGGAGTCAGTTGACAACAACCAATTTAGACCAGAACTTGTATGGGGATCAGGTGACAACAATCAATGGAGACCAGACCCTGTATAGGAGTCACATGACAACATCCAGGGGAGACCAGAAACTTTATGGGGATCAGATCACAACAACCCATGTAGACCAGACCCTGTATGGTGATCAGATGACAACAATCAGTGGAGACGAGACCCGGTATGCAGATCAGATGACAAAAACCAATGGAGACCTGACCCTGTATGGGGATCAGTTGACAACAATCAATGGAGACCAGACCCTGTATGGGAATCAGAGGACAACAACCAATGGAGACCAGACCATGTATGGAGATTAGCTGACAACAATCAATGGAGATTAGAACCTGTATCGGAGTCAGATGACAGCCTCCATGGGAGACCTGACCCTGTATGGGGATAAGATGACAGCAACCAATGGAGACCAGACCGTGTATGGGGATCAGGTGACAACAATCAATGGAGACTAGACCCTGAATGGGGATCAGGTTACAACAATCAATGGATTCGAGACCCTGTATGGGGATCAGATGACAGCAACCAATGGAGACCAGACCCTGTATGGGGATCAGATGACAGCAATCAATGGAGATCAGATCATGTATGGAGATCAGATGACAGCAACCAATGGAGACCAGACCCTGTATGGGGATCAGATGACAGCAACCAATGGAGACAAGACCCTTTATGCAGATCAGATGACAGCAACCAATGGAGACCAGACCCTGTATGGGGATCAGATGACAATAATCAATGGAGACCAGACCCTGTATGGGAGTCAGATGACCGCCTCCAGGGGAGACCAGACCCTGTATGGGAGTGAGATGACAAGGTACAGGGGAAACCAGACCCTGTATGGGTATCAGGTGACAACAACCAGTGGAGACCAGAACCTGTATCGGATCAGGTGACAACAAACAATGGAGACCAGACCCTGTATGGGTGTCAGAAGACAGCAATCAATGGAGACCACACCTTGTATGGGGATCAGTTGACAAGAATCAATGGAGACCAGACCCTGTGAAGGAGTCAGATGACAGCCTCCAGGGGAAACCAGAACCTGTAGGGGATCAGATGACAACAACCAATATAGACCAGACACTGTAAGTGGATCAGATGACAACAATCAATGGAGACCAGACCCTGGATGGGCATCAGATGACAACAACCAATCGAGACCAGACCCTGTATGGGGATCAGTTGGCAACAATCAATGGAGACCAGACCCTGGATGGGAATCAGATGACAACAATCAATGGAGACCAGACCCTGTATGGGGACTAGCTGACAACAATCAATGGAGATTAGACCCTGTATGGGAGTCAGTTGACAGCCTCCAGGAGAGACCAGACGCTGTATGGGAGTCAGATGACAACCTCCATGAGATACCTGACCCTGCATGGGGATAAGATGACAATAACCAATGGAGACCCGACCCTGTATGGGGATCAGGTTACAACAATCAATGGAGACCAGACCCTGTATGGGGATCAGGTGACAACAATCAATGGAGACCAGACTCTGTATGGGGATCAGTTGACAAAAATCAATGCAGACAAGACCCTGTATGGGAGTCAGATGACAACAATCAATGGAGTCCAGACCCTGTATAGGGATCAGATGACAGCAACCAATGGAGACCAAACAATGTATGGGGATCAGATGACAGCAACCAATGGAGATCAGACCCTGTATGGGTATCAGAGGACAGCAACCAATGGAGAACAGACCCTATATGCAGATCAGATGACAGCAACCAATGGAGACCAGACCATGTGTGGGGATCAGATGACAACAATCAATGGAGAACCGACCCTGTATGGGAGTCAGATGACAGCCTCCAGGGGGGACCAGACCCTGTATGGGAGTCAGATGACAAGCTCCATGGGAAACCAGACCCTGTATGTGTATCAGGTGACAACAGCCAATGGAGACCAGACCCTATATGGAGAGCAGGTGAGAACAAACAATGGAGTTCAGACCCTGTATGGGGATCAGATGACAGCAATCAATGGAGACCATACCCAGTATGGGAGTCAGAAGTCCGAATCCATGGGAGACCAGACCCTGTATGGGGATCAGATGACAACAGCCAATGGAGGCCAGACCCTGTATGGGAGCCAGATGACAGCTTCCAGGGGAGACCAGACCCTGTATGGGGATCAGATGACAACAACCAATGGAGACCAGACCCTCTATGGGGATCAGATGACAACAGTCAATGGAGACCTGACCCTGTATGGGAGTCAGATGACTGCCTCCAGGGGAGACCAGATCCTGTATGGGGATCAGATGACAGCAACCATTAAACTCCAGATCCTGTATGGGGATCAGATGACAACAATCATTGGAGACCAGACCCTGTATGGGGATCAGATGACAAAAATCAATGGAGACCAAACCCTGTATGGGGATCAGATGACAGCAATCAATGGAGACCAGACCCTGTATGGGAGTCAGATGACAGCAATCAATGGAGACCAGACCCAGTATGGGGATCAGATGACAACAAACAATGGAGACCAGACCAAGTATGGGGATCAGATGACAACAACTAATGGAGACCAGACCCTGTATGGGAGTCAGATGACAGCCTCCAGGGGAGACCAGACCCTGTATGGGGATCAGATGACAACAACCAATGGAGACCAGACCCTGTATGGGGATCAGATGACAACAATCAATGGAGACCAGACCCTGTATGGGGATCAGATGACAACAATCAATGGAGACCAGACCCTGTATGGGGATCAGATGACAACAATCAATGGAGACCAGACCCTGTATGGGGATCAGATGACAACAACCAATGGAGACCAGACCCTGTATGGGGATCAGATGACAGCAACCAATGAAGACCAGACCTTGTATGCGGATCAGATTACAGCAACCAATTGAGACCAGACCCTGTATGGTGATCAGTTTACAATGATCAATGGAGACCAGACCCTGTATGGGAGTCAGATGACAACAACAAATGGAGACCAGACCCTGTATGGGTTTCAGATGACAACAACAAATGGAGAGCAGAACGTGTATGTGGATCAGATGACAGCAATCAATGCAGACCAGACCCTGTATGGGAGGCAGATGACACCAATCAATAGAGACCAGACCCTGTATGAGGATCAGATGACAAGAAACATTGGAGACCATACCCTGTATGGGAGTCAGATGACAACAATCAATGGAGACCAGACATTGTATGGGGATCAGATGACAACCTCCAGGGGAGACCAGACTCTGTATGGGGATCAGATGACAATAATCAATGGACACCAGACCCTGTATGGGGATCAGATGACAACAATCAATGGAGACCAAACCCTGTATGGGAGTCAGATGACAGTCTCCAGGGGAGACCAGACCCTGTATGGGGATCAGAAGACAACAACTAATGGAGACCACGCCCTGTATGGGGATCAGTTGACAACAATCAAGGGAGACCAGACCCTGTATGGGGATCAGATGACAACAATCAGTGGAGACCAGACCCTGTATGGGAGTCAGATGACAAGCTCCAGGGGAGAACAGACCCTGTATGGGTATCAGGTAACAGCAACCAATGGAGACCAGACCCTGTATGGGAATCAGTTGACAACAATAAATGGAGACCAGCCCCTGTATGGGAGTCAGATGACAGCAAAAATTGGAGACCAGACCCTGTATGGGGATCAGATGACAACAACCAATGGAGACCAGACCCTGTATGGGAGTCAGAAGACAGCCTCCAGGGGAGAACAGACCCTGTGTGGGAGTCAGATGACAACAAACAATGGAGACCAGACCCTGTACAGGGATCAGGTGACAACAATCAATGGAGACCAGACCCTGTATGGGGAGCAGATGACAACAACCAATGGAGACCAGACTCTGTATGGGGATAAGATCACAACAATCAATGGAGACCAGACCATGTATGGGGATCAGATGACAACGACCAATGGAGACCAGACCCTGTAGGGGGATCAGATGACAAAAATCAATGGAGACCAGACCCTGTATTGGGATCAGATGACAACAACCAATGGAGACCAGACCAAGTAGGGTGATCAGATGACAACAATCAATGGAAATCAGACCCTGTATGGGGATAAGGTGACAAAAATCAATGTAGACCAGACCGTGTATGGGCATCAGATGACAACAACCAATGGAGACCAGACCCTGTATGTGAGTCAGATGACAATAACCAATGGAGACCAGACACTTTAAGGGATCAGATGACAAAAACCTATGGAGACCAGACGCTGTATCGGATCAGATGACAGGAATCAATTGACACCAGACCCTGTATGAGAGGCAGATGACAGCAATCAATGGAGACCAGACCCTGTATGGGGATCAGATGAAAACAAACAGTGGAGACCAGACCCTGTATGGGGATCAGATGACAGCAATCAATGGAGACCAGACCCTGTAGGGGAGTCAGAAGACAGCCTCCAGGGGAGAAAAGACCCTGAATGGGGAACAGATGACAACAACCAATGGATACCAGACCCTGTATGGAAGTCAGATGACAGCCTCCAGGGGAGACCAGACCCTGTATGGGGATCAGATGACAACAACCTTAGGAGACCAGACCCTGTATGGAGATCAGATGACAACAATCAATGGAGAGCAGACCCTGTATGGGAGTCAGATGACAGCCTTCAGGGGAGACCAGACCCTGTATGGGAGTCAGATGACAACCTCCAGGGGAGACCAGACCATGTATGAGGATCAGATGACAACAACCAATGGAGAACATACCCGGTATGGGGATCAGTTGACAACAATCAATGGAGACCAGACCCTGTATGGGGATCAGGTGACAACAATCAATGGAGACCAGACCCTGTATGGGGATCATGTGACAACAATCAATGGAGACCAGAAACTGTATGGGGATCAGGTTGCAACAATCAATGGAGACCAGACCCTGTTGGGGATCAGATTACAACCAGTGGAGATCAGACCCTGTATGTGAGTCAAATGACAACAACCAATGGAGACCAGACCCTGTATGGGAGTCAGATGACAGCATCCAGGGGAGACCAGACCATGTATGGGGATCAGAATACAACAACCAATGGAGACCAGGCCCTGTATGGGGATCAGATGACAACAATCAATGGAGAACAGATCTTGTATGGGGAACAGATTACAACAATCAATGGAGAAAAGACCCAGTATGGGAGTCAGATGACAGCCTCCAGGGGAGACCAGACCCTGTATGGGAGTCAGATGACAAGCTCCAGGGGAGACCAGACCCTGTATGGGAATCAGGTGACATCAACCAATGGAGACCAGACCCGTTATGGGCTTCAGATGACAGTAATCAAAGGAGACCAGACCCTGTATGGGAGTCAGATTACAGCCTCCATGAGAGAACATACCCTGTATGGGGATCAGATGACAACAACCAATGGAAACCAGACCCTGTATGGGAGTCAGATTCCAGCCTCCAGGGGAGACGAGACCCTGTATGGGGATCAGTTGACAACAACCAATGGAGAACAGACCCTGTATGGGGATCAGAAGACAACAATTAATGGAGAGCAGACCCTGTATGCGAGTCAGATGACAACAATCAATGGAGACCATACCCTGTATGGGGATCAGGTGACAACAATCAATGGAGATCAGACCCTGTATGGGGATCAGATGACAACCACCAATTGAGACCAGACTATGTATGGGAGTCAGATGACAACAATCAATGGAGACCAGACCCTGTATGGGGAAGAGATGACAACAACCAATGGAGACCAGACCCTGTTTGGGGGTCAGATGACAAAAAACAATGGAGACCAGACCCTGTATGGGAGTCAGATGACAGCGTCCATGGGAGACCAGACCCGGTATGGGGAGCAGATGACAACAACCAATGGAGACCAGACCCTGCATGGGGATCAGATGACAACAATCAATGGAGACCAGACCCTGTATGGGAGTCAGAAGACAGCCCCCAGGGGAGACCAGACCCTGTATGGGGATCAGATGACAACAACCAATGGAGACCAGACCCTGTATGGGGATCAGTTGACAACAATCAATGGAGACCAGACCCTGTATGGGGGTCAGATGACAACCAATGGAGACCAGACCCTGTATGGGGATCAGTTGACAGTAATCAATGGAGTCCAGACCCTGTATGGGAGTCAGATCACAGCCTCCACGGGAGACCAGACCCTGTATGGGGATCAGATGACAACACCCAATGGAGACCAGACCCTGAAAGGGTATTAGATGACAACAATCAATGGAGACCAGACCATGTATGGGAGTAAGATGACAGCAATCAATGGTGACCAGACCCTGTATGTGGATCAGATGACAACAAACAATGGAGACCATACCATGTATGGGGATCAAATGACAGCAATCAATGGAGACCAGACCCCGTAGGGAGTCAGATTACAGCCTCCAGGGGAGACCAGACCCTGTATGGGGATCAGATGACTACAAGCAATGGAGACCAGACCCTGTATCAGGATCAGTGGACAAAAATCAAAGGAGACCAGACCCTGTATGGGAGTCAGATGACAGCCTCCAGGGGAGAACAGACGCTGTATGGGGATCAGATGACAACAACCAATGGAGAACAGACCCTGAAAGGGGATCAGATTACAACAATCAATGGAGACCAGACCCTCTATGGGGATCAGTTGACAACAACCAATGCAGAACAGACCCTGAATGGGAGTCAGTTGACAACAACCAATTTAGACCAGAACTTGTATGGGGATCAGGTGACAACAATCAATGGAGACCAGACCCTGTATAGGAGTCACATGACAACATCCAGGGGAGACCAGAAACTTTATGGGGATCAGATCACAACAACCCATGTAGACCAGACCCTGTATGGTGATCAGATGACAACAATCAGTGGAGACGAGACCCGGTATGCAGATCAGATGACAAAAACCAATGGAGACCTGACCCTGTATGGGGATCAGTTGACAACAATCAATGGAGACCAGACCCTGTATGGGAATCAGAGGACAACAACCAATGGAGACCAGACCATGTATGGAGATTAGCTGACAACAATCAATGGAGATTAGAACCTGTATCGGAGTCAGATGACAGCCTCCATGGGAGACCTGACCCTGTATGGGGATAAGATGACAGCAACCAATGGAGACCAGACCGTGTATGGGGATCAGGTGACAACAATCAATGGAGACTAGACCCTGAATGGGGATCAGGTTACAACAATCAATGGATTCGAGACCCTGTATGGGGATCAGATGACAGCAACCAATGGAGACCAGACCCTGTATGGGGATCAGATGACAGCAATCAATGGAGACCAGACCCTGTATGGGAGTCAGATGACAGCAATCAATGGAGACCAGACCCTGTATGGGGATCAGATGACAACAATCAATGGAGACCAGACGCTGTATGGGGATCAGATGACAACAATCAATGGAGACCAGACCCTGTATGGGGATCAGATGACAACAACCAATGGAGACCAGACCCTGTATGGGGATCAGATGACAACAATCAATGGAGACCAGACCCTGTATGGGGATCAGATGACAACAATCAATGGAGACCAGACCCTGTATGGGGATCAGATGACAACAATCAATGGAGACCAGACCCTGTATGGGGATCAGATGACAACAATCAATGGAGACCAGACCCTGTATGGGGATCAGATGACAACAATCAATGGAGACCAGACCCTGTATGGGGATCAGGTGACAACAATCAATGGAGACCAGACCCTGTATGGGGATCAGATGACAACAAGCAATGGAGACCAGACCCTGTATGGGGATCAGATGACAACAACCAATGGAGACCAGACCTTGTATGGGGATCAGATGACAACAACCAATGGAGACCAGACCCTGTATGGGGATCAGATGACAGCAATCAATGGAGACCAGACCCTGTATGGTAGTCAGATGAAAGCAATCAATGGAGACTAGACCCTGTATGGGGATCTGATGACAACAAACAATGGAGACCAGACCCTCTATGGGGATCAGATGACAACATCCAATGGAGACCATACCATGTATGGGGATCAGATGACAACAACCAATGGAGACCAGACACTGTATGGGATTCAGATGACAGCAATCAATGGAGACCAGACCCTGTATGGGGATCAGATGACAGCAATCAATGGACAGCAGACCCTGTATGTGGATCAGATGACAACAGCCAATGGAGACCAGACCCTGTATGGGAGCCAGATGACAGCTTCCAGGGGAGACCAGACCCTGTATGGGGATGAGATGACAACAACCAGTGGAGACCAGACCATCTATGGGGATAAGATGACAACAATCAATGGAGACCTGACCCTGTATGGGAGTCAGATGACTGCCTCCAGGGGAGACCAGATCCTGTATGGGGATCAGATGACAGCAACCATTAAACTCCAGATCCTGTATGGGGATCAGATGACAACAATCATTGGAGACCAGACCCTGTATGGGGATCAGATGACAAAAATCAATGGAGACCAAACCCTGTATGGGGATCAGATGACAGCAATCAATGGAGACCAGACCCTGTATGGGAGTCAGATGACAGCAATCAATGGAGACCAGACCCAGTATGGGGATCAGAAGACAACAAACAATGGAGACCAGACCAAGTATGGGGATCAGACGACAACTAATGGAGACCAGACCCTGTATGGGAGTCAGATGACAGCCTCCAGGGGAGACTAGACCCTGTATCGGGATCAGATGACAAGAACCAATGGAGACCAGACCCTGTATGGGGATCAGATGACAACAATCAATGGAGACCAGACACTGTATGGGGATCAGGTGCCAACAATCAATGGAGAACATACCCTGTATGGGAATCAGATGACAGCCTCCAGGGGAGACCAGACCCTGTATGGGGATCAGATGACAGCAACCAATTGAGACCAGACCCTCTATGGGGATCAGATGACAACATCCAATGGAGACTATACCATGTATGGGGATCAGATGACAACAACCAATGGAGACCAGACACTGTATGGGATTCAGATGACATCAATCAATGGAGACCAGACCCTGTATGGGGATCAGATGACAGCAGTCAATGGACAGCTGACCCTGTATGGGGATCAGTTGACAATAACCAGTGGAGACCAGAACCTGTATTGGAGTCTGATGACAACAACCAATGGAGACCAGACCCTGTATGGGGATCAGATGACAGCAATCAGTGGACAGCTGACCCTGTATGGGGATCAGTTGACAATAACCAATGGAGACCAGAACCTGTATTGGAGTCTGATGACAACAACCAATGGAGACCAGACCCTGTATGGGGATCAGATGACAACAACCAATGGAGAACAGACCCTGTATGGGGATCAGATGACAACAATCAATGGAGACCAGACCCTGTATGGGAGTCAGATTTCAGCCTCCAGAGGAGACCAGACCCTGTATGGGATTCAGATGACAGCCTCCAGGTGAGACCAGACCCTGTATGGGGATCAGATGACAACAATCAATGAAGAACAGACCCTGGATGGGAGTCAGATGACAGCCTCCAGGGGAGACCAGACCCTGTATAGGGATCAGATGACAGCAAGCAATGGACACCAGATCCTGTATGGGGATCAGAAGACAACAATCAAAGGAGACCAGACCCTGTATTGGGATCAGATGACAACAAACAATGGAGACCAGACCCTGTATGGGGATCAGATGACAAAAACCAATGGACAGCAGACCCTGTATGTGGATCAGATGACAACAGCCAATGGAGACCAGACCCTGTATGGGAGCCAGATGACAGCTTCCAGGGGAGACCAGACCCTGTATGGGGATGAGATGACAACAACCAGTGGAGACCAGACCATCTATGGGGATAAGATGACAACAATCAATGGAGACCTGACCCTGTATGGGAGTCAGATGACTGCCTCCAGGGGAGACCAGATCCTGTATGGGGATCAGATGACAGCAACCATTAAACTCCAGATCCTGTATGGGGATCAGATGACAACAATCATTGGAGACCAGACCCTGTATGGGGATCAGATGACAAAAATCAATGGAGACCAAACCCTGTATGGGGATCAGATGACAGCAATCAATGGAGACCAGACCCTGTATGGGAGTCAGATGACAGCAATCAATGGAGACCAGACCCAGTATGGGGATCAGAAGACAACAAACAATGGAGACCAGACCAAGTATGGGGATCAGATGACAACAACTAATGGAGACCAGACCCTGTATGGGAGTCAGATGACAGCCTCCAGGGGAGACCAGACCCTGTATCGGGATCAGATGACAACAACCAATGGAGACCAGACCAAGTATGGGGATCAGATAACAACAATCAGTGGAGACCAGACCCTGTATGGGAGTCAGATGACAAGAATCAATGGAGACCAGACCCTGTATGGGAGTCATATTTCAGCCTCCAGGGGAGACCAGACCCTGTATGGGGATCAAAGGACAACAAGCAATGGAGACCAGACCCAGTATGGGAGTCAGATGACAACCTCCAGGTGAGACCAGACCCTGTATGTGAATCAGAAGACAACAACCAAAGATGACCATACCCTGTATGGGGATCAGTTGACAACAGTCAATGGAGACCACACCCTGTATGGGGATCAGGTGACAGCAATCAATGGAGACCAGACCCTGTATGGGGATCAGGTTACAAAAATCAATGGAGTCCAGACCATGTATGGGGATCTGATGACAACAACCAATGGAGACCAGACCTTGTATGGGATTCAAATGACAACAACCAATATAGACCAGACCCTGTATTGGTATTAGGTGACACCAATCAATGGAGACCAGACCCTGTATTGGGATCAGATGACAACAACCAATGGAGAATAGACCCTGTATTTGAGTCAGATGACGACAACCAATGGAGACCAGACCTTGTATGGCGAACAGGTGACAACATTCAATGGAGACCATACCCTGTATGGGGATTAGATGACAACAATCAATGGAGACCAGACCCTGTATGGGTGTCAGAAGATAATCTCCAGGGAAGAACAGACTCTGTATGGGGATCAGATGACAGCAACTAATGGAGACCAGACACTGTATGGGGATCAGATGACAGCAACCAATTGAGACCAGACACTGTATGGGGATCAGATGACAGTAACCAATGGAAACCAGACCCTGTATGGGGATCAGATGACAGGAACCAATGGAGACCAGACCCTGTATGGGGATCAGATGACAGCAATCAATGGAGACCAGACCCTGTATGGGGATCAGATGACAACAATCAATGGAGAGCAGACCCTGTATAGGAATCAGATGACAGCCTCCAGGAGAGACCAGAACCTGTATGGGGATCAGATGACAACAACCAATGGAGACCAGACCCTGAATGGGAGTCAAATGACAACAACCAAGTGAGAACAGACCCTGTATGGGGATCAGGTGACAACAATCAATGGAGACCAGACCCTAAATGGGAGTCAAATGACAACAACCAATGGAGAACAGACCATGTATGGGGATCAGGTGACAACAATCAATGGAGACCAGACCCTGTGTAGGAGTCAGATGACAGCCTCCAGGGGAGACCAGAACCGGTATGGGGATCAGATGACAACAACCAAAGAAGACCAGACCCTGTCTGGGTATCAGATGACAACAATCAATGGAGACCAGACCCTGTATGGTGATCAGATGACAACAACCAATGGAGACCAGACCCTGTATGGGGATCAGCTGACAACAATCAATGGAGATTAGACCCTGTATGGGAGTAAGATGACAGCCTCCATGGGAGACCAGACGTTGTATGGGAGTCAGATGACAACCTCCATGGTATAACAGACCCTTTATGGGGATCAGATTAAAATAATCAATGGAGACCAGACCCTGAATGAGGATCAGGTGATAACAATCAGTGGAGACCAGACCCTCTATGGGGATCAGGTGACAACAATCAATGCAGACCAGACCCTGTATGGGGATCAGGTGACAAAAATCAATGGAGACCAGACCCTGTATGGGGATCAGATGACAACAACCAATGGAGTCCAGACCATGTATGGGTGTCAAATGACAACAACCAATGGAGACCAGACCCTGTATGGGGCTTAGATGACAACAACCAATGGAGACCAGACCCTGTATGGGAGTCAGATGATAGCCTCCAGGGGAGACCAGACCCTGCATAGGGATCAGATGACAACAACCAATGGAGACCAGACCCCGTATGGGGATCAGATGGCAACAATCAATGGAGAGCAGACCCAGTATGGGAGTCAGATGACAGCCTCCAGGGGAGACCAGACCCTGTATGGGAGTCAGATGTCAACGTCCAGGTGAGACCAGACCCTGTATGGGGATCAGATGACAACAACCAAAGGAGACCATACCCTGTATGGGGATCAGTTGACAACAATCAATGGAGACCAGACCCTGTATGGGGATCAGCTGACAACAATCAATGGAGACCAGACCCTGTATGGGGATCAGGTGACAACAATCAATGGAGACCAGACCCTGTATGGGGATCAGATGACAGCAACCAATGGAGACCAGACCCTGTATGGGGATCAGAAGACAGCAACCAATGGAGACCAGACCCTGTATGGGGATCAGCTGACAACAACCAAGGGAGACCAGACGGTGTATTTGAGTCAGATGACAACAACGAATGGAGTCCAGACCCTGTATGGGGATCAGATGACAACAATCAATGGAGACCAGACCCTGTATGGGAGTCAGATGACAGCCTCCAGGGGAGACCAGACCCTGTATGGGAGTCAGATGACAACCTCCAGGGGAGACCAGACATTGTATGGGGATAAGATGACAACAACCAATGGAGACCAGACCCTGTATGGGGATCAGATGACAACAATCAATGGAGACCAGACCCTGTATGGGAGTCAGATGACAGCCTCCAGGGGAGACCAGACCCTGTATGGGAGTCAGATGACAACCTCCAGGGGAGACCAGACATTGTATGGGGATAAGATGACAACAACCAATGGAGACCAGAAACTGTATGGGGATCAGATGACAACAATCAATGGAGACCAGACCCTGTATGCGAGTCAGATGACAGCCTCAAAGGGAAACAAGACCCTGTATGAGAGTCAGATGACAACATCCAGGGGAGACCAGACCCTGTATGGGGATCAGATGACAACAACCAATGGAGACCATAACCTGTATGGGGATCAGGGGATAACAATCAGTGGAGACCAGACCCTGTATGGGGATAAGTTGACAACAATCAATGGAGACCAGACCCTGTATGGCAGTCAGATGACAACAAGAAATGGAGAACAGACCCTGTATGGGGATCAGATGACAAAAACAAATGGAGAACAGACCCGATATGGGAGTCAGATGACAGCCTCCAGGGGAGACCAGACCCTGTATTGGGATCAGATGACAACAAACAATGAAGACCAGACCCTGTATCGGGATCAGTGGACAAAAATCAATGGAGACCAGAACATGTATGGGGATCAGATGACAACAACCAATGGAGACCAGACCCTGTATGGGGATCAGATGACAACAATCAATGGAGAACAGACCCTGTATGGGGATAAGATGACAACAATCAATGGAGACCAAAAACTGTATGGGAGTCAGATGACAGCCTCCAGGGGAGACCAGACCCTGTAGGGGATTCAGATGACAGCTCCAGGGCAGACCAGACACTGTATGCGTATCAGGTGACAACAACCAATGGAGAACAGACCCTGTATGGGGATTAGGTGACAACAACCAATGGAGAACAGACCCTGTATGGGGCTCAGTTGACAAAAATCAATGGAGACCAGACCCTGTCTGGGAGTCAGATGTCAACAAACAATGGAGACCAGACCCTGTATGGGGATCAGATGACAACAACCAATGGAGACCAGACCCTGTATGAGAGTCAGAAGACAGCCTCCATGGGAGACCAGACAATGTATGGGAGTAAGATGACAACCTCCAGGGGAGAACACACTCTGTATGGGGATCAGATGACAGAAACCAATGGAGACCAGACCATGTATGGGGATCAGATTACAGCAACCAATTGAGACTAGACACTGTATGGATATCAGTTGACAACAATCAATGGAGACCAGACCCTGTATGGGATTCAGATGACAACAATCAATGTAGACCAGACACTGTATGGGGATCAGATGACAGCAACCAATGGAGACCAGACCCTGTATGGGGATCAGATGACAGCAACCAATGGACACCAGACCATGTATTGGGATCCGATGACAACAATCAATGGAGACCAGACCCTGTATGGGGATCAGATTACAACAATCAATGGAGACCAGACCCTGTATGGGGATCGGGTGACAATAATCAATGGAGACCAGACCCTGTATGGGGATTAGATGACAACAACCAATGGAGACCCAACGCATTATGGGAGTCAGATGACAACAACCAATGGAGACCAGACCCTGTATGGGGATAAGGTGACAAAAACAAATGGAGACCAGACCGTGTATGGGGATCAGATGACAGCAATCAATGGAGACCAGACACTGTATGCGAGTCAGATGACAGCAATCAATGGAGACCAGTCCCTGTATGAGGATCAGATAACAAGAAACAATGGAGAACAGACCCTGTATGGGGATCAGATGACAGCAATCAATGGAGACCAGACCCTGTATGAGGATCAGATGACAGCAATCAATGGAGACCAGACCCTGTACAGGAGTCAGATGACAGCCTCCAGGGGTGACCAGACCCTGTATGGGGATCAGATGACAACAAGCAATGGAGCCCAGAACCAGTATGGGGATCAGGTGACAACAATCAATGGAGACCAGAACCTCTATGGGGTTCAGGTGACAACAATAAATGGAGACCAGACCCTGTATGGGAGTCAGATGACAGCCTCCAGGGGAGACCAGACCCTGTATGGGAGTCAGATGACAACCTCCAGGGGAGACCAGACCCTGTATGGGGATCAGATGACAACAACCAATGGAGACCAGACCCTGTATGGGGAT
>VZQC01008436.1:344208-382599 GCA_009823505.1 Rhizomys pruinosus | reverse complement strand
AGACCCTGTATGGGAGTCAGATGACAGCCTCCAGGGGAGACCAGACGCTGTATGGGAGTCAGATGACAACATCCATGGGAGACCAGACCCTGTATGGGGATGAGATGACAACAACCAATGGAGACCAGACCCTGTATGGGGATCAGATGACAACAATCAATGGAGACCAGACCCTGTATGCTTGTCAGATGACAGCCTCCAGGTGAGACAAGACCCTGTATTGGAGTCAGATGACAACATCCAGCGGAGACCAGACCCTGTATGGGGATCAGATGACAACAACCAATGGAGACCATACCCTGTATGTGGATCAGGGGATAACAATCAGTGGACACCAGACCCTGTATGGGGATCAGTTGACAACAATCAATGGAGACCAGACCCTGTATGGGAGTCAGGTGACAACAAGAAATGGAGAACAGACCCTGTATGGGGATCTGATGACAAAAACCAAGGGAGACCAGACCCTGTATGGGAGTCAGATGCCAGCCTCCAGGGGAGACCAGACCCTGTATTGGGATCAGATGACAACAAACAATGAAGGCCAGACCCTGTATGGGGATCCGATGACAACAATCAATGGAGACCAGACCCTGTATGGGAATCAGGGGACAATTATCAATGGAGACCAGACCCTGTATGGGGATCAGATGACAACAACCAATGGAGACCAGACCCATTATGGGAGTCAGATGACGACAACCAATGGAGACCAGAACCTGTATGGGGATCAGATGACAACAGTCAATGGAGACCAGACCCTGTATGGGTATCAGATGACAGCAATCAATGGAGAACAGACCCTGTATGGGAGTCAGATGACAGCCTCCAGGGGATACCAGTCCCTGTATGGGGATCAGATGACAACAACAAATGGAGACCAGACCCTGTATGTGGATCAGATGACAACAGTCAATGGAGACCAGACCATGTTTGGGGATCAGATGACAGGAATCAATGGAGACCAGACCCTGTATGGGGATCAGATGACAACAACCTATGGAGACCAGACCCTGTATGGGAGTCAGATGACAAAAACCAATGGAGACCAGACCCTGTATGGGGATCAGGTGACAACAATCAATGGAGACCAGACCCTGTATGGGGATCAGTTGACAAAAATCAATGGAGACCAGACCCTGTTTGGGAGTCAGATGACAACAAACAATGGAGACCAGACCCTGTATGGGGATCAGATGACAACAACCAATGGAGACCAGACCCTGTATGGGAGTCAGAAGACAGCCTCAACGGGAGACCAGACCCTGTATGGGAGTCAGATGACAACCTCCAGGGGAGACCAGACTCTGTATAGGGATCTGATGACAGCAACCAATGGAGACCAGACCCTGTATGGGGATCAGATTACAGCAAACAATTGAGACCAGACCCTGTATGGAGAACATTTGACAACAATCAATGGAGACCAGACCCTGTGTGGGATTCAGATGACAACAATCAAAGGAGACCAGACACTGTATGGGGATCAGATGACAGCAAACAATGGAGACCAGCCCCTGTATGGGGATCAGATGACAACAACCAATAGAAACCAGACCCTGTATGGGGATCCGATGACAACAATCAATGGAGACCAGAACCTGTAAGGGGATCAGATTACAACAATCAATGGAGACCAGACCCTGTATGGGGATCGGTGACAACAATCAATGGAGACCAGACCGAGTATGGGGATTAGATGACAACAACCAACGGAGACCCGACCCATTATGGGAGTCAGATGACAACAAATAAATGGAGACCAGACCCTGTATGGGGATCAGATGCCAACAACAAATAGAGACCAGACCGTGTATGGGGATCAGATGACAGCAATCAATGGAGACCAGACACTGTATGCGAGTCAGATGACAGCAACCAATGGAGACCAGTCCCTGTATGAGGATCAGATAACAAGAAACAATGGAGACCAGACCCTGTATGCGGATCAGATGACAGCAATCAATGGAGACCAGACCCTGTATGGGGATCAGATGACAGCAATCAATGGAGACCAGACCCTGTACGGGGGCAGATTACAGCCCCCAGGGGAGACCAGACCCTGAATGGGGATCAGATGACAACAAGCAATGGAGCCCAGAACCTGTATGGGGATCAGTTGACAACAATCAATGGACACCAGACCCTGTATGGGGTTCAGGTGACAACAATCAATGGAGACCAGACCCTGTATGGGATTCAGATGACAACAATCAATGGAGACAAGACACTGTATGGGGATCAGATGACAGCAAACAATGGAGACCAGCCACTGTATGGGGATCAGATGACAACAACCAATAGAAACCAGACCCTGTATGGGGATCCGATGACAACAATCAATGGAGACCAGACCCTGTATGGGGATCAGATTACAACAATCAATGGAGACCAGACCCTGTATGGGGATCGGTGACAACAATCAATGGAGACCAGATCCTGTATGGGGATTAGATGACAACAACCAACGGAGACGCGACCCATTATGGAAGTCAGATGACAACAAATAAATGGAGACCAGACCCTGTATGGGGATCAGATGACAACAACAAATGGAGACCAGACCCTGTATGTGGATCAGATGACAACAGTCAATGGAGACCAGACCCTGTTTGGGGATCAGATGACAGGAATCAATGGAGACCAGACCCTGTATGGGGATCAGATGACAACAACCAATGGAGACCAGACCCTGTATGGGGATCAGATGACAACAATCAATGGAGACCAGACCCTGTATGGGAGTCAGATGACAACAACCAATGGAGACCAGACCCTGTATGGGGGTCAGATGACAACAACCAATGGAGACCAGACCATGTATGGGGATCAGATGACAACAATCAATGGAGACCAGACCCTGTATGGGAGTCAGATGACAGCCTCCAGGGGAGACCAGACCCTGTATGGGGATCAGATGACAACAACCAATGGAGACCAGACCCTGTATGGGGATCAGATGACAACAATCAATGGAGACCAGACCCTGTATGGGGATCAGATGACAACAACCAATGGAGACCAGACCCTGTATGGGGATCAGATGACAACAATCAATGGAGACCAGACCCTGTATGGGGATCAGATGACAACAATCAATGGAGACCAGACCCTGTATGGGGATCAGATGACAACAATCAATGGAGACCAGACCCTGTATGGGGATCAGATGACAACAATCAATGGAGACCAGACCCTGTATGGGGATCAGATGACAACAATCAATGGAGACGAGACCATGTATGGGGATCAGATGACAACAACAAATGGAGACCAGACCCTGTATGGGAATCAGATGACAAAAATCAATGGAGACCAGACCCTGTATGGGGATCAGATGACAGCAACCAATGGAGAACAGACCCTGTATGGGGATCAGATGTCAGCAACCAATGGACACCAGATCCTGTATGGGGATGAGATGACAGCAATCAATGGAGACCAGACCCTTTATGGGAGTCAGATGACAGACTCCAGGGGAGACCAGACCCTGTATGGGGATCAGATGACAGCAACCAATGGAAACCAGACTCTTTATGGGGATCAGATGACAACAATCAATGGAGACCAGACCCTGTATGGGGATTAGATGAAACAATCAATGGAGATCTGACCCTGTATGGGGATAAGTTGACAACAATCAATGGAGAACAGACCCTGTATGGGGATCAGATGACAACAACCAATGGAGACCAGACACTGTATGGTAGTCAGATGACAGCCTCCAGGGGAGACCAGACCCTGTATGGGGATCAGATGACAGCAACCAATGGACACCAGACCCTGTATGGGGATCAGATGGCAACAATCAATGGAGACCAGACCCTGTATGGGGATTAGATAACAACAATCAATGGAGATCCGACCCTGTATGGGGATAAGTTGACAACAATCAATGGAGACCAGACCTTGTGTGGGGATGAGATGACAACAACCAATGGAGACCAGACCCTGTATGGGACTCAGATGACAACAACCATGGAGACAAGACCCTGTATGGGGATCAGATGGCAACAACCAATGGAGACCAGACCCTGTATGGGGATCAGATGACATCAATCAATGGAGACCAGACCCTGTATGGGAGTCAGTTGTCAACATCCAGGGGAGAACAGACCCTGTATGGGGATCAGATGACAACAAACAATGAAGACCAGACCCTGTATGGGAGTCAGGTGACAGCCTCTAGGGGAGACCAGACCCTGTATGTGGATCAGATGACAACAACCAAGGGAGACCAGACCCTGTATGGGGATCAGATGACAGCAATCAATGGTGAGCAGACCCTGTATGGGAGTCAGATGACAGCCTCCAGGGGAGACCAGACCCTGTATGGGAGTCAGATGACAAAATCCAGGGGAGACCAGACCCTGTATTGGGATCAGGGGACAACAGTCAGTGGAGACCAGACCCTGTATGGGAATCAGTTGACAACAATCAATGGAGACCAGACCCTGTATGGGAGTCAGATGACAACAAAAAATGGAGAACAGAACCTGTATGGGGATCAGATGACAACAACCAACGGAGACCAGACCCTGTATGGGAGTCAGAAGACAGCCTCCAGGGGAGACCAGAACCTGTGTGGGAGTCAGGTGACCACCTCCAGGGGAGACCAGACTCTGTATGGGGATCAGATGAGAGCAACCAATGGAGACCATTCCTTTATGGGGATAAGATGACAGCAACCAATGGAGACCAGACCCTGTTTGCGGATCAGATTACAGCAATCAATGGAGACCAGACCCTGTATGGGGATCAGTTTACAACGATCAATGGAGACCAGACCCTGTATGGGAGTCAGATGACAACAATCAATGGAGACCAGACACTGTATGGGGATCAGATGACAGCAACCAATGGAGACCAGACCCTGTGTGGGGATCAGATGACATCAATCAATGGAGACCAGACCCTTTATGGGAGTCAGTTGTCAACCTCCAGGGGAGATCAGACCCTGTATGGGGATCAGATGACAACAAACAATGAAGACCAGACCCTGTATGAGAGTCAGGTGACAGCCTCCAGGGGAGACCAGACCCTGTATGCGGATTAGATGACAACAATCAATGGAGATCCGACCCTGTATGGGGATAAGTTGACAACAATCAATGGAGACCAGACCTTGTATGGGGATCAGATGACAACAACCAATGGAGACCAGACCCTGTATGGGATTCAGATGACAACAACCATGGAGACAAGACCCTGTATGGGGATCAGATGACAACAACCATGGAGACCAGACCCTGTATGGGGATCAGATGACAGCAACCAATGGAGACTAGACCCTGTATGGGGTCAGATGACAGCAACAAATGGAGGCCAGACCCTGTATGCGGATCAGATTACAGCAACCAATTGAGACCAGACCCTGTATGCGGATCAGTTGACAAAAATCAATGGAGATGAGACCCTGTATGGGAGTCAGATGACAACAATCAATAGAGACCCGACACTGTATGGGGATCAGATGACAACCTCCATTGGAGACCAGACTCTGTATGGGGATCAGATGACAACAATCAATGGACACCAGACCCTGTATGGGGATCAGATGACAAAAATGAATGGAGACCAGACCCTGTATGGGAGTCAGATGACAGTCTCCAGGGGAGACCAGATGCTGTATGGGGATCAGAAGACAACAACCAATGGAGACCAGGCCCTGTATGGGGATCAGATGACAACAATCAGTGGAGACTAGACCCTGAATTAGGATCAGATAAAAACAATCAGCGGAGACCAGACCCTGTATGGGAGTCAGATGACAGCCTCCAGGGGAGACCAGACCCTGTATGGGAATCAGATGACAAGAATCAATGGAGACCAGACCCTGTATGGGGATCAGATGACAACAATCAATGGAGACCAGACCCTGCATAGGAATCAGATGACAGCCTCCAGGGGAGACCAGACCCTGTATGGGGATCAGATGACAACAACCAATGGAGCCCAGACCCTGTATGGGGATCAGGTGACAACAACCAATGGAGACCAGACCCTGTATGGGGATCAGATGACAACAACCAATGGAGACCAGACCCTGTATGGGGATCAGATGACAACAACCAATGGAGACCAGACCCTGTATGGGGATCAGATGACAACAACCAATGGAGACCAGACCCTGTATGGGGATCAGATGACAACAACCAATGGAGACCAGACCCTGTATGGGGATCAGATGACAACAACCAATGGAGACCAGACCCTGTATGGGGATCAGATGACAACAACCAATGGAGACCAGACCCTGTATGGGGATCAGATGACAACAACCAATGGAGACCAGACCCTGTATGGGGATCAGATGACAACAACCAATGGAGACCAGACCCTGTATGGGGATCAGATGACAACAACCAATGGAGACCAGACCCTGTATGGGGATCAGATGACAACAACCAATGGAGACCAGACCCTGTATGGGGATCAGATGACAACAACCAATGGAGACCAGACCCTGTATGGGGATCAGATGACAACAACCAATGGAGACCAGACCCTGTATGGGGATCAGATGACAACAACCAATGGAGACCAGACCCTGTATGGGGATCAGATGACAACAACCAATGGAGACCAGACCCTGTATGGGGATCAGATGACAACAACCAATGGAGACCAGACCCTGTATGGGGATCAGATGACAACAACCAATGGAGACCAGACCCTGTATGGGGATCAGATGACAACAACCAATGGAGACCAGACCCTGTATGGGGATCAGATGACAACAACCAATGGAGACCAGACCCTGTATGGGGATCAGATGACAACAACCAATGGAGACCAGACCCTGTATGGGGATCAGATGACAACAACCAATGGAGACCAGACCCTGTATGGGGATCAGATGACAACAACCAATGGAGACCAGACCCTGTATGGGGATCAGATGACAACAACCAATGGAGACCAGACCCTGTATGGGGATCAGATGACAACAACCAATGGAGACCAGACCCTGTATGGGGATCAGATGACAACAACCAATGGAGACCAGACCCTGTATGGGGATCAGATGACAACAACCAATGGAGACCAGACCCTGTATGGGGATCAGATGACAACAACCAATGGAGACCAGACCCTGTATGGGGATCAGATGACAACAACCAATGGAGACCAGACCCTGTATGGGGATCAGATGACAACAACCAATGGAGACCAGACCCTGTATGGGGATCAGATGACAACAACCAATGGAGACCAGACCCTGTATGGGGATCAGATGACAACAACCAATGGAGACCAGACCCTGTATGGGGA
Source organism: Rhizomys pruinosus (assembly GCA_009823505.1). Taxonomy (NCBI): domain Eukaryota; kingdom Metazoa; phylum Chordata; class Mammalia; order Rodentia; family Spalacidae; genus Rhizomys; species Rhizomys pruinosus. The sequence continues at coordinate 375,324 of VZQC01008436.1, read as the reverse complement.
TCAGATGACAACAACCAATGGAGACCAGACCCTGTATGGGGATCAGATGACAACAACCAATGGAGACCAGACCCTGTATGGGGATCAGATGACAACAACCAATGGAGACCAGACCCTGTATGGGGATCAGATGACAACAACCAATGGAGACCAGACCCTGTATGGGGATCAGATGACAACAACCAATGGAGACCAGACCCTGTATGGGGATCAGATGACAACAACCAATGGAGACCAGACCCTGTATGGGGATCAGATGACAACAACCAATGGAGACCAGACCCTGTATGGGGATCAGATGACAACAACCAATGGAGACCAGACCCTGTATGGGGATCAGATGACAACAACCAATGGAGACCAGACCCTGTATGGGGATCAGATGACAACAACCAATGGAGACCAGACCCTGTATGGGGATCAGATGACAACAACCAATGGAGACCAGACCCTGTATGGGGATCAGATGACAACAACCAATGGAGACCAGACCCTGTATGGGGATCAGATGACAACAACCAATGGAGACCAGACCCTGTATGGGGATCAGATGACAACAACCAATGGAGACCAGACCCTGTATGGGGATCAGATGACAACAACCAATGGAGACCAGACCCTGTATGGGGATCAGATGACAACAACCAATGGAGACCAGACCCTGTATGGGGATCAGATGACAACAACCAATGGAGACCAGACCCTGTATGGGGATCAGATGACAACAACCAATGGAGACCAGACCCTGTATGGGGATCAGATGACAACAACCAATGGAGACCAGACCCTGTATGGGGATCAGATGACAACAACCAATGGAGACCAGACCCTGTATGGGGATCAGATGACAACAACCAATGGAGACCAGACCCTGTATGGGGATCAGATGACAACAACCAATGGAGACCAGACCCTGTATGGGGATCAGATGACAACAACCAATGGAGACCAGACCCTGTATGGGGATCAGATGACAACAACCAATGGAGACCAGACCCTGTATGGGGATCAGATGACAACAACCAATGGAGACCAGACCCTGTATGGGGATCAGATGACAACAACCAATGGAGACCAGACCCTGTATGGGGATCAGATGACAACAACCAATGGAGACCAGACCCTGTATGGGGATCAGATGACAACAACCAATGGAGACCAGACCCTGTATGGGGATCAGATGACAACAACCAATGGAGACCAGACCCTGTATGGGGATCAGATGACAACAACCAATGGAGACCAGACCCTGTATGGGGATCAGATGACAACAACCAATGGAGACCAGACCCTGTATGGGGATCAGATGACAACAACCAATGGAGACCAGACCCTGTATGGGGATCAGATGACAACAACCAATGGAGACCAGACCCTGTATGGGGATCAGATGACAACAACCAATGGAGACCAGACCCTGTATGGGGATCAGATGACAACAACCAATGGAGACCAGACCCTGTATGGGGATCAGATGACAACAACCAATGGAGACCAGACCCTGTATGGGGATCAGATGACAACAACCAATGGAGACCAGACCCTGTATGGGGATCAGATGACAACAATCAATGGAGACCAGACCCTGTATGGGAGTCAGATGACAGCCTCCAGGGGAGACCAGACCCTGCATGGGGATCAGACGACAACAACCAATGGAGACCAGACGCTGTATGGGAGTCACATGACAGCCTCCAGGGGAGACCAGACCATGTATGGGAGTCAGATGACAACCTCCAGGGCAGACCAGACCCTGTACGGGGATCAGATGACAACAACCAATGGAGAACAGACCCTGTATGGGGATCACATGGCAACAATCAATGGAGACCAGACCCTGTATGGAGATCAGATGACAACAACCAATGGAGACCAGACCCTGTATGGGGATGAGATGACAAGAATCAATGGAGACCAGACCCTTTATGGGGATCAGATGACAACAATCAATGGAGATCAGACCCTGTATGGGAGTCAGATGATAGCCTCCAGGGGAGACCAGACCCTTTATGCGGATCAGATGACAACAACCAATATAGACCAGAACCTGTATAGGGATCAGATGACAACAATCAATGGAGACCAGACCCTGTATGGGAGTCAGATGACAGCCTCCAGGGGAGTCCAGATCCTGTAAGGGGATAAGATGACAACAACTAATGGAGACCAGACCCTGTATAGGAGTCAGTTGACAGCCTCCAGGGGAGACCAGACCCTGTATTCGGATCAGATGACAACAACAAATGGAGACCAGACCCTGTATGTGGATCAGATGACAACAGTCAATGGAGACCAGACCCTGTTTGGGGATCAGATGACAGGAATCAATGGAGACCAGACCCTGTATGGGGATCAGATGACAACAACCTATGGAGACCAGACCCTGTATGGGAGTCAGATGACAAAAACCAATGGAGACCAGACCCTGTATGAGGATCAAGTGACAACAATCAATGGAGACCAGACCCTATGAGGAGATCAGGTGACAACAATCAATGGAGACCAGAACCTCTATGCGGATCAGATGACAACAACCAATGGAGACCACACAATGTATGGGGATCAGATGACGGCAACAAATGGAGACCAGACCCGGTACGGGGATCAGATGACAGAAATCAATGGAGACCAGACCCTGTATGGGGATCAGATGACAACAAACAATGGAGACAAGACCCTGTATGGCGATCAGATGACAGCAATCAATGGAGACCAGACCCTCTATGGGAGTCGGATGACAGCCTCCAGGGGAGACCAGTCCCTCTTTGGGGATCAGATGACAACAACCAATGCAGACCAGACCCTGTATGGGAGTCAGATGACAGCCTCCAGGGGAGTCCAGATCCTGAATGGGGATCAGATGGCATCAACCAATGGAGACCAGACCCCACATGTACATCCAATGACAACAATCAATGGAGACCAGACCCTGTATGGGATTCAGATGACAGCTTCCATGGGAGACCAGACCCTGTATGGGGATCAGATGACAACAACCAATGGAGACCAGACCCTGTATGGGCATCAGATGACAACAATGAATGGAAACCAGACCCTGTTTTGAGAGTCAGATGACAGCCTCCAGGGGAGATCAAACCCTATATGGGAGTCAGATGACAACCTCCAGGGGAGACCAGACCATGTATGGGGATCAGATTACAACAACCTATGGTGATCAGAACCTGTATGGGGAAAGGTGACAACAAACATTGGAGACCAGACCCTGTATGTGGATCAGGTGACAACAATCAATGGAGACCAGACCCTGTATGGGGAACAGATAACAACACTCAATGGAGACCAGACCCTCTATGGGGATCAGATGACAACAACCAATGGAGAACATACCATGCACGGGGATCAGATGACAACAATCAATTGAGACCAGACCCTGTATGGGGATCAGAAGACAACATTCAATGGAGACCAGACCCTTTATGGGGATCAGAAGACAACAATCAATGGAGACCATACCCTATATCGGATTCAGATGACAGCCTCCAGGGGAGACCAGACCCTTTATGGGAGTCAGATGACAACCTCCAGTAGAGACCAGACCCTGTATGAGGATCAGATGACAACAATAAATGGAGACCTGACCCTGTATGGGAGTCAGAAAACAGCCTCCAGCGGAAACCAGACCATGTATAGGGTCAGGTGACAAGCATCAATGGAGACCAGACCCTGTATGGGGCTCAGGTGACAACAATCAATGGACACCAGGCCCTTTATGGGAGTCAGATAACAGCCTCCAGGGGAGAACAGACCCTGTATGGGGATCAGATGACAACAACCACTGGAGACCAGAGCCTGTATGGGGATCAGATGACAACAATCAATGGAGACGAGACCCTGTATGGGAGTCAGATGACAGCCTCCAGGGGAGACCAGACGCTGTATGGGAGTCAGATGACAACATCCATGGGAGACCAGACCCTGTATGGGGATGAGATGACAACAACCAATGGAGACCAGACCCTGTATGGGGATCAGATGACAACAATCAATGGAGACCAGACCCTGTATGCGTGTCAGATGACAGCCTCCAGGGGAGACCAGACCCTGTATGGGGATCAGATGACAACAACCAATGGAGACCAGACCCTGTATGGGGATCAGATGACAACAATCAATGGAGACCAGACCCTGTATGGGAGTCAGATGACAGCCTCCAGGGGAGACCAGACCCTGTATGGGGATCAGATGACAACAACCAATGGAGACCAGACCCTGTATGGGGATCAGATGACAACAATCAATGGAGACCAGACCCTGTATGGGAGTCAGATGACAGCCTCCAGGGGAGACCAGACCCTGTATGGGGATCAGATGACAACAATCAATGGAGACCAGACCCTGTATGGGAGTCAGATGACAGCCTCCAGGGGAGACCAGACCCTGTATGGGGATCAGATGACAACAACCAATGGAGACCAGACCCTGTATGGGGATCAGATGACAACAATCAATGGAGACCAGACCCTGTATGGGAGTCAGATGACAGCCTCCAGGGGAGACCAGACCCTGTATGGGGATCAGATGACAACAATCAATGGAGACCAGACCCTGTATGGGGATCAGATGACAACAATCAATGGAGACCAGACCCTGTATGGGAGTCAGATGACAGCCTCCAGGGGAGACCAGACCCTGTATGGGGATCAGATGACAACAACCAATGGAGACCAGACCCTGTATGGGGATCAGATGACAACAATCAATGGAGACCAGACCCTGTATGGGAGTCAGATGACAGCCTCCAGGGGAGACCAGACCCTGTATGGGGATCAGATGACAACAACCAATGGAGACCAGACCCTGTATGGGGATCAGATGACAACAATCAATGGAGACCAGACCCTGTATGGGAGTCAGATGACAGCCTCCAGGGGAGACCAGACCCTGTATGGGGATCAGATGACAACAACCAATGGAGACCAGACCCTGTATGGGGATCAGATGACAACAATCAATGGAGACCAGACCCTGTATGGGAGTCAGATGACAGCCTCCAGGGGAGACCAGACCCTGTATGGGGATCAGATGACAACAACCAATGGAGACCAGACCCTGTATGGGGATCAGATGACAACAATCAATGGAGACCAGACCCTGTATGGGAGTCAGATGACAGCCTCCAGGGGAGACCAGACCCTGTATGGGGATCAGATGACAACAACCAATGGAGACCAGACCCTGTATGGGGATCAGATGACAACAATCAATGGAGACCAGACCCTGTATGGGAGTCAGATGACAGCCTCCAGGGGAGACCAGACCCTGTATGGGGATCAGATGACAACAACCAATGGAGACCAGACCCTGTATGGGGATCAGATGACAACAATCAATGGAGACCAGACCCTGTATGGGAGTCAGATGACAGCCTCCAGGGGAGACCAGACCCTGTATGGGGATCAGATGACAACAACCAATGGAGACCAGACCCTGTATGGGGATCAGATGACAACAATCAATGGAGACCAGACCCTGTATGGGAGTCAGATGACAGCCTCCAGGGGAGACCAGACCCTGTATGGGGATCAGATGACAACAACCAATGGAGACCAGACCCTGTATGGGGATCAGATGACAACAATCAATGGAGACCAGACCCTGTATGGGAGTCAGATGACAGCCTCCAGGGGAGACCAGACCCTGTATGGGGATCAGATGACAACAACCAATGGAGACCAGACCCTGTATGGGGATCAGATGACAACAATCAATGGAGACCAGACCCTGTATGGGAGTCAGATGACAGCCTCCAGGGGAGACCAGACCCTGTATGGGGATCAGATGACAACAACCAATGGAGACCAGACCCTGTATGGGGATCAGATGACAACAATCAATGGAGACCAGACCCTGTATGGGAGTCAGATGACAGCCTCCAGGGGAGACCAGACCCTGTATGGGGATCAGATGACAACAACCAATGGAGACCAGACCCTGTATGGGGATCAGATGACAACAATCAATGGAGACCAGACCCTGTATGGGAGTCAGATGACAGCCTCCAGGGGAGACCAGACCCTGTATGGGGATCAGATGACAACAACCAATGGAGACCAGACCCTGTATGGGGATCAGATGACAACAATCAATGGAGACCAGACCCTGTATGGGAGTCAGATGACAGCCTCCAGGGGAGACCAGACCCTGTATGGGGATCAGATGACAACAACCAATGGAGACCAGACCCTGTATGGGGATCAGATGACAACAATCAATGGAGACCAGACCCTGTATGGGAGTCAGATGACAGCCTCCAGGGGAGACCAGACCCTGTATGGGGATCAGATGACAACAACCAATGGAGACCAGACCCTGTATGGGGATCAGATGACAACAATCAATGGAGACCAGACCCTGTATGGGAGTCAGATGACAGCCTCCAGGGGAGACCAGACCCTGTATGGGGATCAGATGACAACAACCAATGGAGACCAGACCCTGTATGGGGATCAGATGACAACAATCAATGGAGACCAGACCCTGTATGGGAGTCAGATGACAGCCTCCAGGGGAGACCAGACCCTGTATGGGGATCAGATGACAACAACCAATGGAGACCAGACCCTGTATGGGGATCAGATGACAACAATCAATGGAGACCAGACCCTGTATGGGAGTCAGATGACAGCCTCCAGGGGAGACCAGACCCTGTATGGGGATCAGATGACAACAACCAATGGAGACCAGACCCTGTATGGGGATCAGATGACAACAATCAATGGAGACCAGACCCTGTATGGGAGTCAGATGACAGCCTCCAGGGGAGACCAGACCCTGTATGGGGATCAGATGACAACAACCAATGGAGACCAGACCCTGTATGGGGATCAGATGACAACAATCAATGGAGACCAGACCCTGTATGGGAGTCAGATGACAGCCTCCAGGGGAGACCAGACCCTGTATGGGGATCAGATGACAACAACCAATGGAGACCAGACCCTGTATGGGGATCAGATGACAACAATCAATGGAGACCAGACCCTGTATGGGAGTCAGATGACAGCCTCCAGGGGAGACCAGACCCTGTATGGGGATCAGATGACAACAACCAATGGAGACCAGACCCTGTATGGGGATCAGATGACAACAATCAATGGAGACCAGACCCTGTATGGGAGTCAGATGACAGCCTCCAGGGGAGACCAGACCCTGTATGGGGATCAGATGACAACAACCAATGGAGACCAGACCCTGTATGGGGATCAGATGACAACAATCAATGGAGACCAGACCCTGTATGGGAGTCAGATGACAGCCTCCAGGGGAGACCAGACCCTGTATGGGGATCAGATGACAACAACCAATGGAGACCAGACCCTGTATGGGGATCAGATGACAACAATCAATGGAGACCAGACCCTGTATGGGAGTCAGATGACAGCCTCCAGGGGAGACCAGACCCTGTATGGGGATCAGATGACAACAACCAATGGAGACCAGACCCTGTATGGGGATCAGATGACAACAATCAATGGAGACCAGACCCTGTATGGGAGTCAGATGACAGCCTCCAGGGGAGACCAGACCCTGTATGGGGATCAGATGACAACAACCAATGGAGACCAGACCCTGTATGGGGATCAGATGACAACAATCAATGGAGACCAGACCCTGTATGGGAGTCAGATGACAGCCTCCAGGGGAGACCAGACCCTGTATGGGGATCAGATGACAACAACCAATGGAGACCAGACCCTGTATGGGGATCAGATGACAACAATCAATGGAGACCAGACCCTGTATGGGAGTCAGATGACAGCCTCCAGGGGAGACCAGACCCTGTATGGGGATCAGATGACAACAACCAATGGAGACCAGACCCTGTATGGGGATCAGATGACAACAATCAATGGAGACCAGACCCTGTATGGGAGTCAGATGACAGCCTCCAGGGGAGACCAGACCCTGTATGGGGATCAGATGACAACAACCAATGGAGACCAGACCCTGTATGGGGATCAGATGACAACAATCAATGGAGACCAGACCCTGTATGGGAGTCAGATGACAGCCTCCAGGGGAGACCAGACCCTGTATGGGGATCAGATGACAACAACCAATGGAGACCAGACCCTGTATGGGGATCAGATGACAACAATCAATGGAGACCAGACCCTGTATGGGAGTCAGATGACAGCCTCCAGGGGAGACCAGACCCTGTATGGGGATCAGATGACAACAACCAATGGAGACCAGACCCTGTATGGGGATCAGATGACAACAACCAATGGAGACCAGACCCTGTATGGGGATCAGATGACAACAATCAATGGAGACCAGACCCTGTATGGGGATCAGATTACAACAATCAATGGAGACCAGACCCTGTATGGGGATCGGGTGACAATAATCAATGGAGACCAGACCCTGTATGGGGATCAGATGACAACAACCAATGGAGACCAGACCCTGTATGTGGATCAGATGACAACAATCAATGGAGACCAGACCCTGCATGGGTATCAGGTGACAACACTCAATGGAGACCAAACCTTGTATGGGGATCAGATGACAACAACCATTGGAGACCAGACCCTGTATGGGAGTCAGATGACAACAATCAATAGAGACCAGACCCTGTATGGGGATCAGATGACAATAACCAATGGAGACCAGACCCTGTATGGGGATCAGATGTCAGCAAACAATAGACACCAGACCATGTATGGGGATCAGTGGACAACAATCAATGGATACCAGACCCTGTATGGGGATCAGATGACAACAGTCAATGGAGACCAGACCCTATTTGGGGATCAGGTGACCACAATCAATGGAGACCAGAACCTGTATGGGGATCAGATGACAACAACCAATGGAGACAAGACCGTGTATGGGAGTCAGATGACAACAACCAATGGAGGCCAGACAATGTATGGGGATCAGATGACGACAACCAATGGAGACCAGACCCAGTATGGGGATCAGATGACAGCAATCAATGGAGACCAGACCCTGTATGATGATCAGATGACAACAAACAATGGAGACAATACCCTGTATGGCGATCAGATGACAGCAATCAATGGAGAACAGAACCTCTATGGGAGTCAGATGACAGCCTCCAGGGGAGACCAGTGCCTCTTTGGGGATCAGATGACAACAACGAATGCAGAACAGACCCTGTATGTGAGTCAGATGACAGCCTCCAGGGGAGTCCAGTTCCTGTATGGGGATCAGATGACATCAACCAATGGAGACCAGACCCGGCATGGGCATCGATGACAACAATCAATGGAGAAAAGACCCTGTATGGGATTCAGATGACAGCCTCCATGGGAGACTAGACCCTGTATGGGGATCAGATGACAACAATCAATGGAGACCAGACCCTGTATGGGGATCAGATGACAACAATGAATGGAGACCAGACCCTGTTTTGCAAGTCAGATGACAGCCTACAGGGGAGACCAAACCCTGTATGGGAGTCAGATGACAATCTGCAGGGGAGACCAGACCATGTATGGGGATCAGATGACAACAACCTATGGTGATCAGACCCTGTATGGAGATCAGGTGACAACAAACATTGGAGACCAGACCCTGTATGTGGATCAGGTGACAACAATCAATGGAGAACAGACCCTGTATGGAGATCAGATGACAACACTCAATGGAGACCAGACCCTGTATGGGGATCAGATGTCAGCAACCAATGGACACCAGATCCTGTATGGGGATGAGATGACAGCAATCAATGGAGACCAGACCATTATGGGGATCAGATGACAGCAACCAATGGAGACCAGACCCTGTATGGGGATCAGATGACAACAACCAATGGAGACCAGACCCTGTATGGGAGTCAGATGACAACAACCAATGGAGACCAGACCCTGTATGGGGATCAGATGACAACAATCAATGGAGACCAGACCCTGTATGGGAGTCAGATGACAGCCTCCAGGGGAGACCAGACCCTGTATGGGGATCAGATGACAACAACCAATGGAGACCAGACCCTGTATGGGGATCAGATGACAACAATCAATGGAGACCAGACCCTGTATGGGAGTCAGATGACAGCCTCCAGGGGAGACCAGACCCTGTATGGGGATCAGATGACAACAACCAATGGAGACCAGACCCTGTATGGGGATCAGATGACAACAATCAATGGAGACCAGACCCTGTATGGGAGTCAGATGACAGCCTCCAGGGGAGACCAGACCCTGTATGGGGATCAGATGACAACAACCAATGGAGACCAGACCCTGTATGGGGATCAGATGACAACAATCAATGGAGACCAGACCCTGTATGGGAGTCAGATGACAGCCTCCAGGGGAGACCAGACCCTGTATGGGGATCAGATGACAACAACCAATGGAGACCAGACCCTGTATGGGGATCAGATGACAACAATCAATGGAGACCAGACCCTGTATGGGAGTCAGATGACAGCCTCCAGGGGAGACCAGACCCTGTATGGGGATCAGATGACAACAACCAATGGAGACCAGACCCTGTATGGGGATCAGATGACAACAATCAATGGAGACCAGACCCTGTATGGGAGTCAGATGACAGCCTCCATGGGAGACCAGACCCTGTATGGGGATCAGATGACAACAACCAATGGAGACCAGACCCTGTATGGGAGTCAGATGACAGCCTCCAGGGGAGACCAGACCCTGTATGGGGATCAGATGACAACAACCATAGGAGACCAGACCCTGTATGGGGATCAGATGACAACAATCAATGGAGAGCAGACCCTGTATGGGAGTCAGATGACAGCCTTCAGGGGAGACCAGACCCTGTATGGGAGTCAGATGACAACCTCCAGGGGAGACCAGACCATGTATGAGGATCAGATGACAACAACCAATGGAGAACATACCCTGTATGTGGATCAGTTGACACCAATCAATGGAGAACAGACCCTGTATGGGTATCAAGTGACAGCAATCAATGGAGACCAGACCCTGTATGGGGATCAGGTGACAACAATCAATGGAGACCAGACCCTGTATGGGGATCAGGTGACAACAATCAATTGAGACCCGACCCTGTATGGGGATAAGATGACAACAACCAATGGAGACCAGACTATGTATGTGAGTCAAATGACAACAACCAATGGAAACCAGACCCTGTGTGGGAGTCAGATGACAGCATCCAGGGGAGACCAGACCATGTATGGGGATCAGAATACAACAACCAATGGAGACCAGGCCCTGTATGGGGATCAGATGACAACAATCAATGGAGAACAGATCCTGTATGGGGATCAGATTACAGCAATCAATGGAGAACAGTCCCTGTATGGGAGTCAGATGACACCCTCCAGGGGAGAGCAGACCCTGTATGGGAGTCAGATGACAACAATCATTGGAGAACAGACACTGTATTGGGATCAGATGACAGCAACTAATGGAGACCAGACCATGTATGGGGATCAGATGACAGCAATAAATGGAGACCAGACCTTGTATGGGGATCAGATGACAACAATCAATGGAGACCAGACCCTGTATGAGGATCAGATTACAAGAAACATTGGAGACCAGACCCTGTATGGGCATCAGATGACAGCAATCAATGGAGACCAGACCCTGTATGGGGATCAGATGACAACAACCAATGGAGACCAGAACCTGTATGTGAGTCAAATGACAACAACCAATGGAGACCAGACCCTGTATGGGAGTCAGATGACAGCATCCAGGGGAGTCTAGACCATGTATGGGGATCAGAAAACAACAACCAATGGAGACCAGGCCCTGTGTGGGGATCAGTTGACAACAATCAATTGAGAACTGATCTTGTATGGGGATCAGATTACAACAATCAATGGAGAACAGACCCTGTATGGGAGTCAGATGACAGCCTCCAGGGGAGACCAGACCCTGTATGGGAGTGAGATGACAAGCTCCAGGGGAGACCAGACCCTGTATGGTTATCAGGTAGCAGCAACCAATGGAGACCAGACCCTGTATGGGAATCAGTTGACAACAATCAATGGAGACCAGACCCTGTATGGGGATCAGATGACAACAACCAATGGAGACCAGACCCTGTATGGGGATCAGATGACAACAATCAATGGAGACCAGACCCTGTATGGGAGTCAGATGACAGCCTCCAGGGGAGACCAGACCCTGTATGGGGATCAGATGACAACAACCAATGGAGACCAGACCCTGTATGGGGATCAGATGACAACAATCAATGGAGACCAGACCCTGTATGGGAGTCAGATGACAGCCTCCAGGGGAGACCAGACCCTGTATGGGGATCAGATGACAACAATCAATGGAGACCAGACCCTGTATGGGGATCAGATGACAACAATCAATGGAGACCAGACCCTGTATGGGAGTCAGATGACAGCCTCCAGGGGAGACCAGACCCTGTATGGGGATCAGATGACAACAACCAATGGAGACCAGACCCTGTATGGGGATCAGATGACAACAATCAATGGAGACCAGACCCTGTATGGGAGTCAGATGACAGCCTCCAGGGGAGACCAGACCCTGTATGGGGATCAGATGACAACAACCAATGGAGACCAGACCCTGTATGGGGATCAGATGACAACAATCAATGGAGACCAGACCCTGTATGGGAGTCAGATGACAGCCTCCAGGGGAGACCAGACCCTGTATGGGGATCAGATGACAACAACCAATGGAGACCAGACCCTGTATGGGGATCAGATGACAACAATCAATGGAGACCAGACCCTGTATGGGAGTCAGATGACAGCCTCCAGGGGAGACCAGACCCTGTATGGGGATCAGATGACAACAACCAATGGAGACCAGACCCTGTATGGGGATCAGATGACAACAATCAATGGAGACCAGACCCTGTATGGGAGTCAGATGACAGCCTCCAGGGGAGACCAGACCCTGTATGGGGATCAGATGACAACAACCAATGGAGACCAGACCCTGTATGGGGATCAGATGACAACAATCAATGGAGACCAGACCCTGTATGGGAGTCAGATGACAGCCTCCAGGGGAGACCAGACCCTGTATGGGGATCAGATGACAACAACCAATGGAGACCAGACCCTGTATGGGGATCAGATGACAACAATCAATGGAGACCAGACCCTGTATGGGAGTCAGATGACAGCCTCCAGGGGAGACCAGACCCTGTATGGGGATCAGATGACAACAACCAATGGAGACCAGACCCTGTATGGGGATCAGATGACAACAATCAATGGAGACCAGACCCTGTATGGGAGTCAGATGACAGCCTCCAGGGGAGACCAGACCCTGTATGGGGATCAGATGACAACAACCAATGGAGACCAGACCCTGTATGGGGATCAGATGACAACAATCAATGGAGACCAGACCCTGTATGGGAGTCAGATGACAGCCTCCAGGGGAGACCAGACCCTGTATGGGGATCAGATGACAACAACCAATGGAGACCAGACCCTGTATGGGGATCAGATGACAACAATCAATGGAGACCAGACCCTGTATGGGAGTCAGATGACAGCCTCCAGGGGAGACCAGACCCTGTATGGGGATCAGATGACAACAACCAATGGAGACCAGACCCTGTATGGGGATCAGATGACAACAATCAATGGAGACCAGACCCTGTATGGGAGTCAGATGACAGCCTCCAGGGGAGACCAGACCCTGTATGGGGATCAGATGACAACAACCAATGGAGACCAGACCCTGTATGGGGATCAGATGACAACAATCAATGGAGACCAGACCCTGTATGGGAGTCAGATGACAGCCTCCAGGGGAGACCAGACCCTGTATGGGGATCAGATGACAACAACCAATGGAGACCAGACCCTGTATGGGGATCAGATGACAACAATCAATGGAGACCAGACCCTGTATGGGAGTCAGATGACAGCCTCCAGGGGAGACCAGACCCTGTATGGGGATCAGATGACAACAACCAATGGAGACCAGACCCTGTATGGGGATCAGATGACAACAATCAATGGAGACCAGACCCTGTATGGGAGTCAGATGACAGCCTCCAGGGGAGACCAGACCCTGTATGGGGATCAGATGACAACAACCAATGGAGACCAGACCCTGTATGGGGATCAGATGACAACAATCAATGGAGACCAGACCCTGTATGGGAGTCAGATGACAGCCTCCAGGGGAGACCAGACCCTGTATGGGGATCAGATGACAACAACCAATGGAGACCAGACCCTGTATGGGGATCAGATGACAACAATCAATGGAGACCAGACCCTGTATGGGAGTCAGATGACAGCCTCCAGGGGAGACCAGACCCTGTATGGGGATCAGATGACAACAACCAATGGAGACCAGACCCTGTATGGGGATCAGATGACAACAATCAATGGAGACCAGACCCTGTATGGGAGTCAGATGACAGCCTCCAGGGGAGACCAGACCCTGTATGGGGATCAGATGACAACAACCAATGGAGACCAGACCCTGTATGGGGATCAGATGACAACAATCAATGGAGACCAGACCCTGTATGGGAGTCAGATGACAGCCTCCAGGGGAGACCAGACCCTGTATGGGGATCAGATGACAACAACCAATGGAGACCAGACCCTGTATGGGGATCAGATGACAACAATCAATGGAGACCAGACCCTGTATGGGAGTCAGATGACAGCCTCCAGGGGAGACCAGACCCTGTATGGGGATCAGATGACAACAACCAATGGAGACCAGACCCTGTATGGGGATCAGATGACAACAATCAATGGAGACCAGACCCTGTATGGGAGTCAGATGACAGCCTCCAGGGGAGACCAGACCCTGTATGGGGATCAGATGACAACAACCAATGGAGACCAGACCCTGTATGGGGATCAGATGACAACAATCAATGGAGACCAGACCCTGTATGGGAGTCAGATGACAGCCTCCAGGGGAGACCAGACCCTGTATGGGGATCAGATGACAACAACCAATGGAGACCAGACCCTGTATGGGGATCAGATGACAACAATCAATGGAGACCAGACCCTGTATGGGAGTCAGATGACAGCCTCCAGGGGAGACCAGACCCTGTATGGGGATCAGATGACAACAACCAATGGAGACCAGACCCTGTATGGGGATCAGATGACAACAATCAATGGAGACCAGACCCTGTATGGGAGTCAGATGACAGCCTCCAGGGGAGACCAGACCCTGTATGGGGATCAGATGACAACAACCAATGGAGACCAGACCCTGTATGGGGATCAGATGACAACAATCAATGGAGACCAGACCCTGTATGGGAGTCAGATGACAGCCTCCAGGGGAGACCAGACCCTGTATGGGGATCAGATGACAACAACCAATGGAGACCAGACCCTGTATGGGGATCAGATGACAACAATCAATGGAGACCAGACCCTGTATGGGAGTCAGATGACAGCCTCCAGGGGAGACCAGACCCTGTATGGGGATCAGATGACAACAACCAATGGAGACCAGACCCTGTATGGGGATCAGATGACAACAATCAATGGAGACCAGACCCTGTATGGGAGTCAGATGACAGCCTCCAGGGGAGACCAGACCCTGTATGGGGATCAGATGACAACAACCAATGGAGACCAGACCCTGTATGGGGATCAGATGACAACAATCAATGGAGACCAGACCCTGTATGGGAGTCAGATGACAGCCTCCAGGGGAGACCAGACCCTGTATGGGGATCAGATGACAACAACCAATGGAGACCAGACCCTGTATGGGGATCAGATGACAACAATCAATGGAGACCAGACCCTGTATGGGAGTCAGATGACAGCCTCCAGGGGAGACCAGACCCTGTATGGGGATCAGATGACAACAACCAATGGAGACCAGACCCTGTATGGGGATCAGATGACAACAATCAATGGAGACCAGACCCTGTATGGGAGTCAGATGACAGCCTCCAGGGGAGACCAGACCCTGTATGGGGATCAGATGACAACAACCAATGGAGACCAGACCCTGTATGGGGATCAGATGACAACAATCAATGGAGACCAGACCCTGTATGGGAGTCAGATGACAGCCTCCAGGGGAGACCAGACCCTGTATGGGGATCAGATGACAACAACCAATGGAGACCAGACCCTGTATGGGGATCAGATGACAACAATCAATGGAGACCAGACCCTGTATGGGAGTCAGATGACAGCCTCCAGGGGAGACCAGACCCTGTATGGGGATCAGATGACAACAACCTATGGAGACCAGACCCTGTATGGGGATCAGATGACAACAATCAATGGAGACCAGACCCTGTATGGGAGTCAGATGACAGCCTCCAGGGGAGACCAGACCCTGTATGGGGATCAGATGACAACAACCAATGGAGACCAGACCCTGTATGGGGATCAGATGACAACAATCAATGGAGACCAGACCCTGTATGGGGATCAGATGACAACAATCAATGGAGACCAGACCCTGTATGGGGATCAGATGACAGCAACCAATGGAGACCAGACCCTGTATGGGGATCAGATGTCAGCAACCAATGGACACCAGATCCTGTATGGGGATGAGATGACAGCAATCAATGGAGACCAGACCCTTTATTGGAGTCAGATGACAGACTCCAGGGGAGACCAGACCCTGTATGGGGATCAGATGACAGCAACCAATGGAAACCAGACTCTTTATGGGGATCAGATGACAACAATCAATGGAGACCAGACCCTGTATGGGGATTAGATGAAACAATCAATGGAGATCTGACCCTGTATGGGGATAAGTTGACAACAATCAATGGAGAACAGACCCTGTATGGGGATCAGATGACAACAACCAATGGAGACCAGACACTGTATGGTAGTCAGATGACAGCCTCCAGGGGAGACCAGACCCTGTATGGGGATCAGATGACAGCAACCAATGGACACCAGACCCTGTATGGGGATCAGATGGCAACAATCAATGGAGACCAGACCCTGTATGGGGATTAGATAACAACAATCAATGGAGATCCGACCCTGTATGGGGATAAGTTGACAACAATCAATGGAGACCAGACCTTGTGTGGGGATGAGATGACAACAACCAATGGAGACCAGACCCTGTATGGGACTCAGATGACAACAACCATGGAGACAAGACCCTGTATGGGGATCAGATGGCAACAACCAATGGAGACCAGACCCTGTATGGGGATCAGATGACATCAATCAATGGAGACCAGACCCTGTATGGGAGTCAGTTGTCAACATCCAGGGGAGAACAGACCCTGTATGGGGATCAGATGACAACAAACAATGAAGACCAGACCCTGTATGGGAGTCAGGTGACAGCCTCTAGGGGAGACCAGACCCTGTATGTGGATCAGATGACAACAACCAAGGGAGACCAGACCCTGTATGGGGATCAGATGACAGCAATCAATGGTGAGCAGACCCTGTATGGGAGTCAGATGACAGCCTCCAGGGGAGACCAGACCCTGTATGGGAGTCAGATGACAAAATCCAGGGGAGACCAGACCCTGTATTGGGATCAGGGGACAACAGTCAGTGGAGACCAGACCCTGTATGGGGATCAGATGACAACAACCAATGGAGACCAGACCCTGTATGGTAGTCAGATGACAACAAAAAATGGAGAACAGAACCTGTATGGGGATCAGATGACAACAACCAACGGAGACCAGACCCTGTATGGGAGTCAGAAGACAGCCTCCAGGGGAGACCAGACCCTGTATGGGAGTCAGATGACAACCTCCAGGGGAGACCAGACTCTGTATGGGGATCAGATGACAGCAACCAATGGAGACCAGACCCTTTATGGGGATAAGATGACAGCAACCAATGGAGACCAGACCCTGTATGCGGATCAGATTACAGCAACCAGTGGAGACCAGACCCAGTATGGGGATCAGTTTACAACGATCAATGGAGACCAGACCCTGTATGGGAGTCAGATGACAACAATCAATGGAGACCAGACACTGTATGGGGATCAGATGACAGCAACCAATGGAGACCAGACCCTGTATGGGGATCAGATGACAGCAACCAATGGAGACCAGACCCTGTATGGGGATCAGATGACAACAATCAATGGAGACCAGACCCTGTATGGGAGTCAGATGACAGCAATCAATGGAGACCAGACCCTGTATGGGGATCAGGTGACAACAATCAATGGAGACCAGACCCTGTATGGGGATCAGATGACAACAATCAATGGAGACCAGACCCTGTATGGGGATCAGATGACAACAATCAATGGAGACCAGACCCTGTATGGGGATCAGCTGACAACAATCAATGGAGACCAGACCCTGTATGGGGATCAGATGACAACAATCAATGGAGACCAGACCCTGTATGGGGATCAGATGACAACAATCAATGGAGACCAGACCCTGTATGGGGATCAGATGACAACAATCAATGGAGACCAGACCCTGTATGGGGATCAGATGACAACAATCAATGGAGACCAGACCCTGTATGGGGATCAGATGACAACAATCAATGGAGACCAGACCCTGTATGGGGATCAGATGACAACAATCAATGGAGACCAGACCCTGTATGGGGATCAGATGACAACAATCAATGGAGACCAGACCCTGTATGGGGATCAGATGACAACAATCAATGGAGACCAGACCCTGTATGGGGATCAGATGACAACAATCAATGGAGACCAGACCCTGTATGGGGATCAGATGACAACAATCAATGGAGACCAGACCCTGTATGGGGATCAGATGACAACAATCAATGGAGACCAGACCCTGTATGGGGATCAGATGACAACAATCAATGGAGACCAGACCCTGTATGGGGATCAGATGACAACAATCAATGGAGACCAGACCCTGTATGGGGATCAGATGACAACAATCAATGGAGACCAGACCCTGTATGGGGATCAGATGACAACAATCAATGGAGACCAGACCCTGTATGGGGATCAGATGACAACAATCAATGGAGACCAGACCCTGTATGGGGATCAGATGACAACAATCAATGGAGACCAGACC
The DNA here is from genome assembly GCA_009823505.1 of Rhizomys pruinosus. Lineage (NCBI taxonomy): Eukaryota > Metazoa > Chordata > Mammalia > Rodentia > Spalacidae > Rhizomys > Rhizomys pruinosus. The sequence goes on along the minus strand of VZQC01008436.1, from coordinate 356,355 downwards.
CTGTATGGGGATCAGATGACAACAATCAATGGAGACCAGACCCTGTATGGGGATCAGATGACAACAATCAATGGAGACCAGACCCTGTATGGGGATCAGATGACAACAATCAATGGAGACCAGACCCTGTATGGGGATCAGATGACAGCAACCAATGGAGACCAGACCCTGTATGGGGATCAGATGACAACAACCAATGGAGACCAGACCCTGTATGGGGATCAGATGACAACAATCAATGGAGACCAGACCCTGTATGGGAATCAGATGACAACAATCAATGGAGACCAGACCCTGTATGGGGATCAGATGACAACAATCAATGGAGACCAGACCCTGTATGGGGATCAGATGACAACAATCAATGGAGACCAGACCCTGTATGGGGATCAGATGACAACAATCAATGGAGACCAGACCCTGTATGGGGATCAGATGACAACAATCAATGGAGACCAGACCCTGTATGGGGATCAGATGACAACAATCAATGGAGACCAGACCCTGTATGGGGATCAGATGACAACAATCAATGGAGACCAGACCCTGTATGGGGATCAGATGACAACAATCAATGGAGACCAGACCCTGTATGGGGATCAGATGACAACAATCAATGGAGACCAGACCCTGTATGGGGATCAGATGACAACAATCAATGGAGACCAGACCCTGTATGGGGATCAGATGACAACAATCAATGGAGACCAGACCCTGTATGGGGATCAGATGACAACAATCAATGGAGACCAGACCCTGTATGGGAGTCAGATGACAACAATCAATGGAGACCAGACCCTGTATGGGAGTCAGATGACAGCCTCCAGGGGAGACCAGACCCTGTATGGGGATCAGATGACAACAACCAATGGAGACCAGACCCTGTATGGGGATCAGATGACAACAATCAATGGAGACCAGACCCTGTATGGGAGTCAGATGACAGCCTCCAGGGGAGACCAGACCCTGTATGGGGATCAGATGACAACAACCAATGGAGACCAGACCCTGTATGGGGATCAGATGACAACAATCAATGGAGACCAGACCCTGTATGGGAGTCAGATGACAGCCTCCAGGGGAGACCAGACCCTGTATGGGGATCAGATGACAACAACCAATGGAGACCAGACCCTGTATGGGGATCAGATGACAACAATCAATGGAGACCAGACCCTGTATGGGAGTCAGATGACAGCCTCCAGGGGAGACCAGACCCTGTATGGGGATCAGATGACAACAACCAATGGAGACCAGACCCTGTATGGGGATCAGATGACAACAATCAATGGAGACCAGACCCTGTATGGGAGTCAGATGACAGCCTCCAGGGGAGACCAGACCCTGTATGGGGATCAGATGACAACAACCAATGGAGACCAGACCCTGTATGGGGATCAGATGACAACAATCAATGGAGACCAGACCCTGTATGGGAGTCAGATGACAGCCTCCAGGGGAGACCAGACCCTGTATGGGGATCAGATGACAACAACCAATGGAGACCAGACCCTGTATGGGGATCAGATGACAACAATCAATGGAGACCAGACCCTGTATGGGAGTCAGATGACAGCCTCCAGGGGAGACCAGACCCTGTATGGGGATCAGATGACAACAACCAATGGAGACCAGACCCTGTATGGGGATCAGATGACAACAATCAATGGAGACCAGACCCTGTATGGGAGTCAGATGACAGCCTCCAGGGGAGACCAGACCCTGTATGGGGATCAGATGACAACAACCAATGGAGACCAGACCCTGTATGGGGATCAGATGACAACAATCAATGGAGACCAGACCCTGTATGGGAGTCAGATGACAGCCTCCAGGGGAGACCAGACCCTGTATGGGGATCAGATGACAACAACCAATGGAGACCAGACCCTGTATGGGGATCAGATGACAACAATCAATGGAGACCAGACCCTGTATGGGAGTCAGATGACAGCCTCCAGGGGAGACCAGACCCTGTATGGGGATCAGATGACAACAACCAATGGAGACCAGACCCTGTATGGGGATCAGATGACAACAATCAATGGAGACCAGACCCTGTATGGGAGTCAGATGACAGCCTCCAGGGGAGACCAGACCCTGTATGGGGATCAGATGACAACAACCAATGGAGACCAGACCCTGTATGGGGATCAGATGACAACAATCAATGGAGACCAGACCCTGTATGGGAGTCAGATGACAGCCTCCAGGGGAGACCAGACCCTGTATGGGGATCAGATGACAACAACCAATGGAGACCAGACCCTGTATGGGGATCAGATGACAACAATCAATGGAGACCAGACCCTGTATGGGAGTCAGATGACAGCCTCCAGGGGAGACCAGACCCTGTATGGGGATCAGATGACAACAACCAATGGAGACCAGACCCTGTATGGGGATCAGATGACAACAATCAATGGAGACCAGACCCTGTATGGGAGTCAGATGACAGCCTCCAGGGGAGACCAGACCCTGTATGGGGATCAGATGACAACAACCAATGGAGACCAGACCCTGTATGGGGATCAGATGACAACAATCAATGGAGACCAGACCCTGTATGGGAGTCAGATGACAGCCTCCAGGGGAGACCAGACCCTGTATGGGGATCAGATGACAACAACCAATGGAGACCAGACCCTGTATGGGGATCAGATGACAACAATCAATGGAGACCAGACCCTGTATGGGAGTCAGATGACAGCCTCCAGGGGAGACCAGACCCTGTATGGGGATCAGATGACAACAACCAATGGAGACCAGACCCTGTATGGGGATCAGATGACAACAATCAATGGAGACCAGACCCTGTATGGGAGTCAGATGACAGCCTCCAGGGGAGACCAGACCCTGTATGGGGATCAGATGACAACAATCAATGGAGACCAGACCCTGTATGGGGATCAGATGACAACAATCAATGGAGACCAGACCCTGTATGGGAGTCAGATGACAGCCTCCAGGGGAGACCAGACCCTGTATGGGGATCAGATGACAACAACCAATGGAGACCAGACCCTGTATGGGGATCAGATGACAACAATCAATGGAGACCAGACCCTGTATGGGAGTCAGATGACAGCCTCCAGGGGAGTCCAGACCCTGTATGGGGATCAGATGACAACAACCAATGGAGACCAGACCCTGTATGGGGATCAGATGACAACAATCAATGGAGACCAGACCCTGTATGGGGATCAGATGACAACAACCAATGGAGACCAGACCCTGTATGCGAGTCAGATGACAACAACCAATGGAAATCACACCCTGTATGGGGATCAGTTGACAACAGTCAGTGGAGACCAGACCCTGTATGGGAGTCAGATGAAAGCCTACAGGGGAGAACAGACCCTGTGTGGGTATCAGATGACAACATCCAATGGAGACCAGACCCTGTATGGGGATCAGATGACAACAATCAATGGAGACCCGACCCTGTATGGGGATCAGATGACAACAATCAATGGAGACCAGACACTCTATAGGAGTCAGATGACAGCCTCCAGTGGGAGCAGACCCTGTATTGGAGTCAGATGACAACCTCCAGGTGAGACCAGACCCTATATGTGGAACAAATGACAACAACCCATGGAGACCTGACCCTGTATGGGGATCAAGTCACAACAATCAATGGATACCAGACCCTGTATTGGGATGAAGTGACAACAAACAATAGAGACCAGACCCTGTATGGGAATCAGATGACAACAACCAATGGAGACCAGGCCCTGGATGGGAGTCAGATGACAACAATCAATGGACACCAGACCCTGATTGGGGATCAGATGACAACAACCAATGGAGACCAGACCATGTGTGGGGATCAGATGACCACAATCAATGGAGACCAGACCCTGTATGGAAGTCAGATGACAGCCTCCAGGGGAGACCAGACCCTGTATGAGGATCAGATGACAACAATCAAAGGAGACCAGACCCTGTATGGGTGTCAGATGACAGCCTCCAGGGGAGCCTAGACCCTGTATGGTGTTCAGTTGACAACAATCAATGGAGACCAGACCGTGTATGGGGATCAGATGACAACAATCAATGGAGACCAGCCCTGTATGTGGATCAGGTGACAGCAATCAATGGAGACCAGACCCTGTATGGGGATCAGATGACAACAGCCAATGGAGGCCAGACCCTGTACGGGAGTCAGATGACAATAACCAATGGAGACCAGACCCTGTATGGGCCTGAGATGACAACAACCAATATAGACCAGAACCTGTATAGGGGTCAGATGACAGCAATCAATGGAGACCAGAACCTGTATCGGAGTCAGATGACAGCAATCAATGGACACCAGACCATGTATGGGTATCAGATGACAGCAAACCATGGAGAACAGACCCTGTATGGGGATCTGATGACAACAATCAATGGTGACCAGACCCTGTATGGCGATCAGATGACAACAAACAATGGAGACCAGACCCTGTATGGGGATCAGATGACAGCAATCAATGGAGACCAGACCCTGTAAGGGAGTCAGATGACAGCCTCTAGGAGATACCAGACCCTGTATGGGGATCAGATGACAACAACCAATGGAGCCCAGAACCTGTATGGGGATCAGGTGACAACAATCAATGGAGACCAGACCCTGTATGGGGATCAGATGACAACAATCAATGGAGACCAGAACATGTATGGGGATCAGATGACAACAATCAATGGAGACCAGACCCTGTATGTGGATCAGATGAAAACAACCAATGGAGACCAGACCCTGTATGGGGATCAGATGACAACAATCAATGGAGACCAGACCCTGTATGGGGATCAGATGACAACAATCAATGGAGACCAGACCCTGTATGGGGATCAGATGACAACAATCAATGGAGACCAGACCCTGTATGGGGATCAGATGACAACAATCAATGGAGACCAGACCCTGTATGGGGATCAGATGACAACAATCAATGGAGACCAGACCCTGTATGGGGATCAGATGACAACAATCAATGGAGACCAGACCCTGTATGGGGATCAGATGACAACAATCAATGGAGACCAGACCCTGTATGGGAGTCAGATGACAACAATCAATGGAGACCAGACCCTGTATGGGGATCAGATGACAACAATCAATGGAGACCAGACCCTGTATGGGGATCAGATGACAACAATCAATGGAGACCAGACCCTGTATGGGGATCAGATGACAACAATCAATGGAGACCAGACCCTGTATGGGGATCAGATGACAACAATCAATGGAGACCAGACCCTGTATGGGGATCAGATGACAACAATCAATGGAGACCAGACCCTGTATGGGGATCAGATGACAACAATCAATGGAGACCAGACCCTGTATGGGGATCAGATGACAACAATCAATGGAGACCAGACCCTGTATGGGGATCAGATGACAACAATCAATGGAGACCAGACCCTGTATGGGGATCAGATGACAACAATCAATGGAGACCAGACCCTGTATGGGGATCAGATGACAACAATCAATGGAGACCAGACCCTGTATGGGGATCAGATGACAACAATCAATGGAGACCAGACCCTGTATGGGGATCAGATGACAACAATCAATGGAGACCAGACCCTGTATGGGGATCAGATGACAACAATCAATGGAGACCAGACCCTGTATGGGGATCAGATGACAACAATCAATGGAGACCAGACCCTGTATGGGGATCAGATGACAACAATCAATGGAGACCAGACCCTGTATGGGGATCAGATGACAACAATCAATGGAGACCAGACCCTGTATGGGGATCAGATGACAACAATCAATGGAGACCAGACCCTGTATGGGGATCAGATGACAACAATCAATGGAGACCAGACCCTGTATGGGGATCAGATGACAACAATCAATGGAGACCAGACCCTGTATGGGGATCAGATGACAACAATCAATGGAGACCAGACCCTGTATGGGGATCAGATGACAACAATCAATGGAGACCAGACCCTGTATGGGGATCAGATGACAACAATCAATGGAGACCAGACCCTGTATGGGGATCAGATGACAACAATCAATGGAGACCAGACCCTGTATGGGGATCAGATGACAACAATCAATGGAGACCAGACCCTGTATGGGGATCAGATGACAACAATCAATGGAGACCAGACCCTGTATGGGGATCAGATGACAACAATCAATGGAGACCAGACCCTGTATGGGGATCAGATGACAACAATCAATGGAGACCAGACCCTGTATGGGGATCAGATGACAACAATCAATGGAGACCAGACCCTGTATGGGGATCAGATGACAACAATCAATGGAGACCAGACCCTGTATGGGGATCAGATGACAACAATCAATGGAGACCAGACCCTGTATGGGGATCAGATGACAACAATCAATGGAGACCAGACCCTGTATGGGGATCAGATGACAACAATCAATGGAGACCAGACCCTGTATGGGGATCAGATGACAACAATCAATGGAGACCAGACCCTGTATGGGAGTCAGATGACAACAATCAATGGAGACCAGACCCTGTATGGGGATCAGATGACAACAATCAATGGAGACCAGACCCTGTATGGGGATCAGATGACAACAACCAATGGGGACCAGACCCTGTATGGGGATCAGATGACAACAATCAATGGAGACCAGACCCTGTATGGGGATCAGGTGACAACACTCAATGGAGATCAAAACTTGTATGGGGTCAGTTAACAACAACCAATGGAGACCAGACCCTGTATGGGAGTCAGATGACAACAATCAATGGAGACCAGACCCTGTATGGGGATCAGATGACAGCAACCAATGGAGACCAGACCCTGTATGGGTATCAGATGTCAGCAAACAATAGACACCAGACCATGTATGGGGATCAGAGGACAACAATCAATGGAGACCAGACCCTGTATGGGGATCAGATGACAACAATCAATGGAGACCAGACCCTATGTGGGGATCAGGTGACAACAATCAAGGGAGACCAGAACCTTTATGAGGATCAGGTGACAACAACCAATGGAGACAAGACCGTGTATGGGAGTCAGATGACAACAACCAATGGAGACCAGACAATGTATGGGAATCAGATGACGACAACCAATGGAGACCAGACCCGGTATGGGGATCAGATGACAACAAAAAATGGAGACAAGACCCCGAATGGTGATCAGATGACAGCAATCAATGGAGAAGAGACCCTCTATGGGAGTCAGATGACAGCCTCCAGGGGAGACCAGTCAATCTTTGGGGATCAGATGACAACAACCAATGCAGACCAGACCCTGTATGGGAGTCAGATGACAGCCTCCCGGGGAGTCCAGATCCTGTATGGGGATCAGATGACATCAACCAATGGAGACCAGACCCGGCATGGGCATCAGATGACAACAATCAATGGAGACCAGACCATGTATGGGATTCAGATGACAGCCTCCATGGGAGACCAGACCCTGTATGGGGATCAGATGACAACAACCAATGGAGACCAGGCCCTGTATGGGGATCAGATGACAATGATCAATGTTGACCAGACCCTGTATGGGGATCAGATGACAACAATGAATGGAGACCAGACCCTGTTTTGCAAGTCAGATGACAGCCTCCAGGGGAGACCAAACCCTGTATGGGAATCAGATGACAACCTCCAGGGGAGAACAGACCATGTATGGGGATCAGATGACAACAACCTATGGTGATGAGACCCTGTATGGGGATCAGATGACAACAAACATTGGAGACCAGACCCTGTATGAGGATGCGGTGAAAACAATCAATGGAGAACAGACCCTGTATGGGAGTCAGATGTCAACAACCAATGGAGACCAGACCCTGTATGGGGATCAGATGACAACACTCAATGGAGACCAGACCCTGTATGGGGATCAGATGACAACAACCAATGCAGACCATACCATGTATGGGGATCAGATGACAACAATCAATGGAGACCAGACCCTGTATGGGGATCAGAAGACAACAATCAATGGAGACCAGACCCTTTATGGGGATCAGATGACAACAATCAATGGAGACCATACCCTATATTGGAGTCAGATGACAGCCTCCAGGGGAGACCAGACCCTGTATGGGAGTCAGATGACAACCTCCTGGAGAGACCAGACTCTGTATGGGGATCAGATGACAACAATCAATGGAGACCAGACCCTGTATGGGAATCAGATGACAGCCTCCAAGGGAGACCAGACCCTGTATGGGAGTCAGATGACAACCTCCAGGGGAGACCAGACATTGTATGGGGATAAGATGACAACAACCAATGGAGACCAGACCCTGTATGGGGATCAGATGACAACAATCAATGGAGACCAGACCCTGTATGGGAATCAGATGACAGCCTCCAGGGGAGACCAGACCCTGTATGGGGATCAGATGACAACAACCAATGGAGACCAGACCCTGTATGGGGATCAGATGACAACAATCAATGGAGACCAGACCCTGTATGGGAGTCAGATGACAGCCTCCAGGGGAGACCAGACCCTGTATGGGGATCAGATGACAACAACCAATGGAGACCAGACCCTGTATGGGGATCAGATGACAACAATCAATGGAGACCAGACCCTGTATGGGAGTCAGATGACAGCCTCCAGGGGAGACCAGACCCTGTATGGGGATCAGATGACAACAACCAATGGAGACCAGACCCTGTATGGGGATCAGATGACAACAATCAATGGAGACCAGACCCTGTATGGGAGTCAGATGACAGCCTCCAGGGGAGACCAGACCCTGTATGGGGATCAGATGACAACAACCAATGGAGACCAGACCCTGTATGGGGATCAGATGACAACAATCAATGGAGACCAGACCCTGTATGGGAGTCAGATGACAGCCTCCAGGGGAGACCAGACCCTGTATGGGGATCAGATGACAACAACCAATGGAGACCAGACCCTGTATGGGGATCAGATGACAACAATCAATGGAGACCAGACCCTGTATGGGAGTCAGATGACAGCCTCCAGGGGAGACCAGACCCTGTATGGGGATCAGATGACAACAACCAATGGAGACCAGACCCTGTATGGGGATCAGATGACAACAATCAATGGAGACCAGACCCTGTATGGGGATCAGATGACAACAATCAATGGAGACCAGACCCTGTATGGGGATCAGATGACAACAATCAATGGAGACCAGACCCTGTATGGGGATCAGATGACAACAATCAATGGAGACCAGACCCTGTATGGGGATCAGATGACAACAATCAATGGAGACCAGACCCTGTATGGGGATCAGATGACAACAATCAATGGAGACCAGACCCTGTATGGGGATCAGATGACAACAATCAATGGAGACCAGACCCTGTATGGGGATCAGATGACAACAATCAATGGAGACCAGACCCTGTATGGGGATCAGATGACAACAATCAATGGAGACCAGACCCTGTATGGGGATCAGATGACAACAATCAATGGAGACCAGACCCTGTATGGGGATCAGATGACAACAATCAATGGAGACCAGACCCTGTATGGGGATCAGATGACAACAATCAATGGAGACCAGACCCTGTATGGGGATCAGATGACAACAATCAATGGAGACCAGACCCTGTATGGGGATCAGATGACAACAATCAATGGAGACCAGACCCTGTATGGGGATCAGATGACAACAATCAATGGAGACCAGACCCTGTATGGGGATCAGATGACAACAATCAATGGAGACCAGACCCTGTATGGGGATCAGATGACAACAATCAATGGAGACCAGACCCTGTATGGGACTCAGAAGACAACAATCAATGGAGACCAGACCATGTATGGGAGTCAGATGACAACAATCAATGGAGACCAGACCCTGTATGGGGATCAGAAGACAACAATCAATGGAGACCAGACCCTGTATGGGGATCAGATGACAACAACCAATGGAGACCAGACCCTGTATGGGGATCAGATGACAACAATCAATGGAGACCAGACCCTGTATGGGGATCAGATGACAACAATCAATGGAGACCAGACCCTGTATGGGGATCAGATGACAACAATCAATGGAGACCAGACCCTGTATGGGGATCAGATGACAACAATCAATGGAGACCAGACCCTGTATGGGGATCAGATGACAACAATCAATGGAGACCAGACCCTGTATGGGGATCAGATGACAACAATCAATGGAGACCAGACCCTGTATGGGGATCAGATGACAACAATCAATGGAGACCAGACCCTGTATGGGGATCAGATGACAGCAACCAATGGAGACCAGACCCTGTATGGGGATCAGATGACAACAACCAATGGAGACCAGACCCTGTATGGGGATCAGATGACAACAATCAATGGAGACCAGACCCTGTATGGGAGTCAGATGACAACAATCAATGGAGACCAGACCCTGTATGGGGATCAGATGACAACAATCAATGGAGACCAGACCCTGTATGGGGATCAGATGACAACAATCAATGGAGACCAGACCCTGTATGGGGATCAGATGACAACAATCAATGGAGACCAGACCCTGTATGGGGATCAGGTGACAACAATCAATGGAGACCAGACCCTGTATGGGGATCAGATGACAACAACCAATGGAGACCAGACCCTGTATGTGGATCAGATGACAACAATCAATGGAGACCAGACCCTGCATGGGTATCAGGTGACAACACTCAATGGAGACCAAACCTTGTATGGGGATCAGATGACAACAACCATTGGAGACCAGACCCTGTATGGGAGTCAGATGACAACAATCAATAGAGACCAGACCCTGTATGGGGATCAGATGACAATAACCAATGGAGACCAGACCCTGTATGGGGATCAGATGTCAGCAAACAATAGACACCAGACCATGTATGGGGATCAGTGGACAACAATCAATGGATACCAGACCCTGTATGGGGATCAGATGACAACAGTCAATGGAGACCAGACCCTATTTGGGGATCAGGTGACCACAATCAATGGAGACCAGAACCTGTATGGGGATCAGATGACAACAACCAATGGAGACAAGACCGTGTATGGGAGTCAGATGACAACAACCAATGGAGGCCAGACAATGTATGGGGATCAGATGACGACAACCAATGGAGACCAGACCCAGTATGGGGATCAGATGACAGCAATCAATGGAGACCAGACCCTGTATGATGATCAGATGACAACAAACAATGGAGACAATACCCTGTATGGCGATCAGATGACAGCAATCAATGGAGAACAGAACCTCTATGGGAGTCAGATGACAGCCTCCAGGGGAGACCAGTGCCTCTTTGGGGATCAGATGACAACAACGAATGCAGAACAGACCCTGTATGTGAGTCAGATGACAGCCTCCAGGGGAGTCCAGTTCCTGTATGGGGATCAGATGACATCAACCAATGGAGACCAGACCCGGCATGGGCATCGATGACAACAATCAATGGAGAAAAGACCCTGTATGGGATTCAGATGACAGCCTCCATGGGAGACTAGACCCTGTATGGGGATCAGATGACAACAATCAATGGAGACCAGACCCTGTATGGGGATCAGATGACAACAATGAATGGAGACCAGACCCTGTTTTGCAAGTCAGATGACAGCCTACAGGGGAGACCAAACCCTGTATGGGAGTCAGATGACAATCTGCAGGGGAGACCAGACCATGTATGGGGATCAGATGACAACAACCTATGGTGATCAGACCCTGTATGGAGATCAGGTGACAACAAACATTGGAGACCAGACCCTGTATGTGGATCAGGTGACAACAATCAATGGAGAACAGACCCTGTATGGAGATCAGATGACAACACTCAATGGAGACCAGACCCTGTATGGGGATCAGATGTCAGCAACCAATGGACACCAGATCCTGTATGGGGATGAGATGACAGCAATCAATGGAGACCAGACCATTATGGGGATCAGATGACAGCAACCAATGGAGACCAGACCCTGTATGGGGATCAGATGTCAGCAACCAATGGACACCAGATCCTGTATGGGGATGAGATGACAGCAATCAATGGAGACCAGACCCTTTATTGGAGTCAGATGACAGACTCCAGGGGAGACCAGACCCTGTATGGGGATCAGATGACAGCAACCAATGGAAACCAGACTCTTTATGGGGATCAGATGACAACAATCAATGGAGACCAGACCCTGTATGGGGAT
>VZQC01008436.1:295064-330325 GCA_009823505.1 Rhizomys pruinosus | reverse complement strand
GGTAGATTGTAAAGGGCTGTGGAGAGGATAGGGTGAATCATGAGACTACAGGAATGGAATATAGTCTGGACTCCTTTTTGATCAACATGCCTGTGCATACAAGCTTCTCCAACTGGACTATGGGAACCTTGGGTTGTTCAAAATTTGGACATAGATACTTGCAAAATGCACCAATTACTTAATTGTATGACATACTGAGTAACATCATTGTTATCTGCAAACAACTGTGTCATTGTATTGTAGAATCCCTTAAAAATAAAAATAAAAAATAAATTAAAAAAAAAGAATTACTTCAGTTAATTATTAGATCACTTAAGGAACTGAGATGTATATCAGTTTTAAAGTGTATGCCTAATAACAGGCCTGAAGCCTTCCATTCCATCCTCAACACAGAACAATTTAGAAATGAGACAACACAATATAGTCAAGAGCAGTGGAATGTGTCTGTAATCTTAGCTACTTAGGAGGCTGAGGCAGAAGGACTGAATTCAGAGATTCCAGGTCGGCTCAGGAAATAGAGTGAGATTGTATCTCATTTAAAAATAAGAGGCTGAGGGGCTGGAGAGATTGCTCAGCAGTTAAGAGAACTGGCTGTTCTTGCAGAAGACCCAAGTTCAAGTCCCAGCACCCAGATGGTGGCTAACAACTGTCCAAAACTCCACTTCCAGGGAATCTGACACCCTCTTCTGTCCTCCACAAGCATCGTACAATATGGGTGCACTTACATACATGCAAGCAGTATACTCAATACACATAAAACAAAAATAAATAAAAAATAAGGGGCTTAATTGATAGCTAGGAACTTAAGATAATTGCTGCTCCTGCTGAGGACGCTGATGCGGTTTCCAGCATCCACATAGTAACTCATGACCATCTGCATCTCCAGTTCCAGTGGATCCAATGCCCTTCTCTGACCGCTGTGGGCACAAGGTGCATGCATGGTATGAGTGCATACACTCAGGTAAATGCTCATACACATAAAAAAATAAACCTTCGGGCTGGAGAGATGGCCTAGTGGTTAAGAGCTCCGACTGCTCTTGCAGAGGACCCGGGTTCGATCCTCAGCACCCACATGGCGGCTGAGAACTGTCTTCAACTCCAGTTCCAGGGGAATCTGACGCCCTCTTCTGACCTCCATGGCATTGCACGACATGGCATTGCACGACATAGGTGCACAAACCTACATGCAGACAGTACATTCATACACATAAAAAAAAATAAAATTAAAAAAATTCCTTCAAAACAGTTGTTAGAGAGGATGTGTATATCACTTACTGATTTATTAAATATTTCTTTCTTTGTCACCCAGAATTTTCTATTTTATGAATTAGTTGTTTTAAAATTTCAAATGTAAACTTTATTAATATACAAAGTAAAACACAACTGTATTTTCTACATACATTACGAAACACATATGATTATTTTTATGTATTCAATAAAATCACTTAAAATGTGTTATATAAGGCCCAAGCAAAATATTCCTTGTACAAGCAACTAGTGTTCACTCAGCTACTTGCCATCATGAGAAATATGGGAATGTTTCTAATGCTGAATGTTTTCTCATTGTTCCTTTCATATCAATTACATTTTTGTATCATTTATTTCAACTTGAAACAGTTTCCATAAGACACCACAACTACTAAAACAATAAAGATTGTGAAAAGTATCACTACTTTTACATATGTAGCAGTTTATGTAGCATATTCACTTCAAAGCTTGATATGATGCTTTGAAATCATTTTCCCACCCCTATGAAACTCTGTTCTTTTGTGTGTGTGTGTTTTATTTTTTATTTTTTAATTTATTGTTTTACATATTTTTTGTACAAGATTATGTTACAAATGGAATCCAGACTCCTGTCCCCCTCCCAACCCCCACCCCCACCCCACCACATTCCCCCCTTTATCAGTTCTTTGATCAGTCCCTCTGTATTGTTGGTGTTCGTTCTCGCTGTCCTTATCCAATAACCATCACTCCCAACAAGAAAAACGTTTACAACTAGGTTATTGGTCGCCAGCAATCCACAAGAAGAGGCGATGCCACTTCGATCATTTGTTATCTGAAGGACTGTGATATTTCCTTAACATAATATGCTTCCAGTTTCATCCATTTACCTTGCAAGTTCATGATATTGTCTTTCTTTTTTTTTTGTCTTTCTTTACTGCTGTATTGAATTCCATTGTGCAGATGTTTTTTTACACATTTTCTCTATCCATTATCATCACATATGAGGGGCTTTGGGTTGGTTCCAGCTCTTTGCTCCTGTGAAGAAAGCTGCAGTAAACATCAGATCCTGCATGTATCTCTGTGGTAGAAGAGTCTTCGGAGAGATAAAAAGACCAGTATGGCTATGACTGGGTCAGGTGGTAAGCTCATTTTTTTTTTTTTTTTTTAAGGGTTTTCCACATTGTTTTCCATAGTTGTTGTATGGGTTTACATTCCACCAGCATGGATGAGTGTTCCTCTTTTCCCCAATTCTTTAATCCAAGCACTATGGTATCGTTTTCTTGACTCCTAGTCAGTCTTATCAAGATTGAGGTATCATCTTAAAGTGGTTTTAAATTTGCATTTCCTTAATTATTAGTGCATGCTTGACACTGTTTTAAGATGTTTTCAGTCATCTTTAATTCCTCAATTTTATGAGAAAGTCTCTGTATAAGCCTCTTTGCTCATCCTTTTGAGGTGATTCGTTGTTCTTTACTTCTTAGTTTTTTTGAGTATCTTATATATTCTGGAAATCATTGCTTGTCAGATGTTTCTGCTGGTGAATGTTTTCTTCCACTCTGTGGGATTTCTCTTCACTTCTCGATTGTTCCTTTTTTGAATGTACAAAAGCTTTGAGTTTAATGAGGTCCTATTCGTCAATTGTCGACCTTAATTCTTGCGCCAGTGCTGTCTGAATTTAGGAAGTCTTATTCCTACGCCTATGTCTTATAACTCTGCTGCCAACTTTTTCCTCCATCACCATCAGAGTTTGGGGTTTCATGTTGGCATCTTTTATCCATCTGGAGGTCAGACTTATTATGTAGGCACGGGCGACGAGCTAGGATTTAATTTTATTTCTTTACTTTTTTTTTTTTTTTTTTTTTGCCAACACCACTTGTTGAGATGCTGTCTTTCTTCATTGTGTTTTCTTGGCCCCTTCCTCAATATGAGGTGGCTGAAATTGCTATGTGCTCAACGTTTGGATCTTCGGTTTTTGGTTCCATTGGTCAAACAGGGTCTGTTTTTGTGCCAGTACACGGCTGTTTTTATGAATATTGTCTTGTAATATAGTTTGAATTATGGTATAGAGATCCTCCCTGCATAGCTCTTTTCACTCAGGATAGCTTTGGCTATCCAGGGTCTTTTATTGGTCTTTTTCCAAATGACATTAAGGACTTTATCTTTCACGCCTGTGAAGAAATCTTGGCGGTTTTTCACATTGGGATTGATTTAAATTTATACAAGAGTTTCAGCAGAATGGACATTTTTAACTACATTAATTTTCCAATCCATAAGCAAAGGAAGGTTTTTCCAATTTTCTGATGTCTTCCTCAATTTCGTTTTACAGGGGTTTAAAATTTTGTTGTAGGGATCTTTGGTGTCTTTGATAGGTTTGTTCCGAGGTATTTATTATATTGTCTTTTTGAAGGCTATCTGTGAGTGGGAGACAATTCCTCCTTAGAATTCCTTCTCATTCTTGTTGTTGTGTAAGAAAGAGCTACTGTTTTCCTAGATTAATTTTATCCTGCCGCTTTACTGAAGTTTTTAATCCTTTCTAGGAGTTTTCTGGTGGAGATCTTGCATCCCTTAAGTAACCAATCATATCTCAGCAAAAAGGGAATAGTTTTACTATCTTTTCCAATTAGAACTCCTTTAAATTTCCTTTTAATTTCCTTCATTGCCTAGGAAGTGTTTCAAGCACCTCGAGCCTTGCTGAGTCCTACTTAAGGGAAATAGCTTCTGTTGTTTCCCCTTTCAGGGATGCATATTGGCTGCTGGGTTTTCCTGCTATGGCCTTTGATTACACTGAGGATGAATCCCTCAATCACTTCCTCTAGGAATTTTAGTACGAAGGGATGCTGGATTTTTGTCAACGGCTTTTTTCCAACATCAATTGAGATACATCAATGTGGTTTTTGTCTTATCCGTCCATTTATATGTTTGATGATATTTATTGATTTTCGTCTGTTGAAACATCCCTGCATTTCTGGTATGAATCCGACCTGGTCATGATGTGGGTCTGTATGAGATTTGCAGTACCTGCTTTTAAGAAGTTTTATCTCTGCTGAGTTCATTATTGAGATGGATCTATAGCTCTCCTTTTTGGTTGTGCTTTGCCTGGTTTTGGTATTATCTTTGCCTGGTTTTGATGCTGGCTTCATAGAAAGGAATTTGGGAGAATTCTCTGTTTGTATCCTTCTAAATTTGATTAATAAATGGTTGTAAGTCTTTTTGAACCATGTTCTTATAAAGAACTTCGTGCTTGAAAACATAACTGGGCCTAGGACTGTTTTTAGTTGGGCGGCCTTTCCATCCATTAATTTCGATTTCCTTATATTTTGTGGGTCTGTTTAAGCTGTTGATCTATCTTCTTGCTTGAGCTTTGGCTGACTTCTCAGGATTTCAGATATTCATCCTTACTTCTAGGTTTTCAAACTTAATAGAGTATACGGTATTTTGAAGTATTCCATATGATTGTCTAGATCTTTTCAATTTCTGTTGTGATATTTTCCTTTCATCATGGATTGTATAGATTGTGAAGTTGTCCTTTCTTTCTTTTGGTTACTGGGCTAGAGGTCTGTTTTTTTTTTTTTTTTTTTTTTTTTTTTTTTTTTTTTTTTTTTTTTTTTTTTTTTTTTTTTTTTTGTTTCATTTCACCTGATTTCTGCTCTATTTTTTGTTTTTCTTCGCATTTCTGTTGCATTTAAGGTTCATTTGTTGCTGTCTCTCAAGTATTTTTGGGCTGCAGTGTTAGATCCATTCTTTGTGCTGTTTCTGTTTTTGTTTTTTTTGTTGTTTTGTTGTTTATTTTTTTTTTTTTTTTTCTTTTGATGTAGGCATTCAGGGCTTAAACTTCCTCTTAGGACTGCTTTTAAAGTGTCCCAATACAGGTTTTGTTGTGTTTGTATTATCATTGTCATCTCACGCATTCAGAATGCTTTTTATTTTCTTTCTTTATTTCTTCCTTGACCATTCACTATTCAGGAGAGTGGTTGTTTAGTCTCCATTTGTTCATGTATGTTGTGGGTTATCCTGGTGTTGAATATTGAGCTTTATTGTACTTGTGGGTCTGAACTAGATGATTGAATTTTCAATCTTTTTTGTATTTGTGGAGTTTTTTCTTTGTCCAGTATGTGGTCTATTTTGGAGAATGTTCCTGGGGTTGCAGTAGAATGTATTCTCTGGTGTTTGGGTGGATATTATTCGGTAGATGTTCTGTGAGGTCCATTTGTTGTAGTGTATCATATCAGTTCCAGATGTCTCTCTGTTTTTCCTTTGTTCTGTTGATCTGTGTAAGGGACTTAGTGGGGTATTGAAGTCCCTACTCTTAGTGTGCTGGGGTTATTCAGTGCCCTTGATGGTCCTGCAAGAATTGTCTTTATAACAGTTTTTGGCTGGCCACCAGCATTTGGTGATTATTTATTCATGATTGTGAAGTCTTTCATGGTCAATTGTTCCTTCGATAAAGATGTATGGCCCTCTTTGTCTCTTTTAATTTCTTTTAAACTTTGAGTCCTATTTTGTCTGATATTAATAGCAACACCTGCTTTCTTTTTGGGTCACCATTTGCTTTGCATTATATATCTTCCATCCCTTCACCTTAAGTTGGATGGACCTATCTTGAAAGTTGAGATGGGTTTTTCTGTAAGACAGCATATTATAGGATGGGTTTTGTTTCCCAATACATTCTCTTTCCCAGTTGTGTCTTTTATTGGGGAGTTTACCCATTAATATTTAAAGTTATATTGAAAGCATGTTGCTATCCTTTCACTTTATTTCATTTGCATTTCTCTAGTCTTTATTGCTCTATGCTTTTGTTATTTTTATTGCTTTCTCTTTAGGGTTGGGACATTGTTGCTCCTCTCGTTCTGCCCTTTGAATGTGCTTCAAAATATTTGTATGAGAGGTTGGTTTTCCCAGATATGGTAATTTACTCATCTTTTTATGGTCATGGAAGATTTTTCTCTCTCTTCACTATAATCAACATTTGTGTTGCTGGGTATATATATCTGGGTTGAGCATCCATAGTCCTTAAACTGGGAATATTTGCTCCACATGTCTTCTTGCTTTCACGTGTTTGCACTTTACTGAGAAGTCAGTCATATGTATCCTGATGGGTTCCCCTTAGTATGTGATTGTTTTTTTCTTGTTTGTAGTTCAGAATTTTCTTTGTTTTGGGGTATCAGCATTTTAACTATGTATGGCATGGGGGTTTTTTTTTGGATCTTGTCTGTTTGGGGTCTATGTGCGTCTTGTATCTGTATGGGTGTTTGTTTTTTTTAGCTTGGGGAAATTTACATCTATTATTGCGGTTGAGATCTGATCAATATATCACCCCCCCCCCTTTTCTTTCTTGGATTCTTCTCTTCCTCTAATCCTATGATGGTGGAGGTTTAATCTTTTCATAGTGTCCCCATATTTCCTGGTTGTTCACTTTTTGTGTCTTTTTTAATTTTTCATAATCTTTATTTGAGCTGTTTATTGCTCTGTGTTATCTTCAGTTGATTTCTTTGTCTTTCCTCCATTCTACTTTCTGAGCTTTTTCCATTTCCTTTTCACTCTTGATTGGATGATGTGTTCTATTCCTTTTTCATTTCATCCCATGATGTTTTTAGTATTGTTCCATTTCCTTCTGGAGTTTCTCAATTTCTTCTTGGTGCTCCTTAGTGTCTCTGGTTGGCTTCCTTTTTCAGTGTTTCCACTTCTTCTGGAGTTTGTATTTTCTCCACTCTAGTTCTTCTCGTGAGTTTGTCTTCTTCCCTTTATTTTTCCAACTTTGTCATATGTATCCCTCTAGTCTTTTTGATTTTTATCTTTTCCT
Source organism: Rhizomys pruinosus (assembly GCA_009823505.1). NCBI lineage: Eukaryota > Metazoa > Chordata > Mammalia > Rodentia > Spalacidae > Rhizomys > Rhizomys pruinosus. The sequence continues at coordinate 323,298 of VZQC01008436.1, read as the reverse complement.
TCTTAGTTTTCACTCTATTCTCTTATATTGTCTTTAATTTTCTCTGATAGGTCTCAATTTTGCCTCTGAGAGATCTGTTCCTTGGGTCACGCCCCAGGGGGTTCCCATTGTAGCTATCTCCTACAGGATGGTAGCAGCCTTGCTGTGTCAGGATTTTGCCTGGCCACCTTCCATGTTGTCACTTTCTTATCGGTTCTTCCCTTGTGTTCATCAATTTTCTATGTTTGGGGTGGTTTTTCTCCTCCGTAAGCTTTTTTTTTTTTTTTTTTTTTTTTTTGCCTGTATTCTGATGCAAATCACAAATGCCTTTTCACTGTGTTGAAGGCTTGCTTTGCTTGCCTCCTTCAGATGCCTTTTTTTCCTCCTTGTTTATGGAGCGTTGACTTGTCTAGGTTTCAGGGTTTCAATTTTGTTTATATATTGGAAGTCTAATTCACTCTTCCCTTTCTGTTTGGAAGGTTCTCCAAAAAATCCACTTGGACACTCTCTCAGCAATTCCAGTTGTGGGGGGGGAATGCCTGACTTGGCCTGCGCCCTGGTACTCTGTGATTCAGGTGGTCCTGGAAGGTCCCTGATCTAACCAGTGCGCACTCAAGTCTCACAGTGGCAACAAGCCCACTTTTAATACCAGCTACAAGGCTGTCCACCCCGACAGCCACACCAGACAAGGATTTAAGAGGCCCACCTTTAATCCCAGCTAGCAGGGCGACTCCACCCCACCAGCCTCCAAGACAAAGATTTTGCTATCCAACCAATGAATCAATCAACCAACAACCTAGGGGTAGATCTATCCTAAAATCTGCCTGACTGAAGCGCCTGGCTCCTACCTGTGCTTCAGGTGGTCCTGGCAGGTCCCTGATCTAACCATGGTGCACTCCGAAACTCTGTTCTTGATAACGTCAAGGAGAATTTTTCTAAAGATTTTTTTCTTCGAACAACAGCAGAAAGAAAAGTGATTGTAATAGTTGTCCTAAATCGTAAACGCAGTGCACAAGAATGAGTCTCACATTAAAGAGTTGGCTTTCCAGTATTCTAGTATTGTAACTGTTGGAAACCTTGCAAATTTTGTGTTTATAGACACATGTTAGAAATCATTGACATCATTCCCATCAAGTTGAATGAAAGTTAGTTACCCTCCTGAAAGGTTGTAGAATTGAAGACTTCCACAAGGAATGGATTGAGGTGCCTGATTTCCCAACACTATCCTCAAATGCTACACAACAGACAAATACACATGCACTGTAAAACACAGAGAAGAATCTTACAGAGACTAAAGTACCCAGAACATTGATTTCCCACCTGCTGATATTTGGCATTCTGTTAGGTGGAAGTTCTTATACTATCAGCTTCAGAACAACATACCAGAAGGACAATATTGTACATGAATATAGCACATAAAAATGGTGGCATTAAGAATGGTCAACAAGGGACTGGAGAGATAGCCTAGCGGTTAAGAGCACCGACGCTCTTGCAGAGGACCCGGGTTCGATCCCCAGCACCCACATGGCGGCTAAGAACCGTCTGAACTCCAATTCCCAGGAGAACTCCAGTTCCGAGGGGAATCGAACCCTCTTCTGACCTCCGCGGCATTGCACGACATGGGTGCACAGACCGGCATGCGGACAGTAACCATTCGAATACATATAAAGATAAAATAATAAAAAAAAAAAAAAAAAAAAAAAAAAAAAAAAGAATGGTCAACAAGGCCGGGTGTGGTAGCATATGCTTTTAATCCCAACACTAAGGAGGCAGAGGCAGGTAGATAGGTCTGTGAGTTCAAGGCCAGCCTGGTCTACAGAGTGAGTTCCAGGCCAGCTGGGGCTACAGGGAAACCCTTGTCTCAAAAAGACCAAAAAAAAGGTCAACAAAGCATCAAGAAGGAAGTGTCACTTTAGCTGAGAGAATGTAGGTAAGGATTAAATATGGATGAAAATTTCTCCAGAGGGAATACCTACCATTTTTCATGGTATTGAAGAGAAAATGTATACAAGTACACCTTATGGTCATTACTATAATTAGTCCAGTGTTGCCCAAATGCAGGCTACTTAGGTGGATTCAGTAAGAAATTACAAAAAAAAAAAAAAATAGGACCAGTGAAATCTCTGAGGACCTCAACTGTGCTTCTGTACTCAGGATGTTATACTCTAACATCCTGTATTGCCAAATTTACTTGAACATCAAGATTCCTGTGAGATTTGTTGTTTGTTTTGTTTGTTTAGTTATAGTGTTGAGCATGGGGAAGGGAAACAAATATATGATCTAAACTGAGATCTTCCAAAACCTGCTGTAGGGCTTGGACTATCATGCCTATAGTTTCTGGACTGAAAATCACTAACTTTTGTTTTCAGACTTCAGACTCAAATGCAAGAGGATTTACAAATTTTACCTAAAAGTTCCATAGGCCTCTGTTGAAAACTGGGCATTCTTACTACCTGGAAACTTCCACCTTCCTTATAAAGTAAAAATAATGAGTGCAATTAATTATTAATACTTTCCCTCTTTTTTGTCTTTTTGAGACAGGGTCTCCCTATAGCCCCAGATGAACTGGAACTCACTCTGTAGACCAGGCTGGCCTTGAACTCTCAGAGACCTGCCTGCCTCTGCCTCCTGAGTGCTAGTATTAAAAGCATGCACCACCATGCCCAGCTTAAAGACGGTTCTTAGCCACCATGTGGGTGCTGGGAATCAAACCTGGGTCCTCTGCAAGAGCAGCCAGCGCTCTTAGCTGCTAAGCCATCTCTCCAGCCTGCAATTATTTATTTTAATAAAGATGAGGATAATATTTCATTAGTACTGAAACTGAATTCAAAATACAAATGATTCACTTAAGTGTTAATTTTAAAATCTGATTTTATAATGCAAATGGATCTTTTTTGGGGGGGTCTTTTCGAAGCAGTGTCTTCTTTTAGGCCCAGCTAGCCTGGAGCAGACTGGCCTTGAACTCACAGAGATCCACTTGCCCCTGCCTCCCAAGTGCTGGGACTAAAGGTGAATGCCATCATGCCCAGCACAAATGGAATTCTTTTTTTTTTTTTTTTTGTCTTTTCGAGACAGGGTCTCCCTGTAGTCCCAGCTGTCCTGGAACTCACTCTGTAGACCAGGCTGGCCTTGAATCCCCAAAGATCCACCTGCTTCTCCCTCCTGAATGCTAGGATTAAAGGGGTGTGCCACCACACCCAGCCCAAATGGAATTCTTAATCTCAGAAAAATGTGGCATTGAAGTCAAAAGGGCTTGAATGTAACAGCATTAGTTTTCTGATGGCCAACGACATCAAACAGCAACAAAGTAATCTATTTTTAGTAATGAGATCTGGGTAACTTGTGTACAGAAAGAGCCTGTTTGTTTGAGATGAATACACACATAAAATAGAAAAGGATTAGCCAGGAGTGGTGCCTCACGCTTTTAATCCTAGCACTTGGGAGGCAGAGGCAGGAGTATCTTTGTGAGTCCAAGGCCAGCCTGGTCTACAGAGTGAGTTCCAGGACAGCTGGGCTACAAGGAGACCCTGTCTCGAAAAGACCCAAAAAAAAGGGGGGGGGGACTGTGGACTGTTGGACTGTAATGCACTTGCTTCCCTGATGTTTCTTAACAGCAACAAATTCATTCTGCTATTTGCTGGATATTTATGCAGAACCTACTGTATCCCAAACACTGATAGCCCAAATCAATAATCCAATGTTGGACTTCATTCCTTAGCCCAAGTCTTGTTTTGCAGACACCAAGGATACTATCCCAATATTTGATTTTTTCAGTTCAGGATTATAGCTTTCAAAATTTTTGGTATTTTGTTCCCCCTGATGATAGATCATGTGACCTTTTCCCTTTCTACAGCCCTTACTGCCGTTGGCTAATGAGTATCAGTAGTTACACTGATGTTATTATTTGCTGTCTCCTAGACTGGAGTGTGAAGAAAAGGTAGAAGAGTGAATAGAGGCAAGCTTAAGAGTCTTTTTTTGATTTCCCTAACACCACCATTTGTCCATTAGACTGTTTTTAAATTTCCTCTGCCAAAGAAATTACCCAGGGTCTTCCCTTTAGTCCCAGCTGTCCTGGAGCTCAGTATGTAGACCAGGCTGGCCTTGAACTCAAAGAGATCTGCCTGCCTCTTCCTCCCAAGTTTACACCACCACACCTGGCTGGCTACCCAGTTACTTTTTTTTCTAAGCCAATGTTTTATTGAAGCTCTGTGCATTTCATACAAATCAAATTACATTACAAATCAAATCTAGACCCGTGCCCCCCTCCTTGCCCCCCACCCCACCAGAGCTCATGCATTTTGCCAAACATGTTTTTCATCCTTTTCTCAGTCTCTCTCAAAATTCTCGATGCAGAAGATTACTGTTTTGAGCAGAAGTTCACCATTTCAGTCAGTTCTTTGACGTAGACTTTTCTGTTGTTGTTGTTGTTGTTCCTTCCAATTTCCATCACTCCAAAATATGCACATATGCATGCCACATATATCATAGGTTTTAGCGTATTCAGCTTATGAATTTTTTTATTAGGCCAAAAGATGTCATGTTTGAAGTCTCCTCCTTGGCAAGCCCAAAGCACCATCAGTTCTGCTCTTGCATTCCACAGTGGGGTTTTCCCTTCCCATGGTCACCAAATGAAAGCCTCAGAGTCTTTACCTTCAAAGCCTCGTAGGTTCTGTTCAATGCTATAACACACTTAAATAGTTTCTTCACTGTGCACCATCCCCTTGATTTCTTCTTTTTTAGTCTTTGACTTAAATAAGCCAAATAATGTAATGACTCAGCAAAGAACACTTGGGATTAGCAGATAATGGGAGTAAAGACACATCATGTAAAGTCTGTGTGTCCTTGTGAGTTAATTGTCCAAGGTGAATAATGAAAGCCTTTAAGAAGGATCAGAATTTGACTGAGGATACAAGGGCCTCATGATGAATTCCCTCCAAAGAGATCATGACAAAGATCAGACTGGCTCCTTCTTCTAATGGGTGAATCTTAAGCCAACAAATGAAACAGATCATCATACTTAACTACCTACATGCATCCTTTCTTATAATTTAGAATGGTATTACTGACAACCTCCCTCTCATTCCCTGGTAGTTTTGTGCAGCTCTCATTGGCTTTTAACCAGCTCTCAGGCACTGGGGGTAGATGCTAGGTATCCCTAGGTGGCAGGGTTGGTACTAATGAGCATGGAATATGCAGTATAGCAGAGGAAACCTATAGTAAAGAAAAGTAAGGACAGCAGAATACTAGAGGGAAGCAGGTATTTAAAAATATTTTATTTATTATTTTTATTTTCTGTGTAGGAGTGTATTGCCCAAGTGTATGTAAGTACACCTGTGCTGTGCAATGGCGGAGGAGGTCAGAAGAAGGTGTAGGATCCCCTGGAACTGGAGTTACAGGTGCTTGTTAGACACCATGTGGGTGCTAGGAATCAAACCCTGGTTCTCTGCAAGCCATTCAGTGCTCTTAACCACTGAGCCATCCCTCCAGCCATTCTTTTGTTTTGTAACAGGATGTCTCTGTGTATCCAGGTTGGCCTTAAAAATCATGGTCAGCTTCTTGATTCCAGCTCTGGAGTGCTGATATTACTTGCTACCACACCCAGCTCTAAGATTTTTCTCTCCAGGGGCTCATGTATCCCAAATAGGCCTCAAGCTCTCTATGTAGCTGAATACTACTTTGAATGTCTGATCCTCCTGCCTTTACCTTCCAAGTGTCAATTTTACAGATGTGTACTGCCATATCAGGCTTATTCAGTGTCGTGGGTTAAACACAGGGCTTCATTCATACTAGGCAAACACTCAACTGAACTACATCCTTAGGCAGGTTCTAGGGTTTTAATAGAGATGGCAACACGGCAATTTAAACCAGGGAATGAGAGGAGGGCTGTCAACAGCACCATTATAACTGTAAGGAAATGCAGGTGGAGTCATTACCCTCCCAGAAGGTGAAACAGCATGCATACAGGCTCAAAGAAAGGAAAGCACTTGGCCCTTTCAAAATCAAAATAAACCAGTATGCCTGGAAGAGGAGAGTGGCAGAGTTCAACAGGTGGACATGAGCCAGGGCTTGCTGGACCTGAAGGCTATGGTAAATATTTGATTTGTAAAAAGTGTTTGAATGCAATGGAGACATTTAATGGATGTAATTGAGGGGAGTAGCATGCTCTAATTCCATGTGAAAACTGGGTTAAAGCAGGACAAGCAGAGAAATTAGTTTGTTGATCACTTAGTGGCCTAAGATCTATGGAAGATACAAACGACTTAGAAAATAGAACCCGACTCACGGGTGGAGAGTGAGAGTGGGAAACATATGACGCCAGGGCAGATCTACTATTGGATATAGCAAGTTATGGAAACAAAATTAATGTGAAAACTACAAGGTCCTGTTGGGTTATTAGAAGTCAGAAAAGAGGGGATTTGTAGACACAAAGAATATGTCATGAGGAAAAAGGATCTGGGTTAGACTTTGATAGGTGAGTAGCACTGGATATTTTCTGAAGTGGGAGGGCCTCTGGAAAAGTCTAGTGAAGGAAGGAGAGTATGTCTGGGTTCTATGCTAAAGATTGTAAAACAGATAAACATTGTGCAGAAGTCTTTGCAAAGCCTGAGAATGTATGAAGCTGAGACTAAGTGCTCACTTTACAGGGATCTTATGCAGGACATTCCATGCCAACTTTTTACCTATTTCTGGAGGAAAGGATGAGCCCAGTGTATGTGCTACCTATCCTAAGAAGGAACGTTTCATACACATGACAAGCATGGCAACTATAAAGTATTTCTCACTGGAGTTTCCTTTATTGGGTGCAGCTTGTTGGTTTCATAGTCTGTAGGCACAGACTCAAGAAATTCCACTTAGCCCTAATAAGAAGCCTTATTGGACTCGGCAATCTGAATAAACTGCCCCTATTTTGGTTTGTAACTCTACAATTCCAGGAATCCCTCAGATTTCTATCATGTGAGATTTTGCTTAATTTGTGTTCTTTGTCTCTGTCTCTCTCTATCTCTGTCTCTTTGTCTCTCTCTTTCCCCACTCCATCCTCTTCCTGTCAGTACTTTCTGAACTATTTCAACTAATTAGGTCCTGCCTTCTTTCCTTCCAAAAGTTTCTTGGTCTATCTTTTGCTGTCATTTACCTCCTGTTTAGAGCCCTTTTGGAGATCTAAAGAGCCCAGTCCATGCCTGATTTTGAGGCTATCAGTATAGTATATGCTTACCCAGTGCCAGTTTCTCTGTTTCTCTCCAACAGAGCTACAAGGATTCTTATGTATCCACTCCCGACCCCACTTGTTGTGTGGCAATTTTCCTTCAAGGTAAGTAAGATATTCTGTCTAGGAGAGAAACTTGTTAAAATACAGGATATTAATACTGAGGTAAAACAACAAGATATTAAAAAAGGAAGTAAAACAGCACTGAGTTCTAATGGAGGAGAACAACAGAATGTTCTAAGTTGAGGTGAAACATTCCGTCCTTGCAGGGAAACTCATTAAGTTCAGGAATATAGTTCAATAACTTAAGAAAATTCCTGAAACTAACCAGATCACGAAGTCCCAAACTCTCCAACCATACATAATTCCTAAAGACTGCTGAGAGACACTGTCACACAGTAAAGCTTCCAAGAAGAGGCTCAGACTACCTGAGATAACTGGAAAGCATACTCTCCAACCTATTGAGCTGCCTGCAGATTGTGCACTACACTCTAGATTTCTTGTTTGGAGAGCTGTTACCAGTGCTGGGATGGGGTTTTGTGATGCAGCTGTCTCTGAGTTAATTCTGCTCTTGTAAGTAACCTTTCAGCCATATTTACATAAGTAACCTGAATAAAACCAATGGTTCACCAAGTTGGACTTAGTGGTATCCTTACTTTGGTCTATCATTGATTCTCTAGGTTGAGTAGATATTTGTCCATGTTGCTTCAGTGTCATAAAACACCACTTCACTACTCATTCTGATAATACTTTCTGAACTAATAGTAATTTTTCTGAATGTGTCAGCACATGAAATTTACTTGAGAATCATTACTAGCAGTAAGTAGCCAACCACCTTCTAATGGCTCTATCAGATGGAAGATATGCCTTTAACCCTGTGGCTGGTAAAGAGGAATTCTCCTCCTCTCCTGAAGGACAGAAATGAAAAAGGAATGTAGCTTTTTTAAAAAATATTTTTATTTATTTATTTATGTGTATGAATGTACTGTCTGCTTGTAGGTTTGTGCACCTGTGTCGTGCAATGCCGCGGAGGTCAGAAGAGGGTCTCGGATTCAGCTGGAACTAGAGTTCTCCTGGAATTGGAGTTTCAGATGGTTCTCGGCCACCATGTGTGTGCTGGGGATCGAACCTGGGTCCTCTGAAGAGCGGTCAGCGCTCTTAACTGCTAGGCCATCTCTCCAGCCCCAGGAATGTAGCTTTAATCACCATACCAAGCCATCTTGTTACATGAGGGACAAATGCTCAGCTGAAGGATGAAGCTCACACCAAGCATGAAAAAACTTGGCCAGAGATACAAAGAACCCATGTTCTTGATGACATTAATCAGTTGCTAAATCATTCAGCCCTGAAGCACATCCTGCCCATCTCTTATTCTCTTGCTACATGACACCATAAACTTTCTTAATGTTGAAACCAGTTTCGGTAAATTATTCTTTAAACACAGCTAAAATTCCCTGTTATATATACTCACAGTCTAGATACAGATTGTTTTTATGACTCCTCACCTGGGGTTTAGCAATAATCATGAATTTCCAGGGTATCGAATTGCTTTAAGGTTTTTAATACATGTTTCCAAGCTACCTTCCAGAAAAGCACCAATCCTTACTGTCATAAACAATACATGAAAGTGCTCAGTTTTATAATCTACCTCTAAGACTTGGTAAATAATAATAGCATGAGGAGACACACTGTTTTCAAATTCCACTTCCAAAATAGTGGTGTGGCTTCTGCTCTCTAACTTCAATCTCCTCCTGATAGTATCCGTATACAAGTTTCAGGGTAGGGACATTGAATAACACAAGACATGCACAGCACTTAGAATATAAATGGTAACCAATGTTGGCTGTTCTAACTTGGCATTATGGGTCACACTTGTAATTCGAGCACTCAGAAGGCAGAGAGAGGAGGATCATCACAAGTTAGAGGCCAAGATATTTTTCAGAGAAAGTTCCAGACCAGTTTGGTATAAAGAGTGAGAGTTTGTCAATAGAAAATAAGAAAGCAAAAGGGAAAGACAGAAGGAAGGAAAGAGGAAAGAAGGAGGAAGGAAAGAAGAAAGGAATATTGCCTGTTAATAAAATTATGTGCCAAATTGATACGTGAAAATCTCTTGCTCTCATGTATTTCCTTGATTATTGTTTTAATGATGAAATTACTGTATGCACACAAAATTCCTAAATTAAAGCCCTAACCTCAATGTGATGGCATTTGCCAATAAGGTCTTTTTAAAGTAATAGGGATTAGATTTAGTCATGAAAATAAGGCCGTAATGATGTGATTAGTAAGTCTGTAAAAAGCAGGAGAAACACAGGCTGATTTTCTCTGCTTATAACAATAGAGTAAAAAGGAAGCCATCTGCAAATCAGGAAGAAATCCACCACCAGAATGTGACCATGCTGGCACCATGCTGACCCTTGGCCTCTAGAACTAGAAGAAATCTGTGTTACTTAAACAAAACAATTGATGAGGGATTTTTGTTTTGTTCCTGTAATAGCAGCCTGAGCCAAGACTGAAATTGATCATGCTCTCCCTTGTATCTAACTAACACTTGTCATTTTGCCAGGTCCAATAAAGCTTCTATTTTTGTCTATTTTGATATTCCTGTGCTATTTTTTTCTGTGTTTTACTCCAATTCACGATATACTTGTGTTATTAACCCTTTGCCATTCATGAAATCCTCAGTATTTCATTTGTCTCATTTTATATTGCACTTATAGTATACAAATGTTTATTTCTTGTAATAAAATCGGTTATTTTATCTTTATTTTTCTTGAGATATATGCTGAGAGATGCCTTTAGCAGGTTTGAATTAAATTATCTATATCTTTCCATATCTGTTATAATTATATTCCATTTATAATATTTGTTTCAAATAATTTTAAAATAGTGTGAAAATATCTTGAATGAATAAGTGAAAATGGAAGACAAATATTATATGTAGTCTGGTCCAATTTTTATAAGACTAGTCAAAGTTTGGTGCCAGAAAATGTGTATAAGAAACTGGAATGTTTAACAAAGTTTAGAAGGATTAAAATTATAATTTTTCTTATATCTATGCTTTGAAATGAATATATGTCTAATTTTCAGTTTTAGAGTAAATAGAATATTTTAAAATTTCATTTATTATTTTTATTTTATGAGTATGTGTGTATTCCCTGCATGTATGTAAGTGCACCCTTGTCGTGAAATGCCCACAAAGGTCAGAAAAAGATGTTGGATCCCCTGGAACTGGAGTTATGGACGTTTGTTAGCTGCCATGTGGATTCTGGGAATGGAAACCTCATCCTCTTCAAGAGCAGACAGTGATTTTTATTACCGCTGATCCATCTCTCCAGCCCCTGGTAAATAGAGTTTTGGTTTTTTTTTTGGTTTTGTTTTTGGTCTTTTTGAGACAGGGTCTCCCTGTAACCCCAGCTGTCCTGGAACTCACTCTGTAGACCAGGCTGGCCTTGAACTCACAAAGATCCGCCTGCCTCTGCCTCCCAAGTGCTAGGATTAAAGGCGTGCGCCACCACGCCCAGCTGTAAATAGAGTTTTAAAGGTATAAAAACTTGTAAAATTAACCCCATAAGAATTTTAACAGCTAGCGGTTCAAAAGTAGCAGAGTAAGACATAAGGAACAAGATTAGCAACAAAAGAGCAAGGTCGGGAAAAGGCGGGAACGGAAACACTTTTAACATATCTGAAATTACATTATTCACATTTTGAATTCTCAATAGCGACATATAGCTTATAGTCACTGTATATTTGGAACAAATAAATGTCTCCAATCCAAAATCAGTCTGAATCTCAATGATTTGCTAAACCACTGCTTTATCTGAACTATATCTGAGATGATCTAGAGACTATAAAAAAAAAAAAAAAAAAAAAAAAAACGAGGGAACTCTCTCTAAAAGCTATATATAGAATACTATAAAGGAGTTTTCCATAATTTGAAGCACATACTTTCTAAAGTGTTAAAATCACCAGTTGGCTCCCTTCAAGTGATTGGTATTAGAAGGGAATACAGGCTCAGGTTCGATGGACCTTTGGGTTTTTCATGAAAACTTAAAATCCCAACTTTCCTGGAACAATGCATCAATGACTCAACTATTGTGTAGCATTTGTGAGACAAATTATGTGCATAACAAACAGGAAGCTTCTTCTTTTTTTTTGTTTTTTTTGGTCTTTCTAATGACCCTTTGAAAATTGCATTATTTGTTGACTATTTTATTTATTTTACATGTGTGAGGGCATTTGCCTGAATGTGTGTAACTGCACCCATGACAGGAAGGCCGGTGGATGTCAAAAGAGGGTGTCATAGTCCATGAAGCTGGAGTTGTAAGTGGTTATTAGCTGCCATGTGGATGTTGGGAACCGAATCTGGGTCATTTGCAAGAACAGCCAGTGCCTTTAGCCACTGACCAATCTCTCAAGCCCCTTTTGGATCTATCTATCTATCTATCTATCTATCTATCTATCTATCTATCTGTCTATCTGTCTATCTATCTATCATCTATCTATCTTTAAAACTCAATGATTTAATCATACCACTTCAAGGGAAAATTGTAACATTTATGTTATAAGATAAAGTTGAAAATTTTACTTTGTTAATATATAGATGAATATGGTAGAAAAATCATTCTTTAGATATACTTACAGTTGCAAATGATTTTATGATTAAAAATAGCTTTTCTAAAGATTTAGCTGTAAGAGTGAGTTATAATTGACCACCTGAAGTGAGTGGAGACAGTTTCAGAAAGACATTCTCTTCAAGATTTCAGGTAGCGTTTTGTTTTTTTTTTTTAAGACAGGGTTCCTGTAGCCTAGGTTGGCCTCAAACTCCATATGTAGCTGAAGAAGGCCTTGAGTTTCTGATCTTCCTGTTTCCATCACCTAATTTTTTTTTGGTATGTGTATGAATATACTGTCTGCGTGTAGGTCTGTGCACCCATGTCGTGCAGTGCCGCGGAGGTCAGAAGAGGGTGTCGGATTCCCCTGGAACTGGAGTTAAAGACGATTCTCAGCCACCATATGGGTGCTGGGGATCAAACCCGGGTCCTGTGCAAGAGCAATCGGTGCTCTTAACCGCTAGGCCGTCTCTCCAGCCCCATCACCTAGTTTTTATAAAGTGCTAGAGATCAATCCCAGGGCTCGGTGAATTCTAGACAAGATCGCTCCTAAATGAACCATATCCTCAGTCCCTCCATTCAAATACTCTTTAAAGACTTGTTTTAGTTATGTTTATACACCTTTGTATATGTGTACATGTATGCAGATCCCTTAAAGGTCAGAACAGGGTTTTGAACCTCCTGGAGTTGGAGTTTTAAGCATTTGTTAGCCATCAAATGTATATGCTGGGAATTAAACTCTTAAATCCTCTGAGAGAGCACCAAGCACTCTTATTCACTGAAATTTTGCCCCAGCCCCCTTACCTTCAAATTTTTATTCTTTATAAATACTATACTGGGGCTGGAGCTGGTGGTATATGTCTTCAATCCACCATCTGGGAGGTGGAAGGAGGAGAGTAAGGAGTCATCATGGTTATCTTCAGATATAGTGAGTTCAAGACCAACATGGGTTACATGAGACCATTAAAAAAAAAAAAAAACAAAGAACTGCAAAACAAAATAAAAATAAAATCGTTGTTGAGTTGGTAAAACATATTCAATTTAAATCAAAAGTTCAAGTATTTGCCAAGTTATTAAACAACACACCTTTAAAAGTAGAGTTTGATTCTTTTCAATCATTGAATGAATTTTGGCTTTGGACTAGTATAGAATTCTAACAATTTCTAAGTAATCATAAAATGTTTCTTTAATTTTGTATTTTTATTTGTATGAAGTAACATTATAAAAATGATTATTAGAAATCCAAAATGCTAAGCTACTCTAAAAATATTGAAGATAGTGTATATTTACCCCACAGAGTCAAATATTGAGCCACGAATACTTTCAGTTTTGTGAAATCGATGTCATTCTCAGTCTATAAAATATTCCTGGGTTTGTTCACGAGGCTAAGAAACCCAAATTTGCCCAATAAGTGCCCTTACTGCTTTCATAAAGTGATTTTAAATTATTGCATTTTTCTTTCCTGTGTACATAAATTATAAAACTCTAGCCTACCAGACTATGATGTTTCTATTAACAAAGTGATTGGATTGAGAATGCCCTAAGGTATTCAAATGACAAAACTAACTCCATTTTGTTGTAGCTGATTTTTGCTTTACCCTGTATTTTTGTCCGGCCATTCCCGCTGCAGCGAGCCAGCCAGAACATTTCACCCAGGAAGTTTCAGGGAGTACATTTTTTTCTACGTTAATGGGAAGCTTACTGGTAGCCAGGTAGTATGTCCAGTAGCATGTCCTTCTACCTAGACAGACCTGGAACACATTGTTTCTGCAACTCTAAGAAACATGTTTTTTCCTAACTGAAACTTTTTGTTAACTGAAACTTCTTTTTGAACTGATCTGCCCCTGACTTGGTGATCTGATGTAATTTTGGTTATTGGCTTTGCTCCTGGCATGATGTAATTGTCGTTTTAAGCTTTATAAACCTGGCCCTGCTTTTCCTCAGAGTTGAGAGTTCTTTGGGGCATTAACACCTTCTCTGACCACCAGCTAATAAGGGACTCCTCCTTTGATCATCACTATGTGGCATTCCTGTGTGCCTCTTGAGCTATTACAGTTTTAGTAAAGTATACCTGTTTTTAGGCAGGTGAGAATAAGGGAAAGACCCACTATTAACAAGGACAGTGCTATCCCTGTGGCTGGGGTCAGGGATGGAATAAAGGGGAAAAAGTAGAGACATCCATTCTCTCCCTTTCTCCCGGTCCAAGCCATCATAATGTGAGGTGTTTTGTTTCAAAATACCTTCCCTACAATAATAAACGAAAATATTTAGAATCAGGAGCCAAATATTTTCTCTCTTTAAGGTGTTCATGTCAGTATATTTTGTAAAAGGGATGAAAAGTCTAGCATACCCTTTTGTTACTGGTGGTCCAGATTCTTGGTCTCTTATTCAAAGAAATGAAAATACATGCTCACATCTACTTGAAAAAGAAGCAAGATAATTTTATACAGAGCTAAGTAATAGTGCAGATTGTAGAGGATACACTGTCAATATTGACAGTGGACCACATGAGTGAACGCACCCAATGACCCCATTATTGTTTGGGGATTCCTTTATTCCTTCATGGACATAAAGAGAAGGGGTTGGTTATTAAGAAGTATGTTTTGGGTGATTCCTTACTTTGACTGACAGATTAATTCATACATCCACTTTTTCCCCCTTAGTGCACACGTCCCGTCCCATAACGCATCTGATTTTAATTATCATGCATGCCTACTTATGAATAGGGTTAAGATGGTAAATATAGGAGTCTTCCTAAAAGCCTACTAGAAGACACAATTTTGGTTTACTGTGCATATACTCAAAACCATTTGAGGTGGAATCACACCCTTCTATTCTTTACACACAGATGGGTGGGAAACATTGTTCAGAGATGAAAGTACTTGAAGACTAATGCAGGTGGGAGGGTGGACTTGAGGGTGTTCTGGGGTTGCTACATCCATTGTTTGGATGGGGGGTGTATAGTGAAGGAACTAGGCTGCCAAGCACATTATTTCAACAAGGGGTGTGTGTGTGCATAACCTCAACCCAAATGGGGGTTCCAGGGTACTAAACTATCTCCTAGGCTTATCTGTCTTCCTTTCACAGAAATGAGTCCCAGTATTATTTCTCTTGCAATATAATTTGACCACTTTCTCTTTCACATATGGTACAGATCTGTAGTCAGCTTTAAAGAATAAATACAAAGATTGCTTTTTAATCTGCTTTATTAGCTTCACAATATATAATGCTCACTTTTCCATGCAATAGATAAATTCTGCTAACAAAAATTTTATAGGCTGAATCAAAAACAGAATTTTCAATTAGAAGCTGGTAGTAAGTGGAGACCCAAGAAGGAACAAGTAACATCAAAAAACTTACAATAGTACAGCACAAACATGTAATTTTAGGAAGCAAGGGTCCCCATATAGGTTCAGAGAAAACCTCAGGATTCAGGGCATAAGGCAAAACTCATCATGATGGTCATGGTGAGGGGGGTCAGTGCTAACTGCCCGCAGACTATGGCTCAGCTGCCTTTCCCTCAACTTCTCCATGAGCTGCCTCACCTCCTCCCCAAACATTTCCTCGTTCTCCTCTCTCATCCTTGCCGGGGGCTCTCCAACCCTATGCACCAGCTCCCATCTATAGTGCAGGATGGGCTGTCTAACACGGACCCGCCTGCGATTTCCTCGAGGCACATAGTATTCTCCAGCTTCGAAAGGGAGGGCCATGGGCTCCCCCTTTGTATCTTGCTTCTTTTCTTCTTTGTCCTTCTTTTCCTGATGATCATTTTTCATATTGGGATTTTTTGCCCCTTTATCCTCTTTGGACTCCATTGCTCCTAGGAGACAAGAGAAAGATTAGGTGGTTCAGCACCGAGGACAGAGACCTTACTACACATTTTCACCATTCACTACTTTGGATTTGAATGTTGATATGTTGATTTGTTGTTGTTGCTGTTGTCGTCGTCGTCGTCGTTGATGATGTTTTTCAATTTTTTTTTTATTTTTCTACTTGAGACTGCACACGCCCTCTAGGAGGCCCTCATTCCTAGCCCCTCCCTGCCCCCAACCCACCATTTTCCCTGCACATCTATCTCCAAGGCTTTTGTAGGCCTCAAAATGGAGGATCTGGGGTAGAATTGTGTCGGGGGAGTGGCAGGGAGTCGGGGTAGGAAAGGGGATAGAATGGAGAAGTGGACATTTCAGACTGGGCTTTGCAGACGTTCCTGCATCACCTCTCCCGCCCCCCAGCACTGCTGGTGCACTGACCTGGGCCTATCCTTGCTGCTTCCTCCTCCTCTCAATTCTCGCTGCGAGGTGCGTCACTACAACTCACGGCCAGGCAGACCTGCAGACAGGGGGGAGGGGGGAAGGGGGGAGGGGGGAGGGCGACTCAGGCACTCCCACTCCGGGAGCCACCGCACCCCTGCCACCACCCTTCCCGCGGCCCCAGCTCTCCGGGGTCGACACCAAGGCCAGATCCCGCTCTCCTCGGCTCAGCCGCCCTCCCGGGAGACCCCCCGCGTCCCGCCCCTCAGCAGGGCTGTTCCCGCGGGCAGCCACCGTGCACCGTGCAGAAAGCCGCGGGGCCACCGCGCTGTGCTCCTTTGCGCGCCAGACAGCCTACAGGCCCCCATGCGCCGGCCCCGCGGCCTTACCTGCTTCGCTCCTCCCGGCCCAATGCCAGCCGGCCCTGCGCACTGCAGCAGGGAGCGGATGGCCAGACAGGAGTGACGACTGCACCCAAGGATGCGTCGCTCTGCAGCCTCGGGTCACGTGAGGTCCGCGCGTCACAGCCAGGCTCGCTCCCCACCTAGGGCGACCAGTAAGGATGGAAGCCCCGCCCCGCCCCCCCCAGCTGCTAGGTACACACAACACACACACACACACACACACACACACACACACACGTCACGCCCCCACCCGTCACTCATCCAGGTCCTTGCCAATCTTAGGACCCACAAGTGGTTTCTCTGTCTGGCGGTTGGACTTGATTCTTCCCTGTTACCAGGGAGAGTTTGCATCATCCTCTTTGCAGGAGCACCGCCTCCTCCGCCTTGGCCTTCCTTTTGGTTTCTGTTGCATTTTCTCTGCTTTCTGTCTGTATAGACCTTTTCTAATAAATCATTTTATTTCCTTTTTTAAAAAATTAGCACGTCGCCAGGCACGGTGGTGCACGCCTTTAATCACAGATCTCTGTGAGTTCAAGCTGGTCTACACAGTAAGTTCCAGGCCAGCTGGGGCTAAAGGGAGACCCTGTCTCAAAAAGACCAAAAAAAAAAAAAATTACCATGTCTCTGCCAGATGTGGTGGCTCACGTGTAAATCATAGCACTGAGGAGGCTGAAGTAGGAGGTTTATTTACTGTGAAGTTAGGAGGGCAGTTTGGGGTACAATGTGGATTTCAAGTCACTCTGGGCAACATAGTGAGTTCCTGTTTCAAAACAACAAATTTGCATGCCTGCAAATTTAAAAAGTAAGAAATATTGTTAATTAAGTGTTTGGACCTGGGGATGGAAAACAAAAACCATCATTGTTTACTTGTGCTGAACAGAAAGTATTTATCCTGATCGACACAAACTATTTTTAGAACATGCTAGCTTGTTTGAATTTTTCTGGAAAAAGGAAAAGAGAGAGAGAGAAAGAGAGAGAGAGAGAGAGAGAGAGAGAGAGAGAGAGAGAGAAACTTCCAGAACACAGTCTGTGTTTCGAAAATGACAAGTTAATTAAATCTTCAGGAATAAGGCTCTTTGTTAGATCACAGCCATTTTATATAAGCCAACTGTCTTTTTCCCCCTTTCTGGGACAAATATCAACTGTTAATAAATGTTTCAGTTCTGGTTTATTTTATTAAAAACATTCTCTAAATGTATAAAAGCTTCTGTTAACTAACATTATTTTCTGAAAATTAATGTCTATTTTTACTGCTGGCTTTGAGGACCTAAACAAAGAGGGAAAGGTGTGAGGCTACCCAGCCTGAAGAATGTATGACATTCAGATTATCACTGCTCTGACAAGAAGTAAGAAAGCTACTGGTATTGCTACCACCATATTCTAGAGCCCCTCATTTCCAATGGTCACGTTCCTATTGTTTACTCCAAAACTATATAGTGAAATCACCTTAACAAGTACCTTTGGTTTCCTTTCTCCATCTTTTCCCCAAGTCTGACCCTAGTGACGTACCTCCTAGTGTAGACTAGAGGTCTGTCCCCATGTTAGAAACCAGAGTAAGTGCCCTGCACCTGTATAAAGAAATTCCTGAAGAGCAGGAACAGTAATGGCTGCCTCCAATGGATTTTTCAGTGGATTTAACATCACCGAGCATGATACAGCCATTGTAGTCATGATCCCATGGCGGCTGAGTTTGTCTTCACTGCACCTGAGTAAAATTGTGTCTGTCATTAGTTAAACAGACAATGAGACCCTATCATTCTCTGCTGAACTATTAACTCCTGGTGGATCTGGGTGAGACCCTGTGTACCAACAGGTAAGGCCACTAGGCTCCAATGGGAATTTCCAAACCCATGGCCATCAGAAAAATGGTCCTGATTAAACACATTTGGTCACAAAACAAAAGACATTAATGTGAGAAAAGGACTTATGGGGAAGAGCAGAGCAAAAGTTGACAGGGGTGGAAAGGAGCTAGGAAAGGATGAGGATGATGGTGAGGGGTGAGAGTAACCAGATTACATTATACACATGTATGCGATGCTCAAGAAATTTAATAAAAAATCATAACAAGAGACAACAGAAGAAACAAAGATCCTGTGGCAAATACACAAAACAACAGGCCCTTTAGATGCATGAATTAGCTCTACAAGTTAGGCTTTGGCTTCTAGAAATACAACTAGATCTCTCAGTTCATTTATATAGAAATTACTATACCAAACCAAAATGAAAACAAAGATTATAAGAATGAAGATGGTGACATGTGAAAATTTCTTGGTTGTTCTGTTCTCAGGAGTCAATATCTTTCTGCATGGGAGGCTCTTCTGGGATTGTGTCCAGTATCTGGAGGAAGTAAAGGGGGGAGTTGGGAGAACACCAGCTCCAAGACTACTGGCTTCATTTCCAGGCCACCTGGCCTTTGCTCACTTGGCTTAAATTCCCAAACCTTACCCTTAGCATAACAAGACTTTGCATGGCTCTTCGGTAATTCCAGTGGTCCTCATGAAGACACCTGAGGTAAAAGAACAGGAGACATCCATTAAGACCCTGAGGGGAGATATTCTGGGAGCACAATGCTATTTCCTAATCTGTGCAACAGAAATATGTCTTCAGATATACTCCAAGATACCAAGAATGACCCTTGTGGCATAATATGGGCAAACTCCTGAACGTCCAAATGTCTCTCAGTAAAGGAACAGAGTTCATAGAATTCAGCAAAGTATTATAGAGTTATTCAAAATAGTTGTTTCACTATATACTGAGGAGGAAACATTCAGTGAGATAGTGAGTAAAATAAAGAAACAAAGTTCACAGAACTCTCTCTGCTACCTCTACCTCATACCAGTTCACTATGTACACCTAAAACTTACTTCCGGGACCACTCAAGATTCATTCCAGACTGTGAGTAGAATGATCGCACCATTTCCTGCTGCTCCTGGGAGACGGCAGGCAAATAGCTGGAGGAAGGTGTAGCATTGGGAGTGAAGGCACCTCGGAACTCTTGGACATTTCTCACAAACAGCTCGTCATTGATGATACACAGGCTGTACAGAAAAACATGCCCTGAGGTGGATGGACATACAACCATATATGCCCTCCCAAACAGTCTTTTTGTCACTACCCAGGAACCAGATTTCTTCCATGTCCTGTTTTCCTTGGTTTTATTGGCTACTTATCTCTAATGCTCTAAGTGCTCAGTACAATTACCATTGTTAGAAAACAATGTGTTACAAATACATATAACTTGAGCAAATTCACAGAATAATTCAGTATTTTATGAAGAAAAACCCTGGTGTTTCAGTGTTAACCACTACACTATTTTTGTTAACCACTATTTTTTGAATCTATCCTTTTGCTTTCCACATTATTAGGGATACCCTGAGAACTGCATCAGCACATTGCCACCCTGCTGACTCCATGCTGGATGGGAGTTTCTACCCACAGCACACCACTTACTTGGAACTGCTGCCAATAGTAGCAATGACGGTCCTTGTAAAGGCACGAACACACCCCGAAGACCTTCCCTCCACTTCAAAGACAAGAAACAAGAATTCACCCTCAGAGTTGTATATGTTTTGCTCATTTGCACAGCACACTCCCCCCCCCTCAGCTGCCAGGGTCTTCTAATAGAGGGGCCCAGGACCCTGTTGGTTTGGAGTCAGGAGGATGCGGCAAAATGGGGTGTTAAATTGGTCTTATTTTGCAAATGGGGAAATGGTGAGGTTAAGTGACTGGCCCAAACCTATAGACTAAGGAACTGGAACTAGAACCACCAAACCCCATTGCCTTTGTCCACTATCCATGAGCTGTGTTAGGCAGACAGGCACAGACCCAGGTCAGTCCAAGATGGTTTGTGACCAGAGTGCTGGCAGAAGAATACAGGGAAGGATAGGACAGAAAAGACACAAAATAATGGAAGCTGGAAGAGTTTTTAGTGGGTAGCCAAACAGAAGAGGGAACAGAAGGGGGATCTGAAAGGGGGGTTCTACAGGCACTAACCTTCCATGAACAGCCCATTGACAGAAAAGCAGACCATTCTTTCCTGAAAGAGAAAAAGGCACAAACTTAGGATATTGCTTCTCTTTGTATTCATTTCCATCTTTCTGAGTAAGCCTTGAAGTTGTGGCTTACATTCTGGAAACATATGTCTACCACAAAGGAGTTGAGGTCATGTTGAGTTTTGGGCAATCCACAGAGGGAGTAAACAATGTCATATTTCTTGTGCTTCAGCAGGTACCTCCGAATATCTGTAAAGTTGTAGAGAAAAAAGATTGAGTGGCTACTACACAGTAGGCTCTGGTGCAAGTGATCATCCCCACTTTATCTTACCCAGTCTTTCCCATGACAACTTACAGGGATCCTTGAGAGTCTTCATGTTCCTGCTGTACTTGAAGTGCTCACCCAAGCTGCTTCTAAAAGAAAAAGAGGGAAAGGATATGGTGGTCCAGTGAGTGTGGTGTTTCCAGGAAATTGTCTATGTCTGCGGGAGAAGGACACACAGATCAGTTTGAGTTGTGACACTCACTGGGATGAATCAAAGGAAGTGAAGAGAATGCTTAATGAAAAGCAAGCCTCATCATGGTAAGCACTGAGGAGTCCCTGTCGGTTCCCATGGTCATAGATCCAATAATACCTGTCAAGGAAGGAAAGATAAATTAAGATAATCTCATTGGTCTGGGCTCCAAATCAGAGTTCAGAGTTTCATCAACTAGGGCTGTAATTGTATGACCTTAGTTCCCTGATCCTTCCCCTTCTTCGGATTTCCAAAGGTACTTACTGCTGTAGGAACTGTAGAACCAAAGACTTTACTATCTCAGATCCAAAG
Organism: Rhizomys pruinosus; assembly: GCA_009823505.1. Lineage (NCBI taxonomy): Eukaryota > Metazoa > Chordata > Mammalia > Rodentia > Spalacidae > Rhizomys > Rhizomys pruinosus. Next base: position 302,032 of record VZQC01008436.1, on the reverse strand, counting down.
AAACTTCCCTGAAATAAAAGTCCACAAGATACAGATGCTGACACATCCTTATGCACAAATTAAAACCGTATATTTCCCCTATTTTCCCCTTTCCTGACCTTGCAAGTTGGTAAGCTCTTACTGGCTTTGGGACTACAGACAATTGATCTTGGTGATGCCTGGCCATCCTGCAGAAGGCATAGGAAATCATCAATACAGAGCAGAAAGGTGATGCTGGATGATCAAGGAAAGGGATGGATTTATGGAAAAGGTGAGAACAGAAGACAGGTGTGAAAGGGTCCTGGAAATCCTCTTGGTAAAAATACAGTTGGAACATTTGGGATCATGACAGTGATTCTTGTGTAAAGATAGGCTATAGTTTTTGGCAAGTTCTCACTTGAGGCTGGATAGTGACTGAAAAGACCAATCAAAAGGTTAAGTTACACAAGACTTAGTGAGTTTCAGAGCAGGCTGCAGATAGTGTCTGTCCCAATTAGAGAAGAGAATAATCAAGGAATATACTTACAAGGGATAATAACTTGGGGAACAATTCCAGAATAGAGCTGTCAACAAATGGAGGTAACTTCATTTAATAATATATATATATATATATATATATATATATTAACATCACATGATTTCCTGTTGATACAAATGTATGATACCATGCCTTGATAGTATGTTCAATTTATATACTTCCATGTATCCTTAACAAATGAATCGAGAAACAAATAAAAGCAGACAAAAGTAACTGAAACTGAAAATGTTCTCCTTGTGGATTGGTCTAGAGGAAGAGGTACCTCTCTTTCCCCGTTGCTCTCCTCCCACTTCTCTTTAGGTGGCTCTTATGCACACTGCCCTGAGTCCATTCTTCAGACTCACAAGAAGCCACACTGGGGGCCCAGGCTCCAGGGCTTCCTTCCTCTCCATGCCTCCCTTCTCTTTCTTAGAGTCCCCATAGAAGGCATTTCAGGGAACAGGGTATGAGGCAGGAGCCTAAGGCCCTTGCCAACTTGCTAGGTGCCCAGCATTTTACAGAATGCTGGAGCAGGTAGGTAAGGGAAGCAGGGTTTAGGAGTCAGTAAGAGGAAGGCAGCGACACAGAAACAGAAAGGGAATGAAATAAGGTGAGTGAAATGTGGGCATAATGTAGGAGAAAGAGAACGCAACACAAAGGGAATGGGAGATGCTCTGTCCAGCCTGGTGCAGTGGGTCAGGAAAAATAGAGAAGAAACAGATCCCCTTGCTGGTACCCTTCACATTCCCCTTCGCTGGTCCTGGGACTGAAGTAGGGATGAAAGCATGCACTTTAAGGGGATGAGTCTCACTAAATGAAGGCTCATATTTTCCCCTTTCTGGACTTACACAAAGGGGAATGAGCCTCCCGGGCCAAGAGCCGTTCCCAGAAGCAGAAAAAACAGAAGCAGCTTAGCATGAGATAGAGGTCTGTGGTCACTGGTCTCTGTGCACCTGTACATGTCTAAGTGGGTGTCTTGTCTAGGAAATCAACTTGCTTTTCTCAGGTTAGCCAGGGTTCCTCTTATGTATTAGGTAGGATGAGCAAGGCATATTGGCTGGTAGATAGGGAAGAGGAGAGGGATTGAGGTCTCTGAAAGGCGTGTCTTCCTCTCTCATCAACTTCTTTGGCCCTCTGCATCCCCTTCTTGTTCCATGAAGCCCTCTTCTCCTTGGCATTATCCCATTTCTAGATCTTTGATCCAGGGAAACCAGGTTTCTCTCCAAGGAGGGTAGAGCTCCCAACAATAGCCCAAAAGAAATGATGTCATTTGAGAATCACCCAAGGATTCAGTTGTGGAAGGAGAGACTTAAGGGTGGCCTTAGATAGATGGTGGGACTTTCTAGTCATAAAGAAAGGAGAGCTCCGCTCAGAAGAGTGAAGGAGTCTAGTCCCATCTTAAGAGTACAGGTTGGAGGAACTAAGAGCTCAGATATAGGAATCACGATCCACATTCATTGAAATGAGGGGAAGGCCAGACGGAAAGTAGGTCTGTGAGAAGAGGAGAGAGAGAGAGAGAGAGAGAGAGAGAGAGAGAGAGAGAAGAGGGTGGAGCCTGTGGTCTTCAGAGAAACCAGGGCTTCTCTTCTTGTAGATGACCACGTCAGGAGTAGTTCAGACTCTTTGTGGGGTGGGGGGGGGGTAATAGATGATACAACTGACTTTATGCTACTGGACCTATCTGGGATGGTTGTGCACAGAGAGCTTCTGTCTTCACATATCTCTTCTGGATTCAGGCTTTTCTCTTTGACCATTGCTCCTACAGAGTTTACCTGAAATTATGGCAAGAAATACCTGAATCAAGAGAAGAGAGGCAGGGGAGTCCTAACCCCTCAGTTCTTTCCTTTTCTTCCCTTACCCCCCACAAACCCACTTCTCTGTCTCTTGTCACATTCTGAAGAGCACTTCCAGTTCCCCTTCAAAGACCTCAGTATTATGTTCACCTCATTTTTGTAGACATTCTGAATTTCAATATTAGAGACCATTGGCATAGTTCCTAGCAGGCCAAGCAGCTGATATGGTTTCTGATGACTCTGGTTCAAGGGAAAAAGCTGTGATGAGGGAAAAATTAGAGTGACTGCTCAAACAGAACACTCGAGACCAATCTAACTACTAATCTCCCTCAATCTTACCCTCAAAACAAAAATTAGGTATAAGGTATTACCTCAGTCATATTGTCTTTATGGATGTTCAGAGAAGGAGTCATGCAACTTCCAGGAATCAGTGCCATGTCAGTAGTATGAGTCATCAAGTCTCCAGGAAGCAAAGGAAGAGAATCAGAGGCTGGAAAGCATCCAGCTGCAACATTTCCAGCACCAACACCTCATCAATTTACAATTCCTAAATCTCCATCCCAGCCATACACCTCTTCCCTCATTTCTCCAGACTTACCTTGGTCAAATGGGAGATTCTGCATAGTTAGGGCTTGCTGAGAAGTATCACACCATTTGTTCATAATCATCTGTAGAGTCACACATGGAATTCAGTAACCGTGAGATGGAGGTGATAAAAGGCACAACAGTAGGGAGAAAGAGATAGATATGGTTGTTGGTAAACAAATTGTCTTAAGTCTACATTACCTTTGTTTGATCTAGCTTTTCAGAATTCAGCTCCTTGACAGAGCGAGGTATATCACAGGGGCTGATGAAGATTGATATCTGGGGTGAACACATGAGAGGCTATATTAATTCTAAGAACTCTAAACCACAAGATCATAAAATGTCTTGACTCTGGCCTACCCTTTTGCTCTAATTTGGCATGGTCATGTCCTTGACACACACCTTATCACAATTCTCATCCCAAATCTTGTCACTGATATTCTTCAATGCAAAGGCAATGTTGGCATTCTCTACAAAAAACTGGGCTTGCATTTTCTCATAGTGAAACTGCATGGTTAGGGGTGAGAACAATATAATGTGAGCAGAGGTTATGGATCATAGTTCATAAAATCTTTCATTTATCTTGTTTCCTCTTGTCTTCCTCACTGTCCTCCCTTACCTCCACCGGATTGAAAGAGATGCTGCATTGGCTCTGAATCAAACTCAGCAGCCATTTCTCTTCATATCTTATGCCAAATGGAATCTAGGAACCAAAAGACAAATGGATGGGAGAAAAGACTGACAATTTAGAATTTAAATTTAAAATTAGCCTTAGGTAGACATAAGTATTAGCTTACGACACACTATATAAATTCATTTATATAAAAATCTAGAAAGTATAAAGTCTATAATGGTAGAAAACCAATCAGAAGTTGCTTGAGGAATACTGTGGTGGACAAATAGAAAAGAACAATAATAAAGTGACACAATGAAGCATGATGGGTTTGATGGATGTGTAGACTGGAATAATGGTTTCATAGATGGGCAGTCAAGTATTATTAAGTTGTAGAATTTTAAATGAACATTACTTACTATATATTCATTTTACTTAAAACCATACATATAAGAAATATGACTCACACATTCCTTTCGGAACATTTTTCAAGTTTTAATTTGTAATTATAGGACAAATTTTATTATTTCTAACTTTTACATTGTATTTGGTCTTCCTAAATATGTGTTCTTTTTTAAAAATTATTTTATTGAGCATTTGTACATTTCAAGAAATGGTTCCTAATCAAATTTAGGGCCTCCCCTCCACGCTCCCAACCTCCCATCAGAACTCATTCATTACGCCATTCATGTTAAGTCTTATCCAGTCAAGCTTTTGAATCCAGATGTCCTTCTGAGCAAATTCATCCACCAGAGTCTAGTTCTTTTAATTCAATTGGTTTTCTTCAACAATATACTGCAAACATTTAAATAAACTTCCTTTTACAGTCTTAATAAGAGACCTAGCCTTCACTTTTAACAAAGACTCCAATCACCCCTCCCACAGTTTTAGAAAAGGAAACATCTTTAAATAATTCCATCCTCTTAGTATTGGCTTCTTCACTTGCCTACACACAATCACACAACCTCCGGCATTCTCTCTGCAGTAACGCTATTCCTTTTATATTACCTTTATGGCTTTGCCCTTACACGATGTAGGGTGCTGACTCCTATACATGCTACCCTGCATCCAGAAAAGCAACTGTCATTACATAAGTACAACAGAGCTCCCACTGATCTCCTGCTTTTGAATCGTAGATCCTTTTTTTGTGTGAGAGTACTCACTGTGATCTTAAACCAGTTCTGTGAGGCCTCATCTTGCGTGTTGCCCTCCATTTGTCTCTCTGGAGGTTTTGGCCATTCCTCCATGTTACCATATATTTCATCGTGGTTATGTAAGTTCATTCTATGATGACGATTTGGTATGACATATGGAATGCTGTGGGGAAACGGAGAAAAAAAAAGTAATACATATACACTCAGAAAGTCACCAATTTGCCCTACTCATACCAAAGTTTGCCCAACAATTACTATTATTCTATCGTTCCTCACTCTGCCAGGCTGGAGAGATTAATGACGAATTAACCACAGTGCTATGCATTTCACCAGCTGGTACATTCCACTGTGCCAACTGGTCACTTACTATCTTCCTCGATGGTTCATGCGGGCATTTCTTGGTGCTGGATCTCCACTTTGCTGCTGGTGGAATGAAGTACGCATTCTGTCACCGATGTGTTTAGTCGAGTTGATAAATCTTCTGGAAGTTCCCCAGCATTGTATTATTCTTTGAAAGATATTAGTTTGGGAACTGTGCCCTAAGTTGAAAACAATACATTAATGTGTAAATTTTTTTTAAAGTCCTGGGAAAATATAACAGCTAGTGAAAATCATTAGTTTTTATAATCCCCAAAGAAAATGATCACAGTACCCAAAATGTTGAAAGATGTCACTGTGGTTCTTCTACTTCCTAGGACATGAGAAGTGGGGAGCATTCACAGCCAAGGAGAAAATGAAGTGGTAAAGGTTTGGCTTGAGGAACTGATCAGTGATTTTACTGTCTTGCCCTTCTCAGGTGAGTGATCTAAGACAATTTGCTTTTCATTCCTCAACCTTGACTCCTTCCTCTGGTCAGAACATTAATAAAAAATTACCTTGAAATTTTTCTGTTACAGTTCAAGGATCAAAGGCAAACTCTTTGCTTGAAATAACTAGATAAATGATACACAAAACCGAACAAAATATATACAGAGAATACAGAATCTTACATATTATTTTTTTGGTCTTTTCAAGGCAGGGTCTCCCTTTTAGTCCCAGCTGGTCTGGAGCTCACTATGTAGACCAGGCTGGCCTTGAACTCACAGGTATCCCCCTGCCTCTGCCTCCCAAGTGCTGGGATTAAAGGTGTGTGTCACCATGTCCGGCAGAATCTTATATATTATTATGAAGACTAGAAGAGAAGGGGAAAGGTAAAAGAGATGTGGTAAGCATCTCCTGTGCTAGCTCATCTTAATTGAGAAGTTTCCAAAAAAAGAAAGACCTCAAGTTACTTTAATCAATAAAAAATATAAAAAAGAAAAATATTAACAGAAGAAAACCGTATTTTAAGAAAAAAGAAATATTTCTTCTGAATCTGATAGTACATGCTTGTAATCCCAGATCCTGAGGAGCAGAGGAAGGAGGATTGCCACAAGTTCAAGACTCTTCTATATATTATCACCAGTGTAATAAAGAAAAATCAGTGGCAGGTGGATCTTTGTGAGTTCAAGGCCAGCCTGGTCTACAGACGCGAGTTCCAGGACAGCTGGGGCTACAGGGAGACCCTGTCTCGAAAAGACCAAAAAAAATCAGTGATATTGATGAATTTGTAGGCATTCTCACTGAATATTTACTATATAACACAATAACGACTTCTCCTGGGACAATATATATATATATGATGAACATATGTAATAAATCAGGTGAGGGCAGATAGAATCACAATATTGCAAGATCTCTATATTGTCTGGAGACTGAGAAAAATATGTAGTAAAATTGTCTATTTGAACAAAATTGTACATTAAAAAGTTATCTAAATTTAAGTGCAGGGAGAATCAAATGATATAAAAAATTCCATCTACCAGGCACAGCAGCACATACCTGTAATTCCAGTACTTTAGAGGTAGAGGCAAGAGATCAGGGAATTCAAGGCCATCCTAGTCTACATAGGAAGTTCAAAGTCAGCTGGGGCTACAGGGAGAGGCCCTCTCAAATAAGCAAACCCACAAACAAAACCTATAAAATTTAGTTATGTATGAGTTTAAATTATAAATGTCAAAATGTTCTCACTTATATGTGAAAGCTTTAAAAGTTGAAGTCATAGAAGTAGAAAGTAGAATAGTGATTACCAGTTACTAGAAAGGGTGAGAATAGTTAGTGACTAGAGAGATGGCTCAGTTGGCTCTGTGGTTAGGAGCACTAACTGCTCTTGCAGAGGCGCAGATTCGGATCCCAGCACCCACTTAGTAGTTAATCACCATCTGTAACTACAGTTTCAAGGAATCCAGTGCCTACTTCTGGCCTCTCTAGACGCCAGGCACATACATAGTGCATATATATATATATAT
>VZQC01008436.1:162322-275379 GCA_009823505.1 Rhizomys pruinosus | reverse complement strand
TTTTGTCTTTTTGAGACAGGGTCTCCCTGTAGCCCCAGCTGTCCTGGAACTCACTCTGTAGACCAGGCTGGCCTTGAACTCACAAAGATCCACCTGCCTCTGCCTCCCAAGTGCTAGTCTTTTAAGGGTTCTCCACACTGTTTTCCATCCAGCAGTGGATGAGTGTTCCCCTTTCCCCACAGACTCTCCAGCATTTGGTATCATTTGTTTTCTTGATCCTAGCCAGTCTTATTGGAGTGAGATGATATCTTAAAGTGGTTTTAATTTGTATTTCCTGAATTACTAGTGATATTGAACACTGTTTAAGATGTTTCCCAGCCATCTCTAAATTCTTCACTTATGAAGTCTGTGTTCAGCTCTTTACTTCACCTTTTGAGTGAGTCATTTGTTTTCTTCTTTGTTTTGTAAGTAGCTTATATATTCCAGAAGTTAATGCTTTGTCAGATGTATCAGTGGTGAAGGTTTCCTCCCACTCCATGGGTTTTCTCTTCACTTCTTTGTTTCTTTTGCTGTATGTACAGAAGCTTTTGAGTTTAATGAGGTTCCATTTGTCAGTTGTTGACCTTATTTCCTGCACAGCTGCTGTCTGATTTAGAAAGTCTTTTCCTACACCTATGTCTTTTAGGTTGCTGACAACTTTTTCTTCTGTCACCTTCAGACTTTTGGGTTTTACGTTGAGGTCTTTGATCCATTTGGAGTTGGTTTTTGTACAGGGCAAGAGGTAGGGGTTTAACTTTATTCTACACATGATGATCCAGTTTTGCCAGCACCATTTGCTGTAGATGCTGTCTTTCCTCCATTGAGTCTTTTCGGCCCCTTTGTCAAATATGAGGTGCTGAAATTGTATGAGCTCAAGTATGGATCTTCAGTTTTGTTCCATTGGTCTACAGGTCTGTTTTTGTGCCAGTACCAGGCTGTTTTTATGACTCTAGCCCAGGAAATGTGGGACACTATGAAATGAGATGCCTGTAGCATTTTAAACCAAATTTGAGAGTATAGTCAAGTGAAGATTTCCATTTATTTATTTGTTTGTTTGTTTGTTTGTTTTTGTCTTTTTCAGACAGGGTCTCCCTTTAGTTCCAGCTGGCCTGGAGCTCTCTTTGTAGACCATGCTAGCCTTGAATTTACAGAGATCCTCCTGCCTCTCAAGTGCTGGGATTAAAGGTGTGCACCACCACCCCCGCCCGGCTCCATCTATTTCTTAATAACACAGCAGTTTGATTGATGCACTGCCTTCTGAATGAAGATAGTGCTGCTCTGCTCGAAGGCTGGCTGTCAGGTCCAGCAGGACCTGGCCAAGGACTACTAACCATTACAAGGCCTCTGCTTCAGTTTTTTCACAGCTCCTCTGGAGTTACCTTTCCATGCTATAGGGTGGTTCATAGGTAAGGTTATTCTTTTTTATTTATTTATTTTTATGTGTATTATTATTTGCCTGCCTGTATGCAAGTGCACCCATTCATGCAATACCTGCAGAAGGTGTGGAATCCCATGGACTAGAGCTAAAAGTGGTTGTGAGCCACCATGTGAGTTCTGGGAACTGAACCCAGATCCTCTGCAAGAGCAACCAGTGCTCTTTTGTTTTTTTTTTTTCCCCCAACTGGTAACTTATGTGGAGCAACCAGTGCTCTTAAGCCATCTCTCCAGCTCACTGGCAAGGTTATTATTCACAGAATGTGATTGTTTTTATACAGGCCCATTGCAGTGAACCCCTGTTACCTGTTGTTGCATGCTTGATGTAGGCGTCACTGTACCCTGCCTGTTGGAACCCTTTCTGTATTGCTCTAAGCCTGGAGACAGAGCTGATCCTCTGCCATCATTGGTTGCTCAGTCAGAGCCTCATTGAGTTCTTTTGCTTCCACTTAGTATTAAGAACAGGCAGTTGTTTTTTTCTCGAGTGAGGTCTCAATTTTGTGTCCCTTCGGTGGGAGTGGTGATGGTGGTGGTGGTCATTGTTGTCTTCTTTGTCTTTGTTGTCATTATTGCCCTGTTCATCTCTATTACATGACATTCTCCTACCTACACTCCATGAACCAGGAGCCCTGTGAGAGAGTACTGCTTCTCTGAGCCAGCTACTGCCTTTGTTCTGAATGCCAATCCTGGCAGCCCATCCTGGTTGTTTTCCATTCCTGCCACTGGTTTCTGTTCTGTTCTGTTACATAGAACCAAGCCTAAGTGTGAATCACAGCACTGCATTCTCTCCTGATGTTTTTCCTCATAATAGGCACAGAGATAATTATTTCTGCCCAAGCATTGTTCTCTAAATCCAGTGAAGTGTTTTTTGTTTCTGTTTTTCCCTGCTCCTGGTTGTGGAATCCCAAGGCCTCCTGAGTGCTAGGCAAATGATCTTGTCTCACCCTCAGCTCTATCACCAGTAAATTTTAACTCAACTACTAACCCATGACACTTTTTTTTTTTTTGCTCTTTCTTGAGACAGGGTCTCCCTGTAGCTCTGGCTGTCCTGAAACTCACTATGTAGACCAGGCTGGCCTTGAACTCACAGAAATCCACCTGCCTCCAAAGTGCTAGGATTAAAAGAGTGAGCCACCATGTCTGGCTGATGAACTATATCTTTAAATAAAATTATCACAAGTTAAAAACACATTTTTTAAAGAGGTTTATTTTTTTTTAATTTTCTATGTGTATGAATGTACTGTCTGCATGTAGGTTTGTGCACCCGTGTTGTGCAATGCCGCAGAGGTCAGAAGAGGGTGTTGGATTCCCCTGGAACTGAAGTTCTCCTGGAATTGGAGTTACAAACGGTTCTCAGCTGCCTTGTGGGTGCTGGAGATTGAACCTGCGTCCTCTGCAAGAGCAGTCAGCGCTCATAACCGCTAGGCTATCTCTCCAGCCCCCCAAAACACTTTCTAATCTGGGCATGGTGGCAGTCTTCTGAAATTCTAGCACTCCAGAGTCTAAGGGGAGAAGAATGTAAGTTCTGGGCCAGCCTAGACTACATGATGAGATCTTGTCTATAAAAATAAATAAGGGAAAACCCTACCCACAAAAAATTAGTGAGGATTAGTTGTGTGAAATTTCTCCCAAGTTGTTTGGAAACTATATTTAATATATTAGGATGACCTGCTTGAAATATGAAACATATTTGTTAATAAAAAGATGGACAAATGAAAACAAAAATGTCTGTTGATATTGACATCGTATGTATTGTTCACTGAACATCCGCTTTCCTGCTCTGTTCCCTCACAGTGTTAGCCAATATGTCCACATTGCAGAGATGGCAGAAAGAACTCATTAAATACATACAGATCCTGTCTTTGTCAATACTGCCCACTCATTCTCCCCACCCACCCTCTAATATCCTCTCCCCAGGATGCTGTAGAGCCAGCTGCCCAGTCCAGTTTCTCTGAATCATGCTCTGAGCTCAGAGGCAGGCTGTTGCATAGCAACACAGACTCAGAGTCAAATATAGCCCTTGGAAGGAAGAGTGGCCCCAGGTAAAGCCAGAGTTGTTAGAAAAGGAAATAAAACATATATTCAAAACAGCCTAAAAAAAACAGCCCAGATACTCTTCCTACCAAGGTCCATCATTCCATTCACCCATCACAGTATGCCCAACAATTTCTGCTCAAGGCAAAGTGCACCATTCCACTTTCCAAGCACCTTAGGGTCTCTTTCACAGAAAAGAGTTACATTTGAACAGAGCTTGTGTTCAAAATATGAAGGACAGTCGATTTACGGAAAAAGTTTAATAACAATAAATAATGGAAAAAAATATGAAGGACGGTATTCCATTATCAATGCACTCTATAAGGGGTATGATGTCAATCCCATCCGTTTTTACTGATTAGAAAGAATGGCGCTAAGATGATGTGAACTAAGGTTCTGCAGGCCTGGGTTCTGCTTCTGGCATATAGAAGCATGTGGAAGTACTCCACAGCCCCTCAGCCAGCATCTTCCCTTAACCAATTGATCCAGGCCTTGCTCACTAGTGAGAAATTCTTGGTTTGAGGGCCACTCGCTGCCCATCTAGATATCTGTCCCATCTTCTTCTAAGCTGAAGGAGGTAGTTCTGTCCCCTGTCAGAGGAGTCCTACTTGTTCCCTTCAAAGGAGTCAACCCTCCCCATGATCTCCCTTAATCTGCCAATGTGAGAACACCAGTAATTTTGTTCCTGCTCACATTATCAATAACAAGTTTCTAAGGCACACAGACATGGCTGTGGCATCCTCTGACAGGGATTCCAGATGACTCTGAGGAGGAGAAATGTGCCATTTTTATTGCTGGCCATCACAATCATAACTGACCTGACTTAGAGCTGAACTTTTCATTTATCTCTTACATTAAGGCCCCCTCTTATCAGGGAGTCCTTATAAGCTCTCAGTGTTCTATCATTCCTTCCCATAACTAATTCTCAAAAATCACATAGATGGAACACATTTCAGTTCTCAGAAAACTATGTAAAGTGTAAAGTAGAGGCATTTCCAACAGCCCACACTGGTGCTGCCATCTCCAACTGATGGTATCATATTGAGACCAGGAAATTCCATATGTGATCATGCTTTCCTGTAATCCTTGCACTCAGGAGCTTCAGGCAACAGGATCATGAATTCAGTACCAGCTTGGAGCTACATGAGGAACACTTTCCACACTGTGCTTTCCAATGATCAAAAATTTTCCCAGATGTACGCAGGGTGCTTTGGCTTCATTAAAAATATGTTTACAGCACAACAAAAAGAGTTAGGGACAAGTCACTAGCCTTTCTAATCTGTGTTGTGTTCTGTTTTTCCCTTTCTTTTTCCTCGAATGATTTCATGGTACAGAATAAAGTCATTTGAAATTGTGGCATTCTAAACTTTGAATTGCCATATGACTTAGCAATTCCATTTTTGGTTATATATTCAAAAGAAATAATCTTGTATGTAAGGGCTAGGGCTAGAGTGTTGCCCAGTGGTAGACCACTTCCCTAGCCTTCTTGAGAACCTAAGTTGAATCCCCAGCACCTAAAAATGATATACAGCAAAGTTTCATAGTAGCAATATTTATACTTGTCACAAGATAGAAACAGCTCAATTTCCATTTCATGAAATGGTACTTTTGAAGTGTGAATTTTCTTTTTGTAAATTAATTATTATTTAGCATGTTAACAATATGACATTGGTCTCTTTTTCTGTTATACCAGAAACTTTTACTTAAAAGGGGGTCTTGTTGCATGTTTAAATAAATATGAATGTATATAAAAGTATAGGTATATCCAAACTCTCCCAAGTGTAAATTCTGGGTTCCACTATTCAACTGTCTTTCTTCTAAATTCTATATGTGACCTTGGATTTCACTTGTGTGCAAATTTCTACATATTTCTGATTACTTCCAGAAGTGACCTAAGGATGAGCCCCTCCAGGATTTTCCTTTTATGACAGAATTTCAAGATTATTACTGCTCTTACTTGTTCTAGTTTGTCTTCCATTGCTGTGACAAAACACTCTGACCGACACCAACTTGGGGAGGAAAGGGTTTATTCAGCTTACATCTCCTGGGTCACAGTTCATCACTCAGGGAGCCCAAGGCAGGAACTCAGGGTAGGAACCTGGAGGCAGGAGCTGAAGCACAGGCCATGGAGGAATGCTGTTCACTGGCTTGCTCCCCTGGCTCATGCCCAGCCTGCCTTCTTATACGGTACACAACAACCTGCCCAGGGTGGCACCACTCATTGTGGGCTGGGCCCTCCCACACTGCTCGACCATCAAGACAATACTCCACAGATGTGGCCACAGGCCAATCCAATGGAGCCAATTCCCCAATTGAGGCTCCCTCAACCCAGGTGTGTCAAGTTGACACTAAAGCTATCCAGCACAATTGACCCCTTGTCAACTTGACACACAAAACACATCACTATTAAACCACCACCTTTCCAGTTCTTATCCCCAAAGTATGATGTTAACATTAATCACAACCTAAGACAGTACAACCTTAAAAGCCCCACAGTCCTTAAAATGTCCAAACACTTAAAAGTTCACAGTCTGTTAAAAGTCTCTTAACTGTGGGCTGCTGTAAAATCCAAAACAAGTACTGTCTTATTTCAAAGGGAAGAATCAGGCACACTCAAACAAAACCTAAGTCCAGCAAAGTAGCTCAAGGCTGGACACCTGGGATTCACTCACGATCTTCTGGGCTCCAAAGGGTTTCGGCAGCTCCCCCTCTCCGACTCTGCCGTCCGTGGCACACTCATCTCGCAGGCCCAGGCCGACTCCATTCTACACCTACCGCTGCTCTTGGTGGTCGTCCCAGGGTACCGGCATCTCCAAAAAGCTGGGGTCGCTACTGAAACTGAGGCAGCACCTTCACCAATGGTCTCTTCTGACCTCTCCTGGTGCAAAGCCTCAGCTTCTCTCCATGACCCCTGCAATCCTGGGGTCTTCACAGCAACCGAGGTGCACTTCCACCAATGGTCTTTCCTGACCTCTCACAGTGCCAAGCCTCGGCTGCTCTCTGTGACCCCCTCAAATTTCAACACCGGAACCATATAGGAGACTCTTACACGTTACCAAGTCCGGCTTCTGGCTCGAGATGGAGGCTCAGGCCCTTTCTGGGTCACAGCTTCTGTGTGCTGACCTTGAAGATATTCTCCCCAGAAGATTTCACCTCAGTGATGCTGGTCTCTTGTTACTTACAGCTGATTTTTCAGCCCCAGCTAACCAGCATCAATTGCCCCAGTACCACAAAAGTTTCACTTCAGGTTCTGGTCTCTTGTTACTTACAGCTGATTCTCCACAGCCCCAGCTGACCAGAACCCACAGATTACACAGTCCTGATGATCTCTGCTCTCCTTTGAAACTAGAAACTTCACAAGCCAGGCCTCCATCTTCTACAACTCCTTCAGCAAAACTGCTCCAAGCTCCACAGCAACAATCTTTAGGCATTCAATGATCTTCCCAGCCCAAAGTTCCAAACGCCTCCACAATCCTTCCCCAAAACACCAAGGTCAGGTCTGTCACAGCAATACCCCACTCGTCTGGTACCAATTTCTGTCCTAGTTTGTCTTCCATTGCTGTGACAAAACACTCTGACCGACACCAACTTGGGGAGGAAAGGGTTTATTCAGCTTACATCTCCTGGGTCACAGTTCATCACTCAGGGAGCCCAAGGCAGGAACTCAGGGCAGGAACCTGGAGGCAGGAGCTGAAGCACAGGCCATGGAGGAATGCTGTTCACTGGCTTGCTCCCCTGGCTCATGCCCAGCCTGCCCTCTTATACGGTACACAACAACCTGCCCAGGGTGGTACTACTCATTGTGGGCTGGGCCCTCCCACATTGCTCGACAATCAGACAATACTCCACAGATATGGCCACAGGCCAATCTAATGGAGCCAATTCCGCAATTGAGGCTCCCTCAACCCAAGTGTGTCAAGTTGACACTAAAGCTATCCAGCACATTACTACTCACCAGAACTTCTCATTGGACTTCACTTGGGAAGTTTAAATGACAATACATTGGACATCTAAATATGGCAGTATTTCTCAAAAGACTCCATGAGTATACACCCTTTGCACCAACAACTTCCCTACAAAAAGGTTATCTTTAGGACATAGTGAAAGACATGTACATGGCTCTGGCTATAAGGATTTATATTTTCAGGTCTCCTTTCCTTCCCTTTGGGATTTTACTTTAAGAATGAGACCAAATAGGAAATAAAGCCAAGATGAAAAAGAAAGTAGCATGGGGGAAATGTTTTGATGGCAGAGAGAGAGAGAGAGAGAGAGAGAGAGAGAGAGAGAGAGAGACATGTCCCTACCCAAGCTCCATACAAATTTCCTACCCACTCAACTTTTCTTCTTTTAAAAAAATGTTCAGAAAACAGCAGTAGCTGTGGGCTGAGCCTCAGGTCTCGGGTGGGGATTTTGAAAATCCTCATTATTTTTCCTACTGAAAAAAATATACATCTAGACAAGGAAGCAGATATCTGAAATGCTCTGAGTTCAAATTTAAAAAGGAGAGTCTGCTTATATATTTTGTTTATTTTATCCTTCTTAACCTGGAGTTACTGGCACATGCCTTTAATGCCAGCACTCAGGCAGCAGAGGCAGAGGGAACTCTGTAAGTTCAAGTCCATCTTGATTTACATAAAAAGATCCAGGGCAAGCAGGGCTACATAGTGAAGCCCTGTCTCAAAAAAGAAAAATGTAGCTTATGGAAGACCCACTCCCTGGTTCCGCCTGAAAAAAAAAATAAAATAAAATAAAAAAAGAAAAAAGAAAAATGTAGTATCTTCAGCAATGGGATCTTTGTGTTAGGTTCTGGTGAATAACAAATAGCAGAGGCAATGGTCAGTATTATTTGAGGGTCTTTGAGACCCCTGGTCAACAACTTCAAAAGAGGGAGTCAACTCCCTCTTTTTATTTTCTTAGCCTATGATGTCTAGTAGGACCAATGCCCCACTGTTATAAGGCAACTCCTTTTAATCTCTATTTATAATATATATATATATATATATGTGTGTGTGTGTGTGTGTGTGTGTGTGTGTGTGTGTGTGTGTGTGTGTGTGTGTGTGTATGTATATGCTTTGAGAAGCTTCTATAGCGGTAGGTTTCCATATGGCTGTCTCTAAAGGCCTCTAGTGTTGGTTATTCTTCCTCATACTCCCTCTTCTGCCTTGCCCTCCTATTCTTCACCTCACTTAGCCCTTCCTACTTTATTATTCTCTTTTCCCCTTTATATCTCTGCATTCTACCACCAGTCCAAGGAAGCACGCCCTCCATGGCCACTTGTTAGTTTTCTGACTTCTCTGGATTTTCAAATTGAAACATGAATAGCTAGGATTTCACAGCTAGCATCCAGTTATGAGAGAGAACATGGGACATTTGTCTTTCTGGGTCTGCCTTGCCCCATTCAGGATGATTATTTCCAGTTCCATCCATCTATCTCCAGACTTCATAACTTCATTGTTAATTTTTTATTTATAACTTTTATTTTTATGTGTGAGTGTATTACCTGCATATATGTAAGTGCACCTGTGCCATTCATTGCCTGCAGAGTTGAGAAGAGGGTGTTAAATCCCTTGTAACTGGAGTTAAGAATGTTTGTTAGCCACCATATACATGCTGAGAATAAATTCCAGTCCCCTGCAAGAGCAGCCAGTACTCTTTAACCATGGAGCCACCTCTCCAGCCCCATAATTTCAATTTTTAAAGAGTTGTATAATATTCTATTGTGTACAATACCTTCATTATCCATTCCTCAGATTAGAGACATCTAGGTTGCTATATGATAAACAAGGAGAAATCAAGCTGGTACTCACTTCGAAGCCTTATTTCTACTAGTTTTCATTGTTCTGGATGGTGCTATACATTCTACTGGAAGAAAAACATTCATCATCAGTTTTACCCAACTGAGAATCATGTGAACTACAAGAACAGTTGGCCTTGAAAGATATGCCAAATGGTGCAACAGTGGGGTGCATATTATGGGAGTAAGTAACAAGTTTCTAATTGACTTTAATGACTGCTTCATAGGATGAAGCCCATACCCAGCACCGACATCAAACCTAGGAACCTGAGGCTAGACAAGTCAGAAGGCTTAGGGGAAAGTCCAATACTAGTTTTCTGCTAAATAGTTACAGTGTTAAACTGACTCATGATGACTTATTGTTATACCCATAGATTCATGCATCTATCAACTCTCACCAGGGAAATGTTGCTATGTAGCAGATGATGCTTAACATAGAAACCCACAGCTGGCCAAAGCATAAAGAACAAGAGTCCTATAGAGTGCTTATTCATGAATAGGACACCTATATCAAACTTCTGCCTCCCAAGGCTCAGGGATCATTGTGGAAAAGGAGGCAGAAAGATTGTAAGAGTCGGAGGTAGTAGATGACCACAGGAAAACAGAGTTTTCTAGACAGCTGGGCAGGTACTCATATGAACTCACAGCAAGAGTGACAGTGTGCACAAGTCTCATGCAAGCTCAAAGCAGACAAAATACCAAAACAGATGTGGGAAAGTGGGTAATAGACCCTTAACCCTACCTGAGGATGTATTGGCAACTGATGGCTGCTGGCATGGGGAGAGTTGGTCTCTTTCAAGGATTTGACTTCTTGTAGGTTGACCAGGCTCCAGTGGGTGGACCCACACAAGACATTTTGGGACACAAATTAAAGTTTATAGGCCTTATTATTACAATAGAGGACATTAAGTTGAGTGGGGAGCAGTAAGTTAAGGTGAGAATATGGGAGGGGATGTAAATGTGATCAAATATAATGTATGAAAGTCGCATAAATTAAATTAAAATAAATACATAAATGAAAAGTTGTTCAATTTCTTGCCACTAAAGAGACCCAAATCCCATTCTCCACAATAGGTAGACAGGTATGTCAATGAATTATCTTCTGACTCTTCCTGATTGATCTTATCATCAAAGCAAGGAGTGGTGTTTGCATGACAGCTCCTGATTTATAGAAAACTTATAGACCTATACACACCATGAGTATAGGAGTCTTCAGATCACTCCCCCAGCAAGTGTTAAGATCCTTCCCAGAAAAGGGGTTGAAAAATTGCAAGAGTCAGAGGTTAGGGAAGATTGGTGCAAAACAGTGTGTTCCCCACATAACAAGATCACTGTACTCATGAACCCACAGGAGTTGTGATTGCCTGCATAAGACCTGCACATCAAGCCAGTCACCATCCCAGTATGAATGTAGGGTGCTCAGGAGCCCTCCCAACAGCTGAGAAGCTATTGGTAGCTGATGGCTTCTGGAGAAGGAAAAGTTATTGTTCTCTAAGTACATGGCTACTGGTTGGCTACATTCCACAGGATTGCCCTGTACCCAGGGGTCTATGGACAACACAAATTGAACTCAGTGGTTTATCCAAAAAAGACACCAATTTGAGATGGATTGGATGGGAATAAAGAAGTGGGGGTTTATCTGTTATCTATATTATGGACAGGGCTATCTTGCATCTTATCTTCCTTCCTGATACTATATTTTCTTTATTGTGTTTCTGGGATATTCTCATTCTGAAATGAGTGTCTTGTCTGTAGGTGGGACAGCAAACATTTATATTTCCCAGTGACTTTAGTCGTTTTCATGTTTACAAGAGCAATAGATGTTTATTATACAAAGTACAGGAGATGGGTGAAGTTCTGGTGTGGTGTGCCATGTTTGGATCGATTGGGATCTGAGGCCTGGTGATGAGAGAACGGGTCCAGCATTTTCCTACACAGATACTAGCTAACAAGCCAAGCAGTGCAGGGGCAGCCACTGTGTTTACAGCACCAGTGAGCTCCTCAGATCAGGCCACAGGTGGTTCTATTTTCCCATGTGGGGACCTAGATGAGGGTCTCTGGGAAGCACGAAGTGCAGCACCCCTGATCAGATTATGAAAGGACCAAGAACAGAAAGCACTTCCTGTCTCTAAACTGTGAAGACAAAGCATGCCAGTGAAATGCCGCTTCATTGGTGCAGATATCTGTGTTCTCATTAGGGGAGGAACAGTGAGCAGTGATTTTCATGGTGCCTGCCTTAGATCTGAAGCTCAGCCCGACCTTGCTGTTCTCTCCCAAAATTTAAAAGCCATCAACATCTCACTCCATGCCATGGACACTGGGCACGTTTTCTCAGTCAGGTCAGCTCTGTAAGCAAAGCCTGGCCCCTGTCCTTTTTTACAGATGACCAAGCTCAGGCTCACAGATGCCAAGTCTCCTCTCCCACATGACTGGCAGCATTGGAAGGCGGCCATCCTCTAATCCCCTAGAGAATCCTGAGCACTCACAGGTTCACTTTCATCTCAGTTCAGGTGGGAGGAAGAATCAATCTCTGTTTAGATGTTCCCGTGATAGATACAGGAGGACTCCTTCCATTAGTTCAGCAATTTCAGAAAACTCTGGGTGACATTTTGGCATCAAGCTCTAAACCTAGGTCCCTTCCATCTCCTTTCTCAGCCCTGTTGTCCTTATGACAGCTTTCAGATGAAATGCATCTCCCCCTCCCTGTTGTTCTCTGTAGCTTTCTTTTGTTTTTGCTTCTCTTTGTTTTTGAGACAGCGTCTCATTATAGCTTGTGTTGACTTTGAAGTGTGATATTCTTGCCTCAGTCTCCAAAGGGCTGGAATTACAGGAGTTTCTAGGATGCCTGACTCCTCTCTTCCTTGCCTTCTCTACCCCTCTGTCCCTCTCTCACTTCTCACTGTGTGTAGCATATGTTTGTGCACATATTCGTGTATATATGTGTGTGGTTGAGTGCATGAGGAGGCCAGACAGAAGTCACCATTAGGTGTCTTCTATTGATTTCAAATTTGTGAGTGTGGTATATATGCGTACATGTCCATGGTGATGTGTACACATATGTGTGTAGGCTGATTTTCATCCTCTATCACTCTCCACCCTATTTGAGGGAATCTGGTCTCTCACTTAACCTGGAGCTCACTAATCTGGCTAGGCTTGGTCACCATGGAATTTCAGGAATCCATCTTTGGTTCTCACCAGTGCCAGATTATAGGTGCAATGCTGACATGCCCAGATTTTTATGTGGGTATTGGGGATCTGAACTTGGATCCTTATGCTTGCCTGGCAACCATTTAACCTACTGAGCCATCTCCCCATCCTCTTTTTTTCACTTTCTTATGCAAAGAAATACAGTTTGCAAAAGGTAACGAGTGTGATAGAAGTATTTTCCACTGCTATTGTAGTTGTTTCAAAGTATAACAGATATATTAAATTAGTTTCACTCAGTGTCGATCCCTGGTCTACTTAGTATTCACTGAAGTATCTCTTTCTCCCTCAGTGAGGTGCCTACATTACAGAGAGATCCCTCACAGCGCAGAGAATGCAGCCTCCAACCACCCTGAATAGGCTTCCCAGACTTTCTCCCATACCGTTTTTGCTACTTGATCTCCAGGACATTATGGTACAGATATCCTCACTGAACCTAGCAACATATCCTGTCAGTTATTCCCTTATAGTCTTGTGTTACCCTATGCCTACTGGTAACTGCAAAAGCACTCTGAACTACGGGGTTTCATGGTATATATTTTCCCACTATTCTTTAAATACATATTGGATTCACTCAAATAAATTAGAATCATTCTGTATAAGCTGATTTTAGGGCCACCAACATATTATTCTGCTCATTATACACGTTTCTTTGTGAATGTTTGCTGTTGATAATGCACTGGTGTCACCTTGTGACAGAACAGAGAACAGTTCTCAACTGGAAGGTGGGAGAATATGCTATGGCCAACCCATCCTACAGAGCTTCCTGGAACCTCAGGAAAATAACTGAAATATTTGCAGTATACTAGAACACTGAGGGATCCCAGACACAGTTGAAAACAAAAGTCTCTTGATCATCGGCATTAAAAAAAAAAATATCTCCTCCTCTGTCCCCCTCACCCTCCTCTTCCTCCTTCTCCTTCTTTACTTAAGTCTTGCATCCAGGTTAGTTCTGTTCTTTTTTTTTTCCTTCTTTAATTTAATTTTATTTTTTTAATTTTTTTTAATTTTATTTATTTCTGTATGTGTATGAATGTACTGTCTACATGCAAGTTTGTGCACCCGTGTCATGCAACGCCGCGGAGGTCAGAAGAGGGTATCGGATTCCCCTGGAACTGGAGTTCTCCTGGAATTGTAGTTTCAGATGGTTCTCAGCCGCCATGTGGGTGCTGGGGATCGAACCCGGGTCCTCTGCAAGAGCGGTCGGCGCTCTTAACCGCTAGGCCATCTCTCCAGCCCCCAGTTCTGTTCTTTGTAACATGCTTTTGTCTTTATTATTACCACATTTTTAGATAAATACAGTTTAAACTTTTCTACAATTTTAGTTTTATATTTTATATTAAGTAGTTATGCTGTTGCAGCATATGGATGCTGCCAAAATTATTTTGCTTGCATTGTTGTGATAAAAAAAAATTAGTTCTTTGCCGGGCGTGGTGGCACACGCCTTTAATCCTAGCACTTGGGAGGCAGAGGCAGGCAGATCTTTGTGAGTTCAAGGCCAGCCTGGACTACAGAGTGAGTTCCAGGACAGCTGGGGCTACAGAGAGACCCTGTCTTGAAAAGACCAAAAAAACACACCTTAATTCCTGAGCCAGGCGTGGTAACGAACACCTGTAATCCCAGTGCTCTGGAGGGAGAGTCAGGCGTATCTCTATGAGTTCAAGGCCTTCCTGGTCTACATAGTGAGTTCCAGGACAGCTAGAGCTACAGGGAGACCCTGTCTCAAAAAGACCAAAGAAAAAAAATTAGTTCCTGGACATTTTGCAAAATTACAAACTGTACTTTAGTACAATTCCCCATAGGTAGGCAAATATTTTTGTAATCATTTATTTACAGTAAAATTATCAAAATCTCTGAAAACCATGAAATCTATGCTATTATACTGACACAATACAATAGGAATATTTAATTCTAGTGTGTGAATTATTATCAACATAATTTGAAAATGTCTGTTTCTCTGCACACTGGAAATAATGTGAATCCTTGCTACTCTGATCTCTCATGATTGTTTTTCTGCCTCTAAGACCTCCATCTTACCTATGTAGCATTCAGTTTTCACAATCCCATGTTGTGGGGAGTGTTTTGAAAATTCTTGTTTCCTCATACACTCTGTGAATGACAATTTAAGAGTATGCACACAACTAAAGGGCATAGATTAAGGCAATAGAGATATTTCCCTGGAGACTTTAATATGATTAAATTGAATTATTAAGTTTCTCCTTATCCAATAAGTATAATGTTCCAACTCCCCTTCTTGAAATAATTGTGAGATTTCAGAAATAACAGGGGTTTTTGATATTTCTATTTCATGTAGTGAGGGGATTAGAGGCAGTCTCTTAGTGTTCAGTCACATATGGCAATCTATATAGTGTGGACTGTTTGTTTTATATTTTCCCCATCAAATGGCTAGCTCTTCTCTAAGAGTCCTGGGAGATAATCCTGCTTGCGTGTCCACAGATAGTTATATAGCTAAGAAAATTCATCAAAAAAGAGACATTCTGTTTCCACGTTGTTCTGCCAAATGTCTCCATCTCTTAGAAACTGAATAGGTTTCTCAAATGGCAATCTGCAGATCAAAAGACATTTTGCTTTAAAAAAAAGAAAAGGCTAAGGGGGAGAGCTGTGCGCAGACATTTCTAGCGAGGAGAATAAGCCTGTGTGTCACGGTTACCATAGTAATGACTGAATCACCGAAAGCATGGCAACCAGGAAGATATTTCTTGTAGTTCAAGGTGAGCTGTTGAGAAACCAGGGTCCTACCTATCGGGGAAAAACTTTGTTAACAACCTGGCAGAGTTCTGTTAATTTTCTGCTACCCAGCCTAGTTAAACAGAACAACACATTATCTGGGTACCAGGAGAGTCCCATGTCTCTCTCAGGAGACATTACAAAGCTAAAACCTGCAGAATTGGGTCTGGGGTCCTTGTGTTTCCTACCTGCCCTAGAGAGGTTCAGCCCCCGCCACAGACGGCTCACACCTTCAACTGAGTCCAAATATCTGATCCTTTCTTCAGATGACAAAGGTCTCCATCAAAATACCATCTTGGTTGCCATAATGACGTCAGGTTTCTATGACAACCAAAATTCACAGGATGTTCTAGAAGCTGAAAATGTCTCCTCATAGCCCTCCTTTCTATGCCCGTGCATTTCTCTCAAAGCAAAATGCAGTCATCTTTCAGCCCATCTGAGAAAACATACTCATTGTTTTCTCAATGCCGCAGAGGTCAGAAGAGGGTGTCGGATTCCCCTGGAACTGGAGTTCTCCTGGAATTGGAGTTACAGACGGTTCTCAGCCGCCATGTGGGTGCTGGGGATCGAACCCGGGTCCTCTGCAAGAGCAATCGGCACTCTTAACTGCCAGGCCCTCTCTCCAGCCCTCATAAGTGATTTCTTAAGAAGCGAGATTTTTTTTCTATTTTAGTTATTTATAAAGTTGGTAATAAACATTGATTCTTTTGATCTTTCTATAAATTGATTATAAATCAGTTTTCTATTAAAATATTTTATTTTTTTAATTTTATTTATTTATTTATGTGTATGAATGTACTGTCTGCATGTACGTTTGTGCACACGTGTCATGCAATGCCACAGAGGTCAGAAGAGGGTTCCCTTGGAACTGAAATTCTCCTGGAATTGGAGTTACAGGACGGTTCTCAAACCGCCATGTGGAGTGCTGGGATTACCCGGGTCCTCTGAAATGAGCAGTTGGTGCTTACTCAACCGCCCTAGGCCATCTTCTCCAGCCCCTAAAAATATTAAAATGACAAAAAAAAAAAAAAAAGAAGCGAGATGGGCTGGAGAGATGGCCAAGTAGTTAAGAGCGCCGATTGCTCTTGCAGAGGACCCGGGGTTCGATCCCCAGTACCCACATGGTGGCTGAGAACCGTCTGTAACTCCAGTTCCAGGGGAATTTGACACCCTCTTCTGACCTCTGCGGCATTGCACGACACAGGTGCACAAACCTACAAGTAGACAGTACATTCATACACATAAAAAATAAATATAGCCGGGCGTGGTGGCACAGGCCTTTGATCCTAGCACTGGGGAGGCAGAGGCAGGCGGATCTTTGTGAGTTCAAGGCCAGCCTGGTCTACAGAGCGAGTTCCAGGACAGCTGGGGCTACAGGGAGACCCTGTCTAGAAAAGACTAATAAATAAATAAATAAATAAATAAATAAATAAATAAATAAATATAAATAAATACAAAAAAGTTAAAAAAAAAGAAGCGAGATATTTACCAAATATTGTCAAAATGCCAGATACCAAATTAGATAGTTTTAAAAAGAGTAATAGCATATAAATTGCTCTAATCCTCAACTTATGACCTATAAAATAATCAGATAGACCTACATGGTATTATCATAAATTCCCACTAAATGTCATTTCCTGATATGTAATACCTATCCCTGGGCTTACTAATGTCTTGTCCCTAGGCCAGTGCAGTACTTGTGTTACTATAGTATTATTATCCCAGAAGTTTATTTTTCATTTTATTTTATTGAATTTTTCAATTTTCATACAATGTAGATTTATGGTATTTAGCTCCCCTCCCATATCTGCACCTCCCCCCACTACCCTCTGCCCAATTTAATGTACTCTCACATATTACAGAGTTTCAGAACTGGTCAAAGGCTGAGAATAAGTATCTTGTGAGATGTTTAATCCTAAGTGACACATCTTCAGTGCAACTTTTACACTTACGATGAATGCATTTCCCTATTCTCACCAGAGACGTTTCCTTATGCAGCAAATGGTGATTAACACAGAAACCCACAGTTGAGCAATATCCAGAGAATAAGAGGCCACAGAGAGCTTATCCCTGAATAGGACACCTATTTCAAACCACTGCTTCCGAGGCACAGGAATCACTGAGAAGAAAATGCAGGAAGATTGTAAGAGCCAGAGGGGGTGGATGATCACAAGGAAAGAGAGTCTTCCAAGGAAAGTGGTCAGATACTCATATGAACTCACAGCAGTGGAGACAGCATTCATAAGGCCTATGCAAGATCAAACCAGACAAAATCCAATCTTAGATATGAGGAAGTGGATATGTAATCTCAACCCAACCTAAGGAACTTTTTGGCAATGGATGGCTGCTGGGAGGAAGAGAAACTGTATCTCACAGTGATGGTACTCTTGATGGGCCCAGCAGATGGTCCCACACTGAAGGACATTTGTAGACACCAGAAATTTTCTTAAATAGAATCATGGAAGTGTTTTGTTTGGTTGGATTTTGACATTTTTAATTGTTTTTTTTTAGATTTATATACTTTATTGCACATACCAGTGGCTCAATCTTATTTAAATAATTAATTTTATTTCATTCACAGTGATGAGAATTGAACACAGAGCCTTGAACTAGTTAGATACATTCTCTATCACTAAGCTATACAGCCAACCTGAATCATGTTTTTACTAAATTGCAGAATAGTATTCTTATATATGGCTACATCATAACTTATTTTATCCATACATCTGCTATTCTATCTTTGGCTTTTTCCAAATTTGGAGTTCTCATTCAGTAGTAACTATAACTATTTGTGAGTAACTGTTTTCCTGGAAATATGCTTTTCTCATAAAGTAAACATTTGAGAATGTTATCTTAAATATAAGATGAACATGTTAATAATTTACCACATTATTTCCATGTGTTCATAACATTTTTTCAAATATTTTTCAAAAATATTAAAGTTACATCCTCCAAAACTGTGGCCTTCTAAATGGGCACTCAATTTTGACTGTTTTTATGATAGTGTACTAGTATTTCATTGAGTTTTCATTTGCCTTATTGTAAAGAAAAATTATATTAAGCATCTTCTCATGTACTTATTTAACAATCATCTACCTTCTTTAGTGCACTATTTGAATTTTGCCTGTCTCTCTTAGGAAATATCTGTTTTATTATTGATTTTTACTAGATTTTCTGTATTCTTTATACAAATCTTTATGACACAGATTTTTCAAACATTTCTATAATCCAAGGGCTTGTCATTTTTGCAATCACATATCAGGAAGACCTGAAGTTTTTCACTTGAAATTCCACCTGGTTTAGTTTTTCAATCCTGAGCTATGGATTGGGTGCCTAATCTATGAAATCTGCATTTACTCCCTTGTGAAAAGGATTTCCCTCTGTGGTTTCTACAAGAACTTCTTTAGTTAAAGTTTTACATCAACATCTGTGGTCCACTTTGGGTTGACTTTGTATATGATACGATGTATAGGTCACAGGTTGTATGTGTGCATATGGATGTCGACTAGTCCCAGCACTATTTGTTGAAAAACTATCCTTTCTTCACTGAATTATCTTTTCAAATTTTTCAAAACTTTGTCCGTCAAGAAGTCAGTCATGGCAGTGCACACCTGTAATCCTAGAGCTTAACAGGGTGTGGCACAAGGGTGATGACATCACATTAAACATATTACACAGGGAGTTTGAAGCCAGCCTGGGCTGCAGAGCAAACCCTGTCTCAAAAGAAAAACAAGTATATGTATATATGCACCCATATATGTATATATGCACTCTTTATTATGTATCATTGAACATAATAGTTGTCTAACTTAATGTCAATGTTAATGTTAATACTACCTTGATTACTCTAAGTTCATGATTAGTTTCCATATCAGGTAGCACTAGGGTTTTTTTTTTGTTTTGTTTTGTTTTGTTCTTTTTCAGTGTTCTTTCATAATTTGGATCTTCTGTATTTCCATATAAATTTTAGAATCATCCTGCCAAATTTCCAAAATGTTTTTAGGGAAAAATGGCTTGATGGTTAAAAGAACTTGCTGCTCTTGCAGAAGCCACATGGGAGCTCACAACTTCCTATAACTCCAGCACCAGGGAATCCAAAACCCTCTTCTGGCCTCAGTGCGACTTGTCAAACACATGGGGCATATATATATATATATATATATATTATTATATATATATATATATATATTATATATGTGTTGTGTGTGTGCTGTGTTGTGTGGTTTACAGATAAAAATTAAAAAATAAATATTTAAAAAAAAAACAATGTTTAGTAGGATTTTTATTGTGACTCCAATGAATACATAGATCAGTTCTGAAAGAATGGCATCTTAACAGTCCTGAGTATTTGGATCATGAGCATGACATGTCCTCCATCTATTTGGGTTATTGTCTCAGCAATGGTTTTGGGAGTCTTCGATTATAGAATCACTGGACATGTGTGCCCAGATTTTTCATAAACATTCCATACTTTTTGATACTGCTGTACACAGTATTATTTTAAAAATTCAGTTCATATTTATCACATTTTCAGTGAACTGACAAGAACCACAACGATGATACTTATGCCAATTATTTTGGAAACAGAGGGAAATATAATGATTACATATTTATATAGACGAAAATTATGGGCTGGGGCCACAGTTGGCCCTGATTAGGGGGTAAGGCCCAAACAAATACTCCCTTCTTTCCATATTATCTGCTGTTCATTCTTACTATTTCTTTTGCCTTCCTTTTTTGTTTTTTTGGTTTTTTTGTTGTTTGTATTTTTTTTTTTTTTTGGATGTTTTTGAACGATGGGTCTCCCTTTAGCAGACCAGGCTGCGTCTGAAACCCACAGAGACAGCCTGCCTGCCTCCAAGTGCTAGGATTAAAGGTGTGCACCACCACAGCCTTGCCTTTCCAATTTTGACATGAATAGCAGCTCCCATTGCATCTCCTATAGGAGACAATGGATATGAAGAGCATGAAACTGCGACTGCTGTATGACACTGTGAAAGCAGAAGTCTTGAGTCCCAAATACCACTTCTGTAATGGTGTATAGGACTGTGAGAAGTTGCTTTACTTGTGCTGGGCTCAGCGCTATTACATGGGTCTTGAAAAGATTGTACATTCGCCAGCGCAGTGTGGTATGACGCCTTTTAAGCTAAACTTGGGAAGGGCAGTAGGCAGCTGATCTCTGTTGTGAGTTCCAAGGCCAGCTCTGGTCTACAGAGTGAGTTCCAACAGCATGGGCTACAGGGAGAGCGGCCTGTTCTCAAAAACAAAACAAACAATAAAAGATTGTACATCCCAATGGTCAGGGGCCTGGGGTTTGAAGTCATATAATTAAGTAGAAAACTTGTGACTGTTTATTTACCACATTCAAGATGTCTAGCAAATGCTTATTTTCTCCAGATAAAATGCATTTGCCATTGTATATATGCTTATAGCATGATAATACCTGAAAGTACATTAAAAGTAGGGCAAATGGGGGCTGGAGAGATGGCCTAACGGTTAGAAGGAGCGCCGGACCTGCTCTTGCAGAGGGGACCCGGGTTTGATCACCCCACACCACATGGCGGCTGAGACCGTCTGGAAGCTCCAATTCCAGGAGAACTCCAGTTTCCAGGGGAATCGAGCCACACCATCTTCGTTGAACTCCGCGGCGATTGCACGACCAGGGTGCCAGACTTGCATGCAGACAGTACTTTCCATATACACATACGAAAGTAAAATAAAATTAAAAAAAAAAAAAAGTGAGGAAATGGCAGCTGGGCGTGTGTGGGCCACGCCTTTAATCTATAGCCTATAGGCGGATCGGTTCATTGAGTTCAAGGCCAGCCTGGTCAACAGGAGTGAGTTCCAGGGACAGCTGTGGCTACAGGGAAGACCCCTGCTCTCGAAAAGACCAAAAAAAAAAAAAAAAAAAGTGAGGAAATGTATAAAATGTTACATTTTTTAAAATTAACGACAAGTTATTGTTTAGTGTTGGATCCAGCTGTTTTCCAGAAGTTCTGAATTAGTATGGGTGATTTTCAAAATCAGATTTAGAGCACATGAAAAATGTTTGTTCTGAAATTTTTTTTGTCTTTTTGAGAAACGGTCTCCCTGTAACCCCAGTTGGCCTGGAACTCACAGAGATCTACTTGCCTCTTCCTCTTGAGTGCTGGGATTATAGGCGTGTGACACTACACCTGGCCTATTCTGAAATATTATAAACATATAAAACTTGTAGAATGTAACCAAGCCTTCAGTGTTGATGTTTAAAGTATTGCATGTAAGATGGAAAGCCACATGCATTTTCCTCTGAGAACATTAGCCTCCTTCTTCCTCGATATAAATACTTCAGGATTTGGCACTTATTTTAAAAATATTTCCTTATAGTTTTATTATATATAGATATCCATAAGTGAAATGTGGTACTGCTTATGGCACATTTTATCTATAAATGCCTCAATACTGCTTATGGTACATTTTATCTATAAATGCCTCAATACTGCTTCTGGCAATTTTATCTATAAATGCCTCAATACCTCATGGCAAGCAAAGGGAAGAAGCAGGAGAAGAAGAAATGAGTGCTCATGTCTCAGCACCAGGCCTGGCCACATTCGTCTCCTTGAGGCGACCTTTTTCAAACTTCCTTGGCTGCCTCTTTGCATCTTGGAGACTTTCTTACTTTTCTGCTGTACCATTTGTTCATTCATTTTAATTTTTATTTAATTGATAATTTGCTTGAATTTTCCAGTTTTAATGAAATCTTTTCATTGATATTAGTATGTTAGAAAAATTAAACCTTCTTCCCGGTGTGTTTAAAACTAGTTAGTTTAAACAATGTGTCAGTGTTTCTAGACATGAAATACCTTCCATTTCTGCACGCATAAGTTTGTCTTTTATTATTAGTGTATTCGTTCAAGCCATGTCTAAACATCAAGAACCTGGACCATCCTGGTAAAAAGAAAGATAGTTGCCAGGAGTTACTTGTCCTGGATCCTGACTGTCATCCAAGCATGTTGGTCATTTAGGCTTAAAAACCCATATGGAATACGATCTGATTTGGCAGTATGAGTTCTGGGCATGTACACATTGTCATTTTCCCTATTATTTTCAAGTGCACAATGAAAGGCCTGAAAAGGTGTTTTACTTCCCATCCCATGATGGCTCTTGGAGCACTGGGCTGAATGAGACTTCGACAGTTTTTAGTTTGAATCTCACCTTGTAAGCATCTCTCCCCTGTGGAAGCTATGGAGTTAGGCCCCAAGTACTTCCACACAGTTCCTCATCCTTTTTTCTCATGAGGATTCAGAGCTGGGCTAATTATGTGGGTAAATAGAGAAGCCTGCTTTGAATTCAGTGGACTTTATTTGGGAGAGTGGAGAGAAGCATTCTGGGAAACTCTTCAATTTGTGGCCTTCATTGACATATAGGAAGCAGAGACATGCTCTGACTGCTAAATGCGGGGATCACACTACAGATGCTTCTGTTCTTCTGGGTTGCTAATTTCCCTGAAGCTGCCTCCATGGCTATCAATATGAGCACATTAGTAAAGCAACTCTGGAGCCCCACCATCCTTGTACTAAGTTCCATTTCTTTAGGGATGTACTTCCTTTTGTTTCCAATGGGAATGGTACTGCTAAAGGGTATTTATTCTTACTGCTTGCCCTAACCAAATCAGGACACTTCTGTAGATAAAATGGAAAATGTGTGGAATTAATAAATCATTGAATACTCTTAAGGTCTACTATCTTAATTATGCACAGTTTATATTTCTGCTCTATCATCTTCCTCCTCCTGTTCTTCTGTTTTCCCCTAAAACCTTTAGGTCCTCTTTTCTCTTTCTCTACCACTGAGCTACACTCCCAGACATTCTTTACAGAAATGAAGGTCAAACCTAGGACCTTGTTCATACTGTGCAAGGACTTTATCACTGAACAAGACCGCCAGCCCTTGTTTTATAAACATGTAGTTTTGAAGCATAGCTCAGGTTGGCCTTGAATTTGCTATGTCATACAAGCTGGGCTTATATCCATAGCCATCTCCCTGCTACCATCTCCTGAATGCTAGGATTATAAACATGAGACACTACACCTGAATTTTTTTTTGAAAAAAATTATCATTTGACACAGGTTTTGTTAGGCAGTAATTTAGACCACCTTTATAAGGGAGGCACTGTAGCTAATCCCCATGCCATCGATTAATGACTGAGGGACAGAAGGACTTTGCACAAGACTGCAGGGTCAGGCAGTGGAACACTGAAAGGTAGTGTCCTGTAAGGATATGCACCAGAGCTTGGGAAATTGACAGTTATTAAAAGAAAAAAGCAGTCTGCACAATCACACAAATTTTAGGTCATTAACATTAATTGTATGTTTTGTTCCTACAAAATATACTTCTTTCTTTCTTTTGTCACTTAAATGTTTCACAAGCTTCAGTTATTTCAGTTTGGGAATTTGCTCCTGAGCTTGATACTTAAATATCCACCACCGCCCTACCATTGCTACCTGGTGTTCATCACATGCATGCCTCAGAATAGGATGGTTTTACAGTCATATTTTATACCTGTCAGGTTTTTAAGACACCACTGTTTTGTCTGCTTACTTGTCTGTCTGTTTTTCTCTTTACAGACCCCGTAGTTTGATTATGGATATGCAGTTGTATACACCATGCATGATGAAGATTGAGGTACATTTGTGCCACCTTGTGACAGAATCCTGAACTGCACCATGAACATGACAGCAGGTAGTAAAGAGGGAGGGCTTATGACTCAATCCCACCCTAGTGAGCTTTCTGGAATCCTGCGTGGATAAGTGGATAAAGGGATATCTATACGATGTCAGAGTACATTAGGTATCATGACAGAATTTTCAGTCTTCTGTGCTAAAAATATGTACAAAATAGTAGCGAATATTATTTCAGTATTTTTACATTTTTAGACTTCTGCATAAATAAATGTAGACTTATAATAGCACATATGCATCCATCACCTTTGTGACTTGGTTTGCATTCTGACCATCCTTACATGTAAATATATTTCTATATAGAAAAATATACACATTTATAACAAAATTTGATTTTTACATGGTCTGGGTATTCCACTGTATGTAATGTTCATATCACTTATACCCTATTTGTGAACATTTAATTACCTTACTAGAGTTTATATTACTAAGAGTAGTTTATTTAATCCTGTCCACTCATAAGCAAATATATTTGTATTTCTTTATAAATGAGCAATATCTTTAAAATATGACTTGTAATATTTTATAACATAAAATTGAAATAGTATTATTACTAGTTCGTATTCTTTATATTTCTATATAAAAGTATCTGATTTTCTGCAAATTAGAAATAATAGGAATAATTACCAACTGGTAGGAAAAAGCCATCTTTCTCCACTGTTTTTTTGTTTGTTTGTTTGTTTTTTCTCCACTGTTTTATGAGAGGTTATTTTGCTGCCTTCTGGAATTTCATTCTTTCTTGACATAATCACTTATTTTATCTATGGTATTTAACCTCTCTGATACACTATTATCTGCTTTGTGTGGCTGGTGACTTTTGAGATATTGCCTGTAGCCACAGGCCACAGTTCCAAAATGTCCTCTTTGAGCCCAGAAAACCATGTTCAGAGAATTCTACTATTGTCATAAAAAAAAAAAAACCTGGTGTGTCTTTGTTGTTGTGCACACATATGCTGAAAATCACATTTGACTCTGCTTCTTCTTGCCTACTTCTAGTTTTGCATACCCTTTAATGTCCGTTCCTAAATTCAGGCCATGGAGTGAAGGAGAGGAATACTGGAGATGTCAAATCTTATAGCTAGATTATTCATGAACATTCTTACTATATGTTGAAGATAAACTTCCAAAAAAAGATTGCAGGTGCAAAGGAAATTCATGTATTTAGCCTATTTTACACTCATAATGATACTCAGAAATGTTCGTGGGTTTGGTCCTCAGCTTTTGAACCCAGTAACTGAGAAGTAATTTGATCATGGAGGTTAGGTCCTAATCAGTGGATGCATATCTTGATGGCATTATAGGGAGGTAATGTAAAATTTTGGAGTTGGGGTCTGGCTTGGAAGAGTGGGTTGACTGGGACCATAGTCTTTGTGGTTGTGTCTTGATCCAGGATCCTCACTATTTCCCAAGAGGTTGGCATCTCTGACCCACCATGCTCACTACTCCCCTGCCATCATAGGCCTAGAAACAGTGGCACCAGGGAACTATGGGGTGGAGAAATGACTCAGCAATTAAGAGCACTGGCTACTCTTGCACAAGGACCCAGGTTTGGTTCCCAGCAACCACATGGCATCTAAGAACCACCTGTAATTTCAGCTCCAAGAGAATCAGATGGCCTCTTCTACCACATGGACAGTGTACACAATGAATGCACTTACATACATGCAGGCAGTATACTCATTCACATGAAATAAAGAAATAATAAAATATTTTAAAGTAAATTGGAAATATCAGTAAGATATTGACTTTTTTAATTTTTATTTTTTTATATATATTTTGTACAAGGTTATCAAATCTAAACCCATGTCCCCCACCCTATCCCCCCACCCAACCAGAGCTCAAGGATCACTGTGGAAGAGAGGGCAGAAACACTGAAAGCCAGAGCTGGTGCATGAATGTAGAGAAGCAGTGGGTTGCACATGTGAACTTGTGGCAATATCTATATCAGGCATGGGACCCATGCCAACTCAGACAAGTTCTTGGAGTGGAGCAAGAGAAATGGGTGGGAGACTGGCCTTGTACTGAGAACTACAGGAGACTGATTATTGCTGGGTGAGGAAAAGTATGCCTTGCCTAAGATTTCTAGATGTGGTGACTGGACTCCAGTGGATGTATTTGCATGGAAGGACATCTAGGTTCAAGACCCTGACTGGATCGGGCTAAGCTTCGATGCTGTAATGCATGAGTTCTGATGGGAGGTTGGGGCATGGGGGACTGGGTTTGATTGGGAACCATTGTATGAAATATACAAATGTTCAATTAAAAAAAAGAGACAAACAAAAAAAATTCAGTTACTAAAATCTGTAGATACGTTTTCGAGGATTTTTTTTTATCTTTTTGAGTCAGGGCCTCCCCGTAGCCACAGCAATCCTGGGACTCACTATGTACACCAGGCTGGCCTTGAACTCACAGAAATCCACCTGCCTCTGCCTACCAAGCGCTGGGACTACAGCGTGAGCCACCATGCCCAGCTCATTTTTCAGTTTTTAAAATGATAAATTTCCAAAATGTTTAGGAATCAACCAATACTCTCTAAATAAGTCTTTAGAGTCCCCCCCACACACAGGAATCACAATGTAAATGAGATGACATTTTGAATTTAACAATGAGCAAAACATGATACCTGGAGACTTCAGGAAGGAACTCATGCTGTCTTCCAGAAGGTTCTGTGCTGTGCTCGCTCTTTTGAACATTTTTTTTTTGCACCAATCTTTGAGCAGCTGGGTGTCAATGTGGCCAGTCAGGACAGTAAGGCACGCTAAAGGCAACAGTAAAGCCTTACTCCAACCCTACATGTAAAAGGCCAAAATAAAAGGGGATGATTTTGCTTTGTTGCAGTTTTCCCAATGGAATGATGCCAGGAGTGAGTCAGATGACCAGTCCAAACGGGGAGAATCACTAAGTGCTGATGAGCCAAACCAACATTTCTGCTTCCTTACTGGCTCATTCCAGTTAAGTCAGATCAAATAAAACCTGTTTTCAATGCATATACAATGCATGTGTGTATGCACATGTTCATATGATAGTTGGAAGAAACATAATACACTTACAAAGAAAAACTTTTACTAGTGTCTTGTGGAGCTGAAGGTTATGGATACTATGTTGACATTAGTCTTTAATGCATTTTCTGCACTGTTTGTGGATAATGGCTTATTTGCTAATCAGAGATAAAACCAGAGATTTATGTTAGATATGATTTTAGAAGGAATGCTAAAAGCCGTAATAGACAAGCATATAAAAGTCAAGATTAATTTTTTTTGTCTTTTTTTTTTTTTTTTGGTCTTTTTTCGAGACAGGGTCTCCCTGTAGCCCCAGCTGTCCTGGAACTCACTCTGAAAAGCCGGGCATGGTGGCTCACGCCTTTAATCCTAGCACTTGGGAGTCAGAGGCAGGTGGATCTTTGTGAGTTCAAGGCCAGCCTGGTCTATAGAGTGAGTTCCAGGACAGCTGGAGCTACAGGGAGACCCTGTCTCAAAAAGACAAAAAAAAAAGTCAAGATTATAAAGTAAATCCCCACAGAGTGGACACCTCACCTGCAACAGGAACCTTTACCCACAATTTATTTCATCACTCATGCTTTACTCCACATGTAATTGATAGTGACCATATCCATAATAAAATTACACATAATTGTCTTTCATATTTTAGATCCTAAATATATAGGGACTTAGTATAAGTATTTTCTGAAAACAGTGTTCCTGAGATTCCTCTATAAGATTACTTTAAAAAATTACAGTTGTGAAATAATGCCATTTATATGGAAATAATATTAAGAAAAATGAAAACTAAGCTAACATTCCCCAAACAGGATATAAAACTAGTAAAATAATTTTTGGGGGTCTTTTTGAGATTGAGTCTCCCTGTAGCCCCAGCTGTCCTGGAACTCACTCTGTAGACCAAGCTGGCCTTGAACTCACATAGATCCGCCTGCCTCTACCTCCTGAGTGCTAGGATTAAAGGTGTGGGCACCACACCCGGTTTAGTAAAATCATTTTTAATAGGGTGTCACATTGCCCAGGCTATCCTTAAACATGCTGTGTATCAGGGTATAGGCTTGAACTCCTGAGCCTCTTGTGTCCACCACTGAGCACAGAGATTACAGGTGAAACCACCATTTCTGCCCACTAGCAAATATTAAAAATGTTCAGAGAACACATTATTGCACATAACTGAATAAAAAGGCACCTTCATATTGTAGGCTTACTATTAAAGAGATTACACATGTTAACTAGATAGGTAAAATTTTTAATGTTAAAAAAATCATGTTCTTTGCCAAAGTAGGCCCCTGTGGGAATATATGCTTCAGATACAGGCTGAGGAGGGCCCTTCCACCATCAGTCATGTGTCTTCACTGATCAGGGCTGAGCTGCCTCTGTTCCTAGCCCTCTCAGTTCCTTTAAGACTCTAGACCATGCTTAGTTCATCTTTCCACACTTGCTTAGATGTCCAGTGTTGGTTGATCATGGAGTAGCCTCCCCTAGCACTGATTTGAAGCACTGCTCAGATGTTTATTATTGGGGCCTCATTCCTGTCTAAAAGAAGCCTTTGCCTGGAAAGATGGTCCAGCGGTTAAAAGCACTGGCTACTCTTTCAGACGACCTGGATTCAATTCCCAGCACCCACATGGCAGGTAACAACTGTCCATAACTCCAGTTCCAGGGGATCGTATGCCCTCTTCTAACCTCTGTGGGCATTGCATGACACAGGTACACCTACCTACATGCAAGCAATACACTTGTACACATAACATAAAAATAATAAAATATCAGCCGAGCATGGTGGTGCATGCCTTTAATCCCAGCACTCAGGAGGCAGAAGCAGGCAGATCTCTGTGGGTTCAAGGCCAGCCTGGCCTACATAATGAGTTCCAGGACAGCTGGGGCTATAGGGAGACCCTGTCTCAAAAAGAACAAAAAATATATAATAAAATATTAAAAATAAATAAATAAACAAATAAATAAATAAATAAATAAAAATAATATAAGTCTCCCTTCCCCTTGTCATCAAAGGCCCAGCTTTTTTTACCAAGTACAAGCAGCCCAACATTCTCCACAAATTTATATTCTCATTAAAGATGGAAGAATACTGATTCCAGGGAGTTTCTCCCTCTAGACCTGATGTAAACTCCCTCTAGTATGAGTGATAGGGGCCCCAATCCTGGCTCTTTGATGGAAATACAAGGAGGTCAACAAAGAACAGAGATCAAGCCTGATAACAGGGCATGTCTGCATGTATTTGCTCCACAGCTGGGACCAGCCGTTCAAGGTACTCCTCCAATCCCTGACAGGAGTCTGAGTAGCCCATTTTTACATCCAGCTTTGTGTTTAAGAGCAGGTTCTTTGCACAGGTCCATGAAGAGAGGACATGAGTACTTCATTTGAAGAGCTGTGATGAGATTAACTGCAGACGCTAAAGGACCTGGAACTGGGATTCTCTCAAGAATATAAGGGGTGCATGGTGGGAGGTGGAGGAGGTAAGGAAAGAGAGGGGGAGGGGATGATGGGGGTGCTGGTGCTGAGAGGGAGGGAAGGGGTGAGAAGGGAAGAAGAAATGGAGATTATTTGACCTTGAGAGTCTAGGGAACCCAGAGTATAATGTGATGCCCCCAAGACCCCATGAGAAATTCACATACACTGTCTAAACATTAGTTCGGGGTGATGCAACCTGGGGACTGTGTGGCAGAGAACACAGTTCAAGACAGAGAATACCTTCCTTTGAATGGTGGCTGACAGTGATTCAAGAAACTCTCAAAAAATGCAAGTTATCACCAAAGTCTTGATTATAT
Organism: Rhizomys pruinosus; assembly: GCA_009823505.1. Classification (NCBI taxonomy): domain Eukaryota; kingdom Metazoa; phylum Chordata; class Mammalia; order Rodentia; family Spalacidae; genus Rhizomys; species Rhizomys pruinosus. The sequence continues at coordinate 245,684 of VZQC01008436.1, read as the reverse complement.
ACAGAAATAGAAAATAAGACCCTACTGCTCAGAACAAGACATGCTTCAGGGATAAGACTTAGAATAATGGAACAGGAACTGACCTGGAAGTCTACTACCTGAATTTAAGTGCTAAACAATGTGTACACTGCTAAGGGATAAAATCAATCAATGGTACAACCCAGCCCTAAAGCTTAACAACCATGATGAGCTTCCCAGCAGACTACCTCTATTGGTGCAGTAGAGGCACTGTTGTCTGGAGGATCATCAACATCTATGTAATTGGACTTGGGGCACTGTCAATGGGGAGTTAACCCATTAGAGTCACTGTAAACTCAGCCAAATGCAAAGGACTAGAGAGGACATAGGGCCTAGAGAAAACCTTATTGGCATCGTATCTCTAGACAAATGAAATTTCTTACCATACTGAATATGGAATCTTATATTTATAGATAAGGATAGCATACTCCACTCGTCCAAAAAGCTACTCTTTGCAATAGATGGAGGCTACTGAAGAATCCCACAACTGGTCAGACACAGAACATGTATATCTGAAAGATCCCCTTCCTAGGAGAAAAATTGATACTTGAGCTTCTGCACTCAGAATGAGGGGCAGAGAGAAAATTAGTGCATCCCTCAGTTCTCAGCAGGAAAGCTTCCTTATACAATACAGTGTGGTACAAATGGAAGGCCACATTAAATCAAGCTTCAAAGAATGGGAGCCTCCAGAGTGTGTATCCCTGGATGGGACCCCTATATTAAACCTCACCCCCCCACACACATACACTTGCTTCAGGGATCATTGTGGAAGAGGGCTTGGAAATATTGTAGAGCCAGGGCTGGGGCATGAACATGGAGAAAGAGTGGCTTACAGTCAACTATAAGCTTTTACATGTGAACTTGTGGAAAGGTCAGGCATAAGAATGCATGCTGACTTGGACAATGTCTCATAGCGGAGCAAGAGAAATGGGCAGGGGATTGGCCCTGAAGTGAAATTATAAGAGACTGACTACTGTTGGGTGAGGAAGAATATGCCTTACCTAGGATTTTGAGATGTGCTGACTACATTCCAGTGAATCTATTTGTACAGAAGGATGTCTGGGTTTGGAAGCTTGACTGGTAGGGCTTAGCTTGGATGTTGTAATGCATGAGATAAGATTGAGGGTTGAGACATGATGGGGGACTGGGTTTGATTGGGAACCATTGTATGAGTTGTACAAAAGCTCAATAAAAACTATATAAAAAGGAATATTCTCCACAAGTGGCTACTTTCTTTCCTTCCTGAAGCAAAGACTCGTGATACGGGTCTTAAGGGATAACTTTTTTCCTTGCCCTCAGAGATCAACTAAGTCCCAGGGGACTATGCATGGGGACATCTCTTGAAATGTCTTCTTGTGCAGGGAGGTCTTGGAGATTCACTAATGGGATTTCAGCCAGTGTCCAGTCTATAAAGAGGAAAGTCTGCTCTTGCTTCAAAAAGGGAAGATTGGTCTAGCAAGACCTGACTTTGTCCTTGAGTGGATGGAACTGGTAAATGAAAAGCCAAAAGGAGCCAGGGCTCCCTCTCTCCCCCCCCCAAAAAAAAATCTGAGTGACACCTGAAGACCAGATCCTCAACTGACCTAGAGAAAACAAAAACCTTGGTTAATCTGGGCTAACCGTGTGGCCTTAAACATCCAAAAGGAAAGTATAACCAGAAAAAAAGAGTATCGGGCTGGTGTAACTTAACCTTTCTGGATGCTTAATGACCATACTTAATGCACATACTAATTTGGCCTAGGGTCTTAAGGGATAATTTTGTTCCTTGCCCTCAAAGGTCAGCCAAGTCCCGGGGGACTATGCATGGGGGTATCTCTTGATATGTCCTGCAAATGTGAGTCACCAGTCTTCCTGAGCAGGGAGGTCTTGGAGATCCACTAATGGGACTTCAGCCAGTGTCCAGTCTATAGAGAGGAAAGTCTGCTCATGCTTCAAAAAGGGAAGCCTGGTCTAGCAAGACCTGACTTTGTCCTCATGTGGGTGGAACTGGTAAATGAAAAGCCAAAGGAGCTAGGGGCTCCCTCCACCCCATAAACCTGAGGACCAGATCCTCAGCTGACATTGAGGAAACAGAAACCTTGGTTAATCTGGGCTAACAGTGTGGCCCTAAGTGTCGAAAAGGAAAGTATAACCAGAAATAAATAATAAGTAAGACCTGAGAAATTGTACTTCAGGTATAAAACTTGAACTCTAAATAAAAAGACAAAAAGTAAAAAAAAAAAAATAAATAAATTAAAAAAAAAAAAAGAGCACAGTTGTTTTGCCTGTCTTACTGGCAAGTGCAGCTACCATGTGGATACCACTGCTTTTTTCAATCCTTCAAAGATATGAGAAGACACAGCTTTTCAACCTTCCACTATGGACTGAAGACTCTTGTCTTTCCAAGAATCCTCCAAACCTTCAGTGCCAGATGGGGACTGCTGAGACATCCAGCTTGTGGACTGAGCTACTACCGGGGTTTCAGCCTCTTCAGAGTATAGACTGCCATTGTTGGACTACCCAGGCTGTATGATGGAGACTAATACAGGAGGATCAAGACAGGACGTGGTACTTACTGGACCCCATTTGGTGGTCATGGGAAGGGAAAACCCCAGTGTGGAGCACAAGGGCCGGACTGATGGTTGTTTGGGCTTGCCAAGGAGGAGCTTTCAAACATGACATCTTTCAGCCTAATTAAAAAAAGAAGAAATCATAAGCTGAAGATGCTAAAAGATATATATGACATCCATATATGCATATTTTGGAGCAATGCAAATTGGAAGGAACAACAAAAAAAGACTGGGACTAAAACGAAGAACATCTGCTTGAAACAGTAAACTGCATCGAAAATTTTAAAAGAGACTGAGAAAAATATGAAAAACATGTTTGGCAGAATGCATGCACTCTGGTGGGTTGGGGGCAAGGAAGGGGGAATGGGTATGGATTTGATTGGAAATTTTGTATTAAATGCACAAAGCTTCAATAAAAATTGGCTTTGAGGGGCTGGAGAGATGGCTTGGCAATTAAGAGCACCGACTGCTCTTGCAGAGGACCCGGGTTCAATTCCTAGCACCCACATGGTGGCTAAGAACTGTCTTTAACTCCAGTTTCAGGGGAATCCGACGCCCTCCTCTGACCTCCGTGGCATTGCATGACATGGGTGCACCAACCTACATGCAAGCAGTGCACTCATACACATAAAAAAATTAATTAATTAATTTAAAAAATTGGCTTTGAAAAAAAGAGATTGAGAAGACTTACAAACTGTTCCCCCACCCAATGGAAATATATATCTTTCATAGGTATGTTGGTTGGTGTGTGTATAATCAGAATAGGGGACATTTGTTCACCTTGACAAGTGTTTCTCAAAGAACTTGCCCTACAGCTCTGCCTTCTGGCCCGTGACAATGAACTCAGTTTTTCACAGGCACACAGAGACAGTAGACACCAGTTAGACTTGCACTGAAGTCCCTGGCCTGTGACCATCCCATTGCAGCACTGCTGGGTGGATAATTCTGTCCAATACTGGGGACAGTGTACAGGAATCCTACTTGACAGAAAGTTTAACTCTCATGCTTCAGTATTATCTTTCTGAGGAGTAAAGTCACCTTCGAGTTCTTACACTTTAGTCCCATTTCTCAGTTGGTACACAGCTCTATTTTGAAACAGGAGGTTATCTTGGGGCCCCTTTAACAGCAAAAGCATTGTGAAGTAAAAGCGGAGAGAATTAGGCTATAAATGCTCAAAAGAGAGGAAGACTAAGCCTTTTTTAAGACCCACCTCTGTTTGTAAAGCAAAATTAGTGCCCCCTGAAAGGTAGCTTACCATCAAGAGTTTTGAAGGGAGAAGAGTTTGAACTTTATTGCTCCTGTTACTCCAAAATGAGTAAGTCTAGCATGCCTGAGGACACAGGTTCAATCCTAAGCATCTCTCTCTCTCTCTCTCTCTCTCTCTCTCTATATATATATATATATATATGTGTGTGTGTGTGTGTGTGTGTGTGTGTGTTTTCCTTTTAAACATATATATATATTCATTTCAAACATATGTTTGAATCATATTTTTTCATATTTTCTCAAAAACTTAAACAAGGAGTTTCCAAAAGTCCCAGCAATTACACTCATATTTACACACTTGTCTTAGTTTACTTTCCATTGTTGTGATAAAATGCTGTGACCAAAAGAAACTTGGGGAAGGAAATGGTTTATTTCAGCTTATAAGTACAGGTAATAATCCATCACTTAGGGAAGTCGGTGTAGGATCTCAAGGCAGGAACCTGCAGCAGGATAAAGTGATGCTTATGCATTGACTATTGTCCGTCTGCCTGCTGTTGTAGACTTTTTTGAGACAGGTGTCTCATTGTGTATTCCTGGCTGGCCTGGAATTCACTATGTAGACCAGGCTGCCCTCTAACTCACAGATATCTGCCGGATTTTGAGTCCCAGGTTCTGGAATTAAAGGTACATGCCACCACAACCAGCCTGTTGCTGTTTGTGAAATGTTCCCCCACAAATTCAAGTACACTTGGTCCCCAACAAATAGTACTATTTTAAGAGGTTGTATAACATTTTGGACACAGGACCATAGGCTAGGGCTTGAGAGGTTAGGCCAGCTCTTCACTGTCTTGCTTCCTCCGTGTCTCACTGCCTCCCAACCCGCTAAAATGTGAGAAAGCCCAGCTTCAGGCTCCTGTTGCCAATGAACTCTGCTATGCCTTCTCTACCATGATAAATGATACCCTTAAACTGTGAGAAAAAAATCAAGCCTTATATACACTTCAGTGGATTCTTGTCACATATCTGGACACAGCAGTGAGAAACCTAACTAAAGATTTACTGACATTTTTAACAACTGAGTAATTAGGTAGGGCCTGATTTCAGGGAAAGTATCATATTTTTTTCCTCATTCTTTTGACTTTTTATATTACTCTAAAATATGCATACATACCCTCTACCCATATGGAAAGTATCATAATTAAGCTGCACTTCATTAAGGACAGGTAGTTTACAGATGGTATTTTGAATTATTTGATAAAACAGCTTGTCTTCTCTCACCCATGTCTTTCTTAACTCAGACCTTTGTTGATATAGGCATGCATGAGTGTACACCTGTTTTATAGTTTATGCTATTTCATAGTAGGGAAATGTAGACATCCTAACTTCTGTGGTACTGTGTGGACTGTGAGCATGTAGGGAGATTAGAGTACCGGCATTCCTGGTAGTGTCAAGACACTGCCAGAGTTAGTAGAATTCCAGGCTCTAATGCTGAACAGGCACTAACCAGGCACTTTCCTCAATTCACATCTCCTCTTCCATCTTCCTACAACCTGTATAAAAATAGGGATTTAATAGTAAGTTACTTGGATGAAGTCTGAGAACAGAGGAGATACAATTTAGCATGTTTGTTGCTTACACTCATTTCAAAAGCTTTCAATCCTACCCTTCAGATCACCTGCCCCAGAAGAATCACCCATTTTTCTGAATTATCTCTTGTCTATTTGTCACTTGCGCTGGTGACCCATCATGTCTAAGTGGTCCTCTTGTATAAAATGCTTCTCAATCTGACATTTTCATCCCCTTAAGGAGGTTTCTTAGAAATTTCCCCACACATGTGGTTCTTTCTGCCCAGAAAATGAAATTTTAACAAAACAGATGATGTGTCAAGTGTTTATGTATTGTGCTACTTTGTGTTGCTACAGCCATTGTACTATGTACCATTTTCCCACCCCTGAGAAAGAAGTTTTATCCACTTGTGGGCCATAATTTCCTGGCGGAAAATCCAGGCAATGTTTCAGGGGCAAAATATACAGTCACATTTACCTCTAGTTCTGGGGAATCCTACACCTTCTTCTAGCTTCCATGGGCATTGCATGCATGTGGTGCACCTACATATATGCAGACAAAATATTTGCAAACATAAAATAAATGAACAAACAAACAAATTTAAAAGCTACAAAGAGATTATACCATAGTGTTTAGTTAGAAATAAACAAAACACCAAAGAGCAAATGGCCACATCAAGGCATATTATTATAAGAAACCTGGATACCAAGAAGGTCTTCACATAAAATCATGAGATACCTATCCCAACAGATATTATAATATCATCATAGAAATTCAAGAAATACGAACAAATGAGGTAATATGACACTTCCTAAACTTTGTAACATTTTAGTAGCTACCTCCAAAGGAAGGGACCAGAATCCAATTACCAGATAACCATGCCTCCTCTCCCAGTTACCTACTTCTTTCAGCTAGGCCCCATAAGTTTCACCACCCCCAATAGTGCTACCAGCTGGGAACCAAACTTTTAACACATGAATTTGGAGAGACATCCCAGACCCAAAGTATAACAGTAGATAAGCAAATTATAAGTAGGAAAAATTCAAACGTATTATATATATATGTATATATATATATATATTATATATATATATATCCCCAGAAAACTTCAAAATTCTAAGATACAACAAGAGAGAACAAATGAAAAAGAATATTCAAAACAATGAAAGAACACTAATAAGATGCCAGGAGTATACTGTTCAATGATGACTTTGGATATAAATGACCTTAATTTTCCAATTAATCATTGTAGGGAAATCCAGCTTGAATTGTGGGCTAGCTTTCCAATTAGCATGCCTCAGAGCACCACATGGCCAAGAGTCTGGCTACAACCCCAGGGAGGAGCAAGCAATGTGGCCTTGGTGCATGATGCTGTGTGGGGTAATGGTGTGCAGTGGCATGGGGTTGGGGGCTCATGATTGGTCATGGTAACTGACGTCATTTGGCTTATAAAAAGCAAGCTTGTCGCGCCACAAAGACCATGGTGGCGCACGCCTATTAATCCTAGCACTTTCGGTAAGGATAGAGGGAGGTGGATCTTTGTGAGTTCAAGGCCACTCCATAGTGAGTTTCCAGGACATCTGGGACTAAAAAAGGGAGAACCTGCCTCAAAAAAAAAAAAAAAAAAAAAAAAAAAAAAAGCAGCTCTGTCAACGAGGAGAGAGAGTGCGCGAGTGATTAACATCATCAGGACGTTCTCCCCAGTGGCCTGATATTTTTTATTATTATTGCATGCATACAGTCCAAGGTTAGGCCTGCATTTCGTTCGGTTCAGGTGGCCAGTGGCTGGAAAAGAGGTTCCCTTTGCAGAACACCAACCCGGGTAGCTGGTGTTGAGAGTGAAATTCCTGTCCAGACTCTGTGCAGGTGGGCAGTCACGGCCAAGAGTGGAAAACATTCCATTGTCCCAGGCATAGGACCTGAGTTGGAAGTACAACTCAGGCCAGGTTATAGAAGTAACCGACTGACCTCCACACTGAGGAATCAGGTCCCCACAGTGTCCAAAAAGAGGGCACTGTGTCCCCATCCCCATTAGCAGGGCCACATGGTCCCTGCTCAGCATAAAAAGAGAAGCTTCCTAGACAATGATTGGTAACTTGGATAGACATCAGGTAAAAACAAGACCGCCAACATTAATGCACACAGGGAAATCAAGGAACTGTTAAAATTAACCAAAGAAATAACTCCACTATAAGAAACAAGAGATAACCCACTTGGATAGATGTCACAAAAATATTAGAAACTATGTTTAGAACAATACTAAAGATGTAAAGATTTTCCGCAACAAAATCATAAACCACAGGAAGAAGAAATTTTAGAAGCAACCAACTAAAAAGTAGGAAAGACAATCTTCAGGTTTAATGGCGAGTTGGGAAAGAGATTAAATGTTTGTATGAAAATCTTTAGACATTGAAGTATGTCGTCAGCAGCTTTGATTAGAGATTTCCACAGGACCACCTGAGCCACCAGAGTACCTCAAGTAAGGTGCTGGGCTAAGCCGCAGCAATAAGTATCCCTCCCCACCGATACCCCAGCCAAACCTGGAATTGCTAAGTGGAATGTCCAAGAGCCAGATTTATTTTGTGGCAAGAACCTTCAGAACGGAAAGGGGAAGAGTGAGTTAGACCTCCAATATATTAACAAAATTTAAAGCCTGAAAACTAGACGAGTCAATACTCCAGTTTCATAAACAAGGAGGGAAAAAAGGCATCGAAAGGAAGCAAGCAAGTACAAGCTTTTCACATAGTGAAGAGGCATTTTTGATTCACATCAGAATACATCCAAAAAAGGGAAACCCACATGCCACGGACACAACGAAAGGGACAACATGGGAAAGAGACAGGATAATTCCACACCAAGCTCTACAAACCTTGTGGGAGTTTCCTACAGTGGGATCCCCCCCCCCGGGGGATTGACCCCAGGACACCATATCTTAGAGAAAATTGGCAGAATTTTCAAGAAATCAAAGTAATATAAAGAACAAGTCAAAGAACTAAGGAGAGAAGAAATGAAAAAACTAAGAAGACGTAGAGGAAGGGAGAACACTGAAAAAGATATATCCACACTAAGTGAAGCAAGGGGCTACAGGAGGAGATTCAAGAGCTCCAAAAGAAATGGAAATACTAAGAAATCACAGGATGAATGAAACAGGATATAGAACACTCAATCCAATCAAGAGGAAAGGAAGGAAAAGCCCTCAAGAAATAGAATGGAGGATGCAGAATAAAGAATAACAGACCTGGAAGACAACAAAGAACAACTAAAGCTCGAGTAAAGATCATGAAAAAATTTAAAAATACACAAGTGGAACAACCAGGAAATATGGGACACTATAAAAGATCAAACCTCCTCATCATATGAATAGAGGAAGGAGAAGAATCCCAGAGAATAGTATTGATCAGATTTCAACACAATAATAGATGAAGAATGTCCACAAACAAAAAAATTAGACAAACCCATTCAAATACGGGAAGCACATAGGACTCCAATAGAACAAGATCAGAAAAGAAACTCTCCACCACGATATATCATAGTTAAAAATGCTAGATGTCCCACAACAAAGACAAAATCTGAAATCTACAAAGAGAAAACAAGTTACACATAGGAGAAACCTATCAGATATACAACTGACTTCTCAGTGCAAACTATGAAAGCAAGCAAGAACGTTGAGCAAAGCATTCCCAGTGTTAAAGGACTAATAGGTGCCAACCCAGGTTACTATTCCAGCAAAAATGTCAATTACTGTTGAAGGAGAGAGAAAAATCTTTCCATGACATAAATCAAGATGACAGAATACATGTCTGGGAAACCAACCCTTCAGATAATACTTGAAGCAATTCAAAGGACAGAAGAGAGAGCAACTATCCCCCAGGCTACTTGAAAGAGAATTTAATAAAAACATAACTGCAAGAAGTAGAAACTGAGACCTAAAAATACAAATGGATAATACAGGTGAAAGGAAGCAAACATCCATCTTTCATTATAATCTTAAATATTAATGGACTATCAAACTCCCCATCAAAAACCATCATACTGGATGATTCAATAGGAAAACAAAACCCATCTATATGCGTCTGCAAAAAAACCCATCTCCACTCCCAAGGATAGGCACCAACTTAAGGGTTGAAGGGATAGAAAAATATTCCAAGCCAATGGTACCAAAAAGAAAGCAGGTATTGCTATATTTATAAGATACCAGACAAAATAGACTTTCAAAGTAAAAGAAATCAGAAAGAGAAAAGACGGTCCATTACTCTTTATCAAAGGAACAATTGGCCATAAGATTTCACAATTATGAAATATATATGACCCAAACTCTGGTGAACCAAACTTTTAAAGACAATTCTCCTGGACCACAAGCCACAGGATAACTCCAGCACACTAAGAGTGGTGGACTTCAAGTACCCTTCTAAGTCCTTTGGACAGATCAACCAGACAACAAATAAGAGAGAGACTGAACTGAATGACTATACCCCAAACTGGAACCTCAAAGGGTCATCTACCGGAATATTTCCCACCTTCAAATACCCAGAGAATACCGTTCTACTCAGCACCTCAACGAACATTCTCCAAAATAGACACATACTGGGACACAGAAAAACCTCAACAAATACAGAGAGAGTGAGAGAGAGATTTCAATGCATTCTATGAGACCACAGTCAATAAAGCTCAACATATTCAACAACCACAGGATAAGCCCTACATCTACAAGAACACATGGAAAGCGAAAACAACACTCTCCTGAATAATGAATACATCAAGGAAGACATAAAAAAAAAGGAAATAAGCATTCCTGGAATTGGAAGATGATAATCATAAATGACAAAACCACAAAACCCAGTGATAACATTAAAAGCAGTCCTAGTAGGTAAGTTTATAGCCTGAGTGCCTACATCAGAAAAACAGAAAGACGCAAGTAAATGATCTAACACCTGCAGCTAAAAACGCTTGAGAGACAACAACAAAATGAACCCTAAACACAAACAGACAGGGGAAATGACAAAAATCAAGCAGAAATCATGAAATAGAAACAAAGAAAACAATATAAAAATAATCAATGAATCCAAGATCTGGTTATTTGAAAAGTTTAACAATATAGACAGACCTCTAGCTCAGTTAACCAAAGAAAGAAAGAGCAATCTCCAAATCAATAGAATTCCATGATGAAAGGGGAAATATCACAAAAGACAATGAAAAGATCCAGATAATCATTGCAGGAATACTTAAAAAACCTATACTCTACAGCCCGGGCGTGGTGGCACACGCCTTTAATCCTAGCACTTGGGGATGGCAGAGGCAAGGCAGATCTCTGGTAGTTCAAGGCCGGCAAGGTCTACAGAGTGAGTTCCAGGAACAGCAGGAGCTACAGGGGGACCCCTGTCTCAAAAAAAAATTTTTAAAGAATTTTTTTTAAAAACCTATACTCTACCTAAGTTTGAAAACCTAGGAGATGGACGGATATATCTAGAAATCAACTGGGAATTCACCAAAATCTACCAAGAAGAGATCGATTCAGCTTAAAACAGACCATAATATATGAGGAAAGTGAAGGATGTAATAAGAAACCTGCCAAACTAATAAAAGCCAGACCCAGAGTGGTTTTCACAGCAGAATTCTGCTATAAAAACATTTCAAAAAGATTTACAACTATTATTACTTGCAATTGTTCAGAGGGATACAAGCAGAGAGACATCTCCCAAATTACTTCCTATGAAGCAAGAATCACTCTAATACAAAACCAGGAAAAGATACAAATCAAAAAGAACTATAGAAACATCTCCATTAGTGAACACAGATGCAAAAAATTCTCAAAAAAATACAATAACTCAGCATACAGACCCGCACATAAAAAGATCATCCATCATCACCAAGTTTGGATTATTATACCAGAGATGCAGGGATTTTCGTTCAACATATGAAAATCAATAAATATCTGGGGCCTGGAGAGGTGGCCTACGTTAAGAGCGCCGGACCGCTCTTGCAGAGGACCCAGGTCGATCCCCAGCACCCCACATGGCGGACGAAAGCCGTCCTTGACTCCAGTTCCAGGAGAACTCCAGTTCCAGGGGAATCTTGAGACCCCTCTTCTGACCTCCGCGGCATGCCGACACTGGTGCACAGACTTGCATGCACATCATCCGCACAGACAGTACATTCATCACATTCAGAAGAAAATAAATAATTAATTAAGAAAAAGAAAATCAATAAAATATCAATAACCATAAGGAACTGAAAGACAAAATCCACATGATCATCTCAATTTGATGCAGAAAACACCTTTGACAAGATCCAGCACCCTTCATGCTTAAAGTCCTAGAGAAATTGGATTGTAGGGAGGAATCATTCCTCAATGTAATTCAAGCCATATACAGGAACCACAGCAACATCACCTAAATGGAGAAGAGACAGAAGCATAACCCTTAGAGGTAGGAACTCTGCAAGGCAGCCCCCTGTCACCATTCCTCTCACCATAATTGCTTCGAAACACTTGCTAGGTCGCAATAAGGCAGAGAAATGGAAATTAAAGAGGTACTATTGGAAAAGAGGAATCAAGCTATCCGCCTTTTTGGCTGATGATATTATTGTTTACTTAAGGATGCTAAAAACCCCACAAGAAAGCCTCCTGGAATGAAATAAGAAGTTTCAGTAAAGTGGGAGGATACAAAAATTAACCCGAAATAATTCAGTAGCCTTTCTTTACAACCACAACAAGCAACTGAAAGAAGGAATGCAAGGAGACCTTCCACTACACAATAGCCTCAAAAATATATAAGAACCTAGGAAAAAACCTAACCAAAAGATACCAAAGACCTCTAAAAAAAATACCTTTAAACCCCTGTGGAAGGAAATTGAAGAAGACTCAGAAGATGGAAAGATCTCCTTGTTCATTCACCTGGGAAAATTACATAGTAAAAATGTCCATTCTAACCCAAACATCCTTGAATAGATTTAACACAATCCCAATTTAAAATCCCCAAGCATTTTTTTCACAGGCTTGGAAAAAATGGTCTTAAGTCCATATGGAAAAACAAAAGAACACCCCCAAATAGCCAAAGCAACCCTACGCAAAAAGAGCAACGGGATTCTGTGGACCAGACTTCAACTATACTCGCAGGGATATAGTTATAAAAACAGCTGGTACTGGCAAAAAAAGAACAGACATGTTGACCAATGATACAAAACTGCGAAAGATCCAAACTTGAGCACATACAATTTCAACGACCTCATATTGACAAGGGGCCCAAAGAAGACAGCATCTTCAGCAAGTTCTGTTGGCAAACTGGATCCCAACTTGTAGAAGAATAAAGTTAAACCCCATACCTCTCACACTTGTACAAAGGCTCACTCCAGATGTCATCTAAGACCTCCAACTTGAAACCCAAAACTCGAAGGTGATAGAAGAAAAAGTTTGCAGCATTACCAAGACATAGGTGTAGGGAAAAGACTTCCTAAATCCCAGACAACAGCTGCACAATAAATAAGATCGACAATTGACAAATGGGACCTCAATTAAACTCAAAAGCTCTGTACAGATCAAAAGAGTAAAATCAAAGATGAAAGAGAAAACCCCTAGAGTGTGCAGAAGACCTTCATCACAGATACATCTGAAAAGCATTAATTTCCAGAATACTATAAAACTACTACAAAAAACAAAGAAGAAAACAAAATGAATCACTCAAAAAGATGGACAAAGAGCTGAACAGAGACTTCACAAATGAGGCAAAGTAGAGATGGCTGAAAACATCTTAAAAAAGTGTTCAATTGCTAAATAATAAAGGAAATGCAAATGAAACCTAGTTTAAGCGACTCATCCACTCCAATAAGACTGGCTAGATCAAGAAAACAAATGATGCCAAGTACTCGAGAGGTTGTGGGGAAAAGGGAACATCCATCATCCACTGCTGGTGGGAAATTAAACTTGTACAACCACTATGGAATGCAGTGTGGGAGAACACTTGAAGACTCCAAAGATGCTTACCACTTGACCCTCTCATACCACTCCTTGGTATATACTACAAGACTCATCTTACACAGAAGATACATGCCACAGCCATGTTATGGCAGCTGCTGTTCACAATAGTAAAAGCTGGAACCAACCCAAGTGCCCTCCAACTGACGAGTGGATAGAGAAAAATATGGTACTCTCACACGTAGTTCTTTGCAGCGTAAAGAAAAGATGACATCAAAATTTGAAATTTCAAGGTAAATGGGTGGAACTAGAAGATATTAATTAAATAAATTAAAAAAAAAAAAAAAAAAAAAAAAAAAAAAAAAAAAAAAACCCTCATCTGTGGATGCTAGCTAATTACTAGTTTAAGTATTTCTTGTGCATGGCCCTGGAGCTTTTGTCCAAAAAGTTGGGAGTAATGCATACTGAAAAGAACAACAACAAAGTACATGGTTCAAAGAAACATGACTAGAGAACGGGTGGATATCAATGCTGCATACATAAACAGTCAACTTCCACATCAAGAATTTTTGAGAAAGACTGAGAAAAATGAAAAATATGTTCGGCCAGTCAATGCATGAGCTCTGGTGGTAAAGGGCCTTTACAGATTAATATGACTTGCCTAGAAAAGATTGCGAAGCAGAATAGGAAGTAAAGTAGGTGCGGTCAAAATTGTTTATAAAATTTTTCTAATGTGGTCTCTAGTTATATCTCACTTGTGGACAGCTCGTGAACAGCCCATGCTTGCCATTAAGATGCTTGGAATGCAGCCTGTGTGTTGTCTTGACCCTTAAGATCATTGGCTGCCCGTTTCATGCCGTGGATATCTCTTTGTGATGTTTGCCTATATAACTGCTGTGCTGCCTACAACAAACTGAGATCTGCTTGACCAAACTCAACGATTTGCATCATAGTTTGTCTCCTGGAGGAGAGGGAGGCTGTCTGGTTCGAAACAAGCGAATCACCGTCCCTAACCCCCCCATCCTCATCAGAGGAATTCTCAAGGACCAGACCGCTAGGACGGAGCTGGGTGGAAAGAGAGTTCCCTCTAACATTGTTTGGGAAGTGTGGGATCAAGGGAAGGGGGACATGGGATGAAGGATTTTTGATTAGTAAAGCATAAGTCTTGTAAACAAAAATATATAATAATTTTTAAAAATAATAATTTAAAAATCTTCTATGTGAGGAAGGGTCTCACCTATCTCTGGGCAAAATCTGGAAGAAAATACCTATACACCTTAATGAAACTGGAAATAAAAAGTCGAAACTTATCTGATAATACAAAAGACACTGAAATATCCAAAGCAATCATTTTTTGGTCTGTTTAGAATGTAAAAGGGTCTTCCTGTACCTCCAGCTGTCTTAATCACTATGTCAGACAGGCGGCCTTGAACTACAGAGAACTTCCTGCCCTTTGTGGTCCCCTGCGGGATTAAAGGTATGGGACAGCTCCTACGCCTGCTTCCAAAGCAATCTTAAGAAGAAAGAGCAAGGCTAGAAGCTTCATAACACCTGGTTTCAAGACATATTACAGGCAAAAGTAACAAGATAGCATGATATTTGCATAAAAGCATGCAAGGAAATTAATGAAACAAAATAAAGGATCCTGAAATCCATTCATCTGCAAAAAAAATCTTTGACCGAAGTGCTAAAAATATACATTGTAGAAATTGTAACCTTTCCAACAAATTATACTGAGAAGCTGGTTATACATATATGGAAGATTGGAAATTAATATCTACTTCCAAAGCTATTAAAAATCAACATCAAAATAGATCATGGAATCTTTCAAATGTCAAACTTGAAAGTCCTAAGATACTTAAGAAAATGTCAGGGGAAACAGTTAAAGATATTGACAGAGATGATAATTTCCCGTATAGAACTCTAAGAACACAGAAATAGAAGCAAAAGTTGATGAATCAGATTGTGTCAAGTTAACGGTAAGCTTTTGCACCTGCGGGCGTGGTGACGCATGCCTTTGATCCTAGGCACTCTAAGGAGGGTAGAGAGGTATTTGGATCTCTGTGAGTTTCCAAGGCCAGCCTGGTCTACCAGAGGCAAGTTCTCTTGGACAGCTGGGCTAACAGGGAGACCTTCCTTGAAGAAAAAAAAGAGCTTTTTGTACACGAGAGATACAATACAAGAAATGAGGAGGACCCTCATAAGAGAGAAATAGAGAGAGTTGCTGCTAGCTATTTGATGATGACACAAGGATTGTACTTTAAAAGGTATCGTATGTTAGCTATGAGAGAGGGACGATGGCGTAGATAGGAGTAATAGAAATTAAGTATGGTACTAAATCACCCTTGGTATATTTGAATGTTAATATCATTATAATGCCAATCATATTGTACAATAACGTTAAACTAATAAAAATATGGATTATAAATGATCCAAAAAAGTACATCACAAAGCTAAAGAAATCTGAACATCCTAACTGTGGTGTATTTTGAATGAGAAATGTCCCCGCTTACAGGCTTTCAAAAGTATATTTGACACTATGGTGGCCCGAGTTGGCTCGTATGGTAAAGTTAATGGAATTTAGGAATGTGGGTCTTGATAGAGGGAATAACCCGCTCACTGGGCAGGCTTTGAGTATTTGCAGCCTCGCTCCAGTTCCAGTTAGCTCTCTCTGGTTTGTGCCTGCAGTTCAAGAACATGAATTTCTACTCGTTTAACTCTTCCCCAATGATACTGCTGTTTTGCTACCGAACTTCCCTGCCATGATGCAATTACACTTTTATCCCCTTCGGTGCACCGAAAATAGCGCCAAAAAAACTCTTCTTTTTTCTCTCTATTTATAACCTTATATTTTATGGATAGGGATTTAAATTGCCTCATGTATTAAGATGCACCAATGTGGATGCCACATACCAGTGAATTCAGAAGGTGTTGGATTCTCCCTGGAATGGGAGTTTTGTGACTATTGTTTCATGCTAATCTGTGAAGTGTTGAGAAGAAACAAACCAGATCTTCTGAAAGAAGCTAGACCTGTGTGCTCTTAAAACTGCTGAGTCCACTTTCAGCTCCCAGACTCTTCCTTTGTTAAGCTGCCTTTGCTCACAGTGTTTTACCACCTCAATAGAAAACTAGTTCATACAACCACCAATACAAGTAATTCACAAGAAAAATGTAAAAATGATCTAACAGAGATTGCATCTCTGTCTTTTAGCTCATCTAAAGAGAAGAATTATAAGTAGGAGTGGACGAAATTGATATAACATGAAAATAAGCTCTCCAGTATCATCTTAAACGCATCTGTAGGTATGAAAAATTAAAATTCAATAAAATTTGATTACTTACTTGCACATTAGACTGGTTTTTCATAAAAACAAAACAAACAAACACAAAACTATATTGAGAGTAAGCTGCCCCCTGGGTCTGGCGGATAGTTCAGGTGCTGATGGCACGTGGGTGTTAATGTACATGCAAGAGTAGGTCGTTGCATGGAAGCATGTCAAGAAATAAACTATACTACTGCGCTGACTAAGAGCACTGCTGCTCTTAAATTCTATCTGGTAGCCTCCTTCTCTCACTAACAATTTCCAATGTGCAGATGTAGTGTGGTCCCTGAAATTGGGGAATTTCGTCAAAAGGAGACGTCTCTTCAGGGTGTGGGATTCTGCCACATCCCAGTGAAAGGAACCTGATAGACGCTTAGAGAAGAGGAACCAACCTTGCCCATTCCCAACTGGAACTCCAAACATGAAACGCCTTGTCTGGTGATGAACAGCTGTATTCATTGGCAATTGGAGATATAGACGCACATTGTCACAGCTGTAGAGCACTGATCCAAGTCAATGTGCAATACTAAAAAAATGACGTCCTGCCTTTTATTGTGGTGGGACTTGTTCAGGAGTACAAAAGAGCACTGGTTAAAGTCAATAAAACAGAAACTAATAATGTAAGACATTCTTATTGTTGTGAGAGTTTGTTTGTAATTTAAGAACAGCCTGCTTGTGTAGAATTTAGAAGACTAACAAAAAAATGATTACTCATCCCATCAGAAAAGGGGACGTTTTGGGGGGATGCCACATGCCCAAGTTTCAAAAGTTCTAGCGCAGGGCGTGGTGGCGTAGAGCGCCTTTAATCCTAGCACTTGGGAGGCAGAGGCAGGCGAGATCTTTGTGAGTAATCACAGGCCACAGCCTGGTCTAACAAGAGTCGAACGTATCCAAGTGACAGCAGGACTGAGCAAAGGGAGACACCCTGTTCGTCGAAAGAGGCTCTGGTCCTCTAAAAAAAAAAAAGTTGGACCAACTAGCGCCCAGATCGGTGTGGCGTGAGTGCAAGCACGCCTTTAATCCAGCAATTTGGGAGGTAAGGCAGGTAGATCTCTGTTGAGTTCAAAAACAACCTGGTCTAACACAGAGCGAGATCCAGGCCAGCTGGGACTCGAGAAGGGAAGACCTATCTCTGGTCGTGCAAAAAAAATGCCAATCAAAGGAAAATCTGCCACCACGTGAGACAAAATATTGATTGAATTCTCCGGATCAAGTATTTACTGTGTATCAATGCTCTGACAATATTGTGTCTAAAAGATTATATAATAAGGAAGAAACAACATGTTGTATATTATTCAAATGATATTCTAGGAAATCTGATTGGAATGCTATGTTCCTTTGAGAAAGAGCCCAGGAAAATTAATACAATGATCTACAGAAACTTACCAGTAGTCACTCTGCAGGACCAGAAAAACGGTCATTTTGAAGGTGAGAGCAATGAAAAGGAGCCTGTGCAGGAGCTACAGGAACAGAAAGCTTTGGTTTCTAGACCACCTATCTTATCAAGAAGGAGGACAATTGGTGAGACAGGATATTGATTGTGGTGTAAATGAACATTCAGGTGCCTGGTTCAATAAGGATTCAGTTTCAGGTTAATTAAGTATAGAATGTGAAGTTCAACCTCTTTCTTCAGATGATTGTAGCCATAGGACACAAACCCTAAGAGGAAGACCATGAAGTACATAGAGTTGAAGTGTATCAGAATCCTCTAAATTTCCAGTGCCAGATGGGGACTGCTGAGACAACTCCAACGTAGACCGGTACTGAGTTACTAAAATACTGGGGTTTCACCTTTTCAGCAGTAAACTGCCATTGTATGACTACCTAGGCTGTATATGGAGACCTAGTCATCAGAAAGATCTAAAGACGGAGCGTCGGTGTTTACTGTACCTTATTTGGTGACCATGGAAAGGAAAACCCCAGTGTGGAACACAGAAGCCAAGAAACTGATGGCGGTTTTGGGCGTTTGCCAAGGGAGGAGACTTTAAACATGATGTCTTTTAGCCTAATAAAGAAAAAATCATGAGATTAAGGCTGTGAACGTTTTTGCTAAAAAAGAGAAACCTCATGATATACTGTGGGCATGCAGTATTATGCATATCTATTTGGAGTGATGCCATATGAGGAGGGGAAAAAGAACAAGCAGACCAACAAAACAAAAGGGCGAAACAGTAAACGACTGTGTCGCAGGATATCGACGAGAAAACGGTGGAACTTGCTGCTACGAAACAGTAAACTTCTTGCATCAAGAATTTTGAGAGACTAAGAGAACAAATATGAAAAGCATGTTTTGGCAGAATGCATGAGCTCTGTGGGGTGGGGGGGAGTAGGAGGAGGCATGGTCTATATGATGATTTGAAAATTGTAGTTTTGTATGAAAAGCACAGAGCTTAAATAAAGCATTCGGTGAAAAATTAAATAAAAAGAAAAATAAATTAAAAGCATAATTCTCTGGTATTTGGGGGGAATGTTTAGGAAGATGTCTGTGAGTTCCATTTTGGTGTATCATATCATTCAGTCTATGTCTCTCTGCTTATTCTTTGTCCAGTTGACCTTTCCAAAGGAGTTGCGAGTGGGGGATTGAAGTCTCCTATTTGATCAGTTGATAGCTGGTGGTTAATCTGTGAACTTGAGTGTCCCTGAAGGATATTCTGCCTATATTGAAGAGTTGGAGTACACAAGAGATTATAAATAGCATACCTATAATACCCTATTAATAATATAATACAATATATTATATAATATAGTGAAATCTTCATTGTCACTTGTTTCCTTTTGTTTCTTTTATAAAGGTGTAATGGCCTTCTTTGTCAATTCTGATTTCTTTAGATTGGAAGTCTATTTGCTCTGATATTAAAATAGTGTTTCTAGTCTTGTCTTCCATTGCTGTTTGACAAAACACTCGACTCGACAACCCGAAAACTTGGGACTAAAGAAAGGTTATTACAGCATTATCATTCTCTTCACTGTACTACAGCTTTTGTTTTACTAATTGCCTGAACACCCGCAAAGGCAGGATCTCAGGGCAGGAACCTGGCGACAGGAGCTGAAGCACATGGAACCGGAATCAGAGGAGATGCTGTCACAGCGTTTGCCTGGCTTCGCTTCCGCCTTGAATAACCACATTCTCTCTGGCCCTTCATGCACCACCCTGCTCCCTTATACGTAACAACCACTGCTCGCCCAGGGTGGCACACTCAATTGTTGGGCTGGAGTCCTCCCCACATTGGCTCAGAGCTCAATCAGAGAGAGTCGAGATACAGCTCCCAACCAGAGGAGGCCAGTAATCCAATGGAGCCATTCCCCAAGTGAGGCTCCCTCAACCCAGATTGTCAAGTTGACACTAAAACAATCCAGCGCACAAATAGCAACAACCATTGTTTTCTTTTGTGTACTCAAAATTTGATGGCAACACCTTTCTTACATAGCCCTTTCACCATTCAAAGTTGGTGCCCTATTTCTTGAACAGTGAAATGGTTTCTTCTGGTATGCAGGATATGATAGTGGGGTTCCGTTTCCTATATCAAATCTCCCAGTAATCTGTTCCTTTTGATTGGGGAGTTTAAGTCCATTAATATTTAGAGGTTAAAAATCCGGAAGACGCACGTTTGCGTCCTTTCACCTTATCGCAGTTGCATTTTGTCTAAGGGTTTCTAATTCTGCAGTTTAAAGCTGGAATTCAGAGTTTCTCTTATACGGCGTGCCTGAGAAAAGATCCTGTCAACTCTCCTCTTGTCGCGTTGAATTGCGATGTCAAGTAATTCATAACTGGGAAGGGGTTGGGGAAATCATATCTCTTATGTCTCCTAGTATGTGTGTGGTACTGGTCCTGCTGGGAGTGTTATACATCCATGAGTTCTCCTGAATGCTTATCGGCAGTTACAAAGGGGGGGTCGGATTCCTATGGACTAGGAGCTGAAAGTGGCGTTGCTGGTAGCCAACCACCAGGAGGGTGCTGAAGCAAACCCAGACCGCATGTCTGCAAAAATAAAGGTCCACATCGTAGAAAGTTGGGTGGTATAAAACACAACTGAAGACGAGGTTCCTCAGGCCAAACAAAAGAGAAATACATTATCTGTACTGCGAACTAGGCTCGTTCATGATCCATTATCTCGTGTTCGGTCAAACAAGAATTCCTTGTGCCAAAGAGACACAACGTGGTGGGGAGGAGGAGGGGAAAAGAGAAGAGGATAATGGATCATGACAATAGTCCTTCGCTGAAGAATAAAATATTTCGCCTGGGGGCGGACCTTGGGAAATGGCCTCCAACAGTCGTTGGAAATATGAACAAACACAGGTAGATACACACACCTTCACTCTTAACAACATTGGACCATGCTGGTTTGAGAGGAGTTGCCACAGCAACCTATCTTACTTCTGGGAGCTAAGAGGGAACCCAATCCTCGTTATACGCAGTCGCAGTGTCTCAACATTTGGAATCCCACCCCTTCCTCCCTTCTTGAACTCCCTGTTTTGACATCTTCATGTGGCTCTCTAATATGAATCCACACCACAGAGGAAAACACAGTGGAGGTACGCAAAGCGCGAAAAACATTCCCATCTTCATTACTTTTTAATTGTACATGACAGTTTGATACAGCTCACCAAGTTTTCAAAGGCAACAGCAAGCAAAAACAATAAGCTTGGAGAAATAGATTTTAAAAAATTGGCTACAATGTAATACATTCTGTATTTATACGACATATACTAATAGAACCGACACAATGATAAAAGCAACAAAGGGGGGAATTATGTATTTTCCCCAACCCACTTCCAAAAGAGATACACTGAAGCATTATCTTAAATAATCATAATCAATCCAGATGTACAGAGGAAGTTTGCCTAATTAACTGTTGAGTGGTATAAACTTATCTTGAGGTCACCCCTATAAACGAGGTAAATTAATTAACAAAATGAGCATATAATTACTTGGCAGTAAGTTAACGCGCCAGCCTAGGACCAAAAATGCAAGCAATGGCATAAGAGAGTGAAAGGACAAGCCGCCACATGCGTGTCTTATTTCCACTTTTTAACCCTTAGAGATTATAATATGGCGAGATCTAAATAGCTTCCCCAACATCAAAAACGACAGCAATACTAGCGTGGTTGAGAGATATTTAGAATGTAGGAAACGGAATCCACTGATTATCTAAGATATCTTGTAAATTCTCGTCTGTCAGGTTTAAAAGAAACACCATTTCAGTGCATCAATTTGTTATAAAGAGAATTGGTTAATATCTGGCTTAAATAGATTTAGAAGGCGCTAATCGGCGCTGCCCGTCAAGGAAAACATTTGGCTCTTTGAATATATGACTACACTAAACTACAAGCCTGTATGTTGCTTTATGGCCCTGGGAGAGTATATTGAAAAGGAAAGGATTACCATACACCATTCATAATTGAGTACTAGATCTGTCTAAGAGAGTATGAAGGAAGAAATACAGGTTGGTAATGCTATTATGTGACGGTCAGAAGTAATAGCTTATAAGTGTAAATATCTCTAATGCCTTGAAAACTACATTGGAGATTTCTTTTTAACAATCTTTCTGGTCTCTCTTCATGGGAAGATGGGGCACGTGGAGGCTAAGGTACCACTACCTTTATATAGGGGCTTTATGAAATAACAGACGTAGCTTACAAAGCGTTAACAAATAAGAATGGGTGAAAAGAGTGAAATATTAAGCCTGAGGGTGCGCCTTTTTTCTACCTTCGTGAGGACAGTATTTCGCTTTCCTTCCTAGAAGTTGGTTGAAGGAAAGCTGATTTGGAGGTTAATTCATTGTGGGGTGCCAGAGGGAGTTCTAAAGCTACTAAGACCCACTAAGTTGAGGTGGCTTTAGCCCACCCATCAGCTTGGTGGGTTAGGGTCATGTCCTGGGCAAGGGTTGGGTTGTGTAACCCCGTAAAGGAGGAAGGGCGAAATGAGATGTGTTGTATTGCAGCAATATTTAGAGTAACTTTATAATATCAATTCTTTGGGAGAGGGACTAGATGCCAATTGGGCTAGAAGCCCAGGGGGGACCTCATTCAGCCGAATGAGGATAGACACAATTAACTCCCTCCAGTTATAAACTCGGTGTTGTCTCGGTTTGGGCGCTCTGTGCTTCCTTTCCACGGCATTTCCCCACTTGCCTGCGATTTCACTGCGAGTCTTCGCCCCACCAGGATCTCAGTGGGCTTCGGATGTTCCCGTCGGGCCTATTGAGAGAGTGCAAGTGCGGGAAACCTAATCTATGACTAGTAGACCTCGCGCGCACGCACCCAGGAGATGAAAAGGGCTGAATTTAAAATCACAGTCTTTTCCCTCCCAAAGATATTGGGTTGTCATGGGTCAGATGTGTTTTGTTCAGCACGCAATGGGGAAGACACACCCTGAGAACAACCTAACCAATTTTAAGGTTATCCAGTCCAATAATAGACCTTACAAATATTTAAAAGAAATCAGAAGAGACAAAAGAAGGCCATTAACACTCTTTATTTAAAAGAAAACTACAAAAAGAAACCAAGTGACCAATCGGAAGATTTCAAAAACACGTCTCGGATAATATATGTATATATATATAAGTCAGCCTTTATCATCTAAGGTGAAGAATTAATGGTATGATAATAATTCTTGCGGCGCTAAGGCCAAAGTCTACTGTCAAACTAACTTCATGCCAGCGTTACTCGGAGCTCGCAGAGATCAGAGGGTCATCAGTGTATTAACCCGAGTCATACACGTGTGCAGTTAAGTGAAGGCACTCTTGACCAATTATCACTCGTCCTAGAGGGGAGTCCTTTTTGACCAGCTCGGTCCATGAGACGTTCACCAGATATTAAAGCAGGAGGAGACATTGAACGTGAGATGAGTAGTATACACGGCGTAAAGTGCAATCATCGACATAGACAGATGCTAGCTTTAAATACTTCGCACCAGGAAAGACCAAACGCTAAGGCTGAGCCGACCTCCAAAGATAGCATATATAGAAAATATGGTACCTGTTGTTTAATTTAACTTCTTTCTTGTGTTCTAATTATTTAATTTTTTGTTTTCAACCAATGCTTATTAATGGTAATGGCTCTTGCAGTCTGTGTATATTACTACATAAATTACATTAACATATAATCACATATAGCTAGATGTTACATACCACTTCCAATGTGACCGATCCTCTCCTAACTCGTGCAGAGTCACCCCACCCCACTCACGAGGAGCTCATGCATGGCTGGCAAACACGTTTTTTTTCATCTTTTTTCTCAGTCTCTCAAAATTCTTGATGCAGAGAGTTTGACTGTTTCCGAGCAGAAGTTCACCGGTTTCCCTTTGTAGTTCTCCGACAACAGTCTTATGCTGTTGCTGGTGTTTGTTGCTGCTGTGGTTATTCCCCTCGCAATATGTCATCACTTGCCCAAAAATATGCACATATGTATGTCAAATATATCATAGGTTTTAGCAACCTTCAGCTTATGATTTTGTTCTTTATAGGCTAAAAAGAGGTCTGTTTTAAAAGTCTCTCTTGGCAAACCGCCAAACGACGCCATCATGTCGGCTTGTGTCGCACCACTGGGGTTCGTTCACCTTCCCATGGTCCAACCTAAAGTGGAGGTCCAGTAGAGGCACCGACCAGGTTCAGCCGCAGCGACCACCGTCTTACAGTTGAGCTTGATGGCGCGCCGGTTTAGATGCTCCTGATCTTTGAGAAATCTTCTGGTCACTTTGGTTGCACATGAGTAAGGCAGGGCCCTAGGGCGTAGGTGTGCCAACAATTGGCAGTTTAGACCTCTGGAAAAGTGGAAATCCCCCAGTAGTAAGCGTGCAGATACCCATCAGTTCTACAAGTTGGTGTCTCAGCAGTCCCCATTGGGCACTTGTGAAGGTTTGGAGGATTCTGATACACTTCAACTCTATGTACTTCATGGTCTTCCTCTTAGGGTTTGTGTCCTATGGCTACAATCATCTGAAGAAAGAGGTTGAACTTCACATTCTATACTTAATTAACCTGAAACTGAATCCTTATTGAACCAGGCACCTGAATGTTCATTTACACCACAATCAATATCCTGTCTCACCAATTGTCCTCCTTCGCTTCTTGATAAGTATAGGGGCTAGAACCAAGCTGTTTCTGTGTTCTGTAGCTCCTGCACAGGGAATGTGGCTCCTTTTCATTGCCTCTCACCGTTCAAAATGACGTTGTTCTGGTCTCTGCAGAGCTGACTACTGGTAAGTTTCCCTGGGTAGATGCATTGTATTAATTTTTTTCCCTGGGCTCTCTGGTTTTTTCTGCAAAGGAAGCATTAGACGTGATTCCCAATCAGATGTGTTGCTTAGAATGTCTTTGAAGAGATATACAACATGTGTTGTTCTGTTCGCTTATTAGGAGTTTATATTCTTTTGAGCAACATTATGAGTGTAGCTGGTTCATAGGGGGGAGAAGTATAGTTGTGATCTTGATCCCTGAGACTTCAAGTTCAATATATGTAGCTCCAACGTGGCAGACTTTCCTTTTGGCAAATTTTTGAAGAGAGGGCTCCCCTTTTAGGTCCCCGCTGGCCTTGGAGTCTCGCTCTGTGACAGGGTGGTTTTGAACTCACAGAGTCTACCTGCCTCTAACCACGATCCCAAGTGCTTGGGCTTAAGGTCGTGTGGCACCACGTCGGCAGTTGCAGAACTTTTTTTGGCCTTTTCTGAGACAAGGGTCTCTTAGGCTACTGGCTGTCCTGGAGCTCACTCTGTATGCACCAGGCTGTGCCTTGAACTCACAAAAGATTCCCGCCTGCCTTCTGCCTCCCAAGTGCTAGGATTAAAGGCCTACGGCACCACGCCTGCAGACTACTGTGAATCCTGGCATGTAGGGCACCCCAACGTCCCCTTTCATAATGAGTATCATTTTTGTGCACCAGCAGATTAACAACTTCAAAAGTAATGTTTTTTTCTCTAACCAGGCTCTCTTGCTCTGAAGTACAGCCCCACCAATAAAGGCAGACGTGTTAGTATTGCACATTGACTTGGATCAGTGCTCTACAGCTGTGACAATGTGCGTCTATATCTCCAATTGCCAATGAATACAGCTGTTCATCACCAGACAAGGCGTTTCATGTTTGGAGTTCCAGTTGGGAATGGGCAAGAGGATCCTTCAAGGTGCTTCAGTTCCTTTCACTGGGTGTGCAGAATCCCAACACCCTGAGCCTCCTTGGCATTCCCACTTGGGGACCCACACTACTCTAGCACATGGAATTGTAGGAGGAAGGAGGCTCCAGATAATAGAAGCAGCAGGCTCTTAGTCAGAGTAGTTAGTGCTATTCTTCAGACATGCCTTCCTGCACGACCTTCTTGCAGTTACACCACGCCATACGATCCCCAGCCCAGGGCACATACTCTCTTGGGGTTGTTTGGTTTGTTGTTTTTAATGAAAGAACCATCCTAGAGTGCAGTAAGATCAGTTTTGGTTGAATTTTTAATTTTTTCAATTTCCCTGATTTTAATGATAACTGAGATTTTTCTCTAATAATATTCTGCTTCTCCATTATATCTCTTCTTTTGATGACAAAAAGAAGAGATGCAATCTCTGTTTAGATCATTTTTACATTTTTCTTGTGAATTACTTGTATTTATGATTGTATGAACTAGTTTTCTATTGAGGTGGTAAAACACTGTGAGCAAGAGGCAGCTTATAAAAGGAAGAGTCTGGGGCTGAAAGTTGGCTCAGCAATTAAAAGCAAACGGCTCGCTCTTTCCAGAAGATCTGGGTTGTTCTTCTCACACTCACAGAGCAGCTAACAATGTCCAAAACTCCCATTCCAGGAGAAATCCACACTTCTGATTTCCAGGCATTTGGGATCCACACTGGTGCACTTACATCATGCAGGCAATACATTCATACACATTAAGTAAAAATAAATTAAAAGTTATAAAAGAAAAACAAGAGTTTTTTGGGCGTAATGGTCCCAGGAGGGATAAAGTTCTCATGGCAGGGAAGTTTGGTAGCAAACAGCAGGTATCATAGCAGGAAGAGTAAACTGAGAACTCATATCTTGAACTGCAGACATAAATCAGAAAGAGCTAACTGGAACTGGAGCGAGGCTGCAAATACTCAAAGCCTGCCCCAGTGGCGTGTTTCCTCTAGCAAGACCACACATCCTAAAGTTCCATAACTTTGACACACAGAGCCAACACCGGGCACCAATGTTCAAATACTTGAGCCTGTAGGGGACACTTTCTCTTTCAAATCACACAACATGATGTTCAGATTTTTAGTTCTTTGTATATTGTTTATTTTTAACATATTTTTATTAGTTTTTAACGTTATTGTACAATATGATTGGCATTATAATGATATTAACATTCAAATATACCATGTATTTTGACCATATTAATTTCTATAATCCTCTACCATGCCCTTTCTACAACATACAGATACATTTCTTAAAGTATCAATACCTTTTTGTGTATAATATGCTAGCAGCAATTTTTTTCCTCTCTTTGATATGCTGATTTTTCTCCTCATTTTCTTTGAATTGTTTCTTTGTTGTACAAAAAGCTTCTTTTTTTTTCTTTTCAAGACAGGATCTCCTGTAGCCCCCGCTGCCAGGAACTTGCCTGTAGACCAGGCTGGCCTTGAACTCACAAGATCCAACTGCCTCTAACTCTGAGTGCTAGGATCAAAGGCATGCGTCACCACGCCGGGCTTAGCAGTGTTCTATGGAGGTAACAGTACCGCCACCGTTGTATCGCCGGGCCATAGAGAGAGACTAATCGTAGCCGAATGTGAAGATCTTCGTGGTGCAAAAGCTTCTTAACT
Source organism: Rhizomys pruinosus (assembly GCA_009823505.1). Lineage (NCBI taxonomy): Eukaryota > Metazoa > Chordata > Mammalia > Rodentia > Spalacidae > Rhizomys > Rhizomys pruinosus. Next base: position 218,335 of record VZQC01008436.1, on the reverse strand, counting down.
TGACACAATCTGATTCATCAACTTTTGCTTCTATTTCTGTGTTCTTAGAGTTCTATACGGGAAATTATCATCTCTGTCAATATCTTTAACTGTTTCCCCTGACATTTTCTTAAGTAATCTTAGGATTTCAAGTTTGACATGAAGATCTATGATCTATTTTGATTTGATTTTTAATAGTCTTGGAAGTAGATATTAATTTCCAATCTTCCATATATGTATAACCAGCTTCTCAGTATAATTTGTTGGAAAGGTTACAATTTCTACAATGTATATTTTTAGCACTTCGGTCAAAGATTTTTTTTGCAGATGAATGGATTTCAGGATCCTTTATTTTGTTTCATTAATTTCCTTGCATGCTTTTATGCAAATATCATGCTATCTTGTTACTTTTGCCTGTAATATGTCTTGAAACGAGAAGGTGTTTATGAAAGCTTCTAGCCTATGCTCCTTTCTTCTTAAAGATTGCTTTGGGACAAGCCGGGCGTGGTGCCCCATAAAGCCTTTAATCCAGCAGCTGGGAAGCAGAGGCATGGAAGTTCTCGTGAGTTCGAGGCCACCCCTGGTCTACATAGTGATTTATAGGACAGCTGGGGGTACAGGATGACCCATCGTCGAAAAGACAAAAAAAAGATTGCTTTGGATATTCAGTGTCTTTTGTTTTCAATAAGTTTAGGGACTTTTTTTTTCCCAGTTTCATTAAAGGGTGTTAAGGTATTTTCTTACCAAAGATTTGGAACCAGGATTTGTAAGACTCCCTTTACATAGGAGATTTTTTTAAATTAGTTATTTTTAAATTTATTAATATTTTTTTTTGTTTTTAACAAAGAAGAATTTAAAATGTTTACTATCAAATCTAGACCCAGTCCCCCCTCCCCCACAGTATGCTCCAACATGAGGGGAACTCTCTCCATCCCAGCTCCGTCCAGCCGGCTGGTCCTTGAGAATTCCTCCTGATGAGGATGGGGGGGGGGAGGTGAGTGAGCTGTTCAAAGCCAACAGCTTTCCGCTCCCCAGAGACAGTCAGATGCAACAGGGAGTCTATTCAACCTGGATCTCAGTTTGTTGTAGGCAGCACATGCAGTTATATGGCAAGCATCACAAAGAGATGTTCAGGGCGCGAAACAGGCAGCCAATCATCTTTAAGGGCAAAGCAGGATGCAGGCTGCATGAACTGATTGTCCCAAAGACTTCAGTATTAAGTATGAGCTGATCACGAGCTGTCTGTGAGTGAGGAAATAGTTAGGACCAATTAGAAAATTTTTAAAACAATTTCGACCGTGCACCTACCTTGCTTTCTTCAGGCGCCATCTTTTTCTAGGCAAGTCCTATTAAATTGTAAAGGCCCTTTTACCCCGAGAGCTCATGCATTCTGCCAAACATATTTTCATCTTTTTCTCAGTCTTTCGTAAAATTCTTGAATGTGGAAAGTTGACTGTTTTGAGCAAGAAGTTCACCGTGTGTTAGTCAGTTCTTTGACCAGTCTTTTTTGTTTTGTTTACAATTATGGGCATCACTCTCAACTACTTTGGAGGACGCAAAGCTCAATGGGCCTTGCACAAGAAATACTTAAACTAGGTAATTGGAACTAGCATGCCACAGATGAAGGCTACCATTCATTGTTTTGCCTTTCCTGGGACTGTGTTATTTCACTTAACATATATCTTCTAGTTTCACCCATTTACCTGAGAAGTTCATGATGTCATCTTCTTTACTGCTGCAACAGAACTACGTGTGTGATGTACCATTATTTTTCTACCTATCCAAGCTCGTGCAGTTGAGGGAGCAATTGGGGGTTGGTTCCAGGCTTTTTGACACTAATTGTGAACAGAGCTGCAATAAAAAATGGCTGTGCATACGTATCTCTGTTGGTAAGATGAGTCTTGTAGGTATATTACCGTCAGGAGTGGTATGACTGGGTTCAGGTGGTAAGCTCATGTTTGGAGTCTTCCAAGTGTTCTCCACAGTACTTGCATTCTATAGTGGTTATACAAGTTACATTTCCACCAGCAGTGGATGAGGTTCCCTTTTCCCGCGACACCTCTCCAGTACTGGCCATCATTGTTTCGCTTTGATCCTAGCAGTCTGTTAATTGGATGTGAGATGATACCTTAAACTGGTTTCATTTGCATTTCCTTAAATATTAGGCACAATTGAACAGTTTTTAAGATGTTTTTTCAGCCATCTCCAATTCCTCATGTTTGTGAAGTCCTGTTCGGCTCTTTGCTACATCTTTTGAGTGATTCATTGTTTTTCTTTCTTGTTTTTGGTAGTCTTATATATTCTGGAAATTAATGCTTTGTCAGATGTATTCTGTGATGAAGGTAATCCTCCACTCTGTGGGTTTTACTCTCACTTCTTTGATTATTTCTTTTGATGTACAGAAGCTTTTGAGTTTAATTGAGGTCCCATTTGTCAATTGTCATCTTATTTAATTTGTGCAGCTGTTGTCTGATTTAGGAAGTCTTTTCCTACAGCCTATGTCTTGTAACTGCTGCCAACGCGATTTTTTCTTCTATCACCTTCAGAGTTTTTGGGTGGGCACGTTGAGGGTCTTTAATACATAATGGAGTTGATTTTTGAGCAGGGTGAGAGGTAGGGGTTTAAACTTTTATTCTCTACAAGTGGTGATCCAGTTTTGCCAAACACCATTTGCTAAAGATGCCGTCTTTGGCCCTTGTCAAGTATAAGGTGGTTGAAATTGTATGTACTCAGGGTTTGATCTTCAGTTTTGTTCCATTGGTCACGAGGGTCCTTTTTGTGACAGTACCAGCCTGTTTTTATGACTATTACTCCTGCAGTATAGTTTGAAGTCTGGTCCCACAGATCCCCCTGTATGCTCTTTTTGCTCAGGGTTTTCTTTGTTTCGTTGTGGGGCATTTATGGTATTTGTTGTTGTATATTTACCATCCGATTCTTAGTTGGTACTGTGTGCTGTGGTGGGTTGTTATTCGGTGTATTGTGGGCGTCGTGTGTTGACGATCGTCCCTGGCCGGCTGGCTCATACTCCGCCCATGAGTCAGCGCGCAAGTGTTGTTTTGGCTAATTGGGGTCTTTTTTTTCCATATGAACCTTCATCGGACATTATTTCAAAGCCTGTGAAAAACTCTTGGGGATTTTAATTGGGATTCGTGTGTAATCTATACAAGAGTTTGGGGGGAATGGACATTTTTACTATGTTATTCCCAGTCCCATGAGCAAGGGGAATCTTCCATCTTCTGAAGTCTTCAATCTCCCTCTTCAGGGTTTAAGGTATTTTTTTTCGTAGAAATCTTTGTAATTCTTGTGGATTAGCGCTTTATCCTAGGTTTACTTATTTTTTTTGAGGCTATGTGAGTGGGAAGGTCCCTTCATATTCCTTCTTCAGTTCCTTTTTGGAGAAAGAAAGGCAACTGATTTTCCAAGGTTAATTTTTGTATCTCCCCACTTTACCCTGAAAACCCTAAATCACTTCCAAGAGCTTCCTGTGAGTTTAAGCACCCTTAAGTAAACAAATATCAATCAGCAAAAAAAGGGGATAGCTTGACTTCCTCTTTCCAATTAGTACTCTTTGATTCCATTTTCTTGCCTTATTGCCACAGCAAGAGTTTCAAGCATTTGTTGAGAGGAATGGTGACAGGGGCCAGCCTTGCCGAGTTCTTACGTTCTAAGAACTGACTGTCCTTCTCCCATTAGGATGATGTTGCTGTGGGTTTCCTGTATATGGCTTTTGACATATATTGAGGAATGATACCTCCAAACCAATTCCATCTAGCTTAAGCATGAAGGATCCTGGATTTTGTCAGGTGTCTGCATCAATGAGATGATCTTGATATGTTTTCAAGTCCCTTTTGTGTTTTATGTATTAGATTTCTTTTTTTAATTTTATTTATTCTGAATGTGTATAATGTACTGTCTGTGCATGAATGTGCATGCAAGTCTGTGCACCAGTGACGTGCAATACCGCGGAGTCAGAAGAGGGTCTAGTCCCTGGAACGGAGTTCTCCTGGAACTGGATAGAGTTAAAGACAGTTCTCAACCGCCATGTGTGTGCTGGGAATTGGACCTGGTCCTCTGCAAGAGCGGTCGGCGCTCTACCGCTGGCCACCTCTCCAGCCCGATATTTATTGATTTTCATATGTTGACTATCCCCGCATCTCTGGTAATGAATCCAACTGGTGATGATGGATGATCTTGATTGGGTCTGTCAATGCAGTTGTATTTTGTTGAGAATCTTTGCATCTGTTTCACTAATGAGATGGTTCTATAGTTCTTTTTGATGTACTCCTGGTTTTGGTATTAGAAGTGATACTGGCTTCATAGAAGTAATTTGGGAAGATGTCTCTCGCTTGTATCCCTCTGAACATATTTAATAATAATGGTGAAAATCTTGAAATGTTTAGCAGAATTCTGCTGTGAAAACCATCTGGTCTGGGCCTTTTTTTAGTTGAGAGATTTCTTATTACACTTCACTTCTAAATAGGGGTCTGTTTAAGCTTCGATCTCTTCTTGTAAGATTGGCAGATCCCAGGATTTCAGATATTCTTTTTTTTTTTTTTTTTTTTTTTTTTTTTTTTTTTTTTTTTTTTTGGGGGGGGAATCTTTTTTGAGACAGGGTCCCCTGTAGCTCCTGCTGTCCAGGAACTCATTTAGTAGACCAGGCAGGCCTTGAACTCAGGAAGATCTGCCTAACCTCTCTCCCAATGCAGGATTAAAGGCGTGTGTCCACCACACCCGGCCTGTAGAGTATAGGTTTTTTAAGTATTCCCACATAATATTCTGGATCTTTTCATATGTCTGTGGATATTTTCCCCGTTTCATCAATGGATCTATTGGATTGGAGTGCCTTTCTTTTTTGGGTTGAACTGAGCTATGAGGTCTCGTCTATGATTGTTTTTCTCCAATGGAACCCAACTTTTGATTTTTATATTGTTTCTTTGTTTCTATTTCATTGGATTTCTGCGCTCTGAAATTTTGTGATTTCCATCCCGTCTGTTGTGTTTAGGGCTCATTTGTTGTTGGTCTCTCAAGCGTTTTTAGCTGCAGAGTTAAATCATTTTCTTGCGCTCGTTCTTTCTGTTTTCCTGATGTAGGCACTCAGATGGTAAAATTCTTCTTATCGAACTGCTTATGTATTCCACCATGGTATTTGGTGGTCTTGTTATTATTATTATCATTCCAGGAATGCTTTTTATTTCTTTTTTGTATGTCGTCCCTTGATGTATCATTATTCAAGAGTGTGTTTCGTCTCCATGTGTTCTTGTAGATTAGTAGGCTTATCCCTGGTGTTGATATTGAGCTTTATTTGCACTGTGGTCTGATAGATGCATGATTATTTCAATCTTTTTGGTTTTGTTGACGGTTTTCTGTTTCTCAGTATGTGGTCTATTTGGAGAATGTTCCCGTGTGGTGCTGTAGAACGATGTATTTCGTCGTGGTATTTGGGTGGAACTATCGGTAGATACCGAGTCCATTTGTGTTGTATTATGTCATTCAGTTCAGATACTCTCTCTGTTTATTTTTGTCTGGTTGATCTGTCCAAAAGAAGCAGTGGGGTATTGAAGTCCCACTCTTAGTGGTGCGGAGTATTATCTGTGCCTTGGGGTCCAGAGAATCTGTCTTAAAAGTTGGTGCATCAGAGTTTGCTGCATATATGTTCCTAATTGTGAAATCTTCATGGCCATTGACTTCCTTTAATAAAGAAGTAATGCCGTCTTTGTCTCTTCTGATCTCTTCTTTACTTTGAAAGTCTATTTTGTCTGGTAATTAAAAATAGCAATACCTGCTTTCTTTTTGGTAACCATTTGCTTGGATACTTCTATCCCTTCACCTTAAGTTGGTGCCTATCCTTGAAGTGAGATGGGTTTCTTTTGCAAGACAGCATATAGATGGTTCTGTTTCCTAATCGAATCATCCAGTCTATGTGTTTTGATGGGGAGTTTAGTCCATTAATATTAAGATTATAATTGAAAAGTATATGTTGCTTCCTTCCACCTTATTATCCATTTACATTTTTTCCTCAGTTTCTACTTCTGCCAGTTATGCTTTTACTTAATTTTCTCTTTATAGGTGCCTGGGGATAGTTGCTCCTCTCTGTCCTTTGAATCTCTTCAAGTATTATATCTTAAGGGTTGGTTTTCAGACATTATTCTTTCATCTTGTTTATGTCATGGAAGATTTCTTTCTCCTTCAACTATTATTGAAATTTTTGCTGGGTAGTTAACCTGGGTTGGCATTGATAAAGTAACCTGGGTTGGCACCTATAGTCCTTAACACTGGGAATGCTTTGCTCAACGTATTCTTCTTGTTCTTTCTAGTTTTGCACTTGAGAAGTCAGTTGTAATTTTTTTTTTTTTTTTTTTTTTTTTTTTTTTTTTTTTTTTTTTTTTTTTTTTTTTTTGTCTTTGTTTTGGGCAATTTGCATTTTTAAATGATATGGTGTGGAGAGTTTTCTTTTCTGAATTGTCTGTTTGGAGTTTTATGTGACTTGCTTGTATTTGTATGGGTTTGTCTGTTTTTAGTTTGTGAATTTTCATCTATTATCTGTTGAAGATCTGACCAACACCATTCTCTTGGGATTCTTCTTCCTCTCATTCCTATGATGAGGAGGTTGGATCTTTTCATACTGTCCCATATTCTGGTTTTTCCACTTTTTGTATTTTAATTTTTTCATGATCTTTACTCGGGAGGCCATTTTTTTTTTGTTCTGTGTGTCCTTCCAGGTCTTTATCTTGTTCGCCTGTCCCCTCATTCTTATTTTCTAGGCTTTTTCCAATCCTCTTCTATTGATGGAGAGTGTTGGCTATATCTGTTTCATTCACACTGTGATTCTTTCTTTAAAGGCGTTTAAAACGATACGAGTTATTCTTCCCAATTCTCCCTTTGGACTTCTGAATCCTCTCCTCCTGTAGCCCTTGTGATTCCCTGGTTGGCTTTCTTTTTCAGTGTCTTTCCACTTCCTCTACGTCTTTCTTGAGTTTTTCAATCTCTCTCTCCTTAAGTTTTCTGACTTGTTCTTTTATATTCTTTGATTTATTTTGAATATTTCTGCAATTGTTCCTCTAAGATATGTTGCCCTGGGTCATTCCCCCGGGGGGGGGGATCCCACTGTAGGTATCTTCTTCCCTACAGGGTTGGTAAGAGCTTGGTGTGGAATTATACTTCACCTTCCCAAGTTGTCCCTTCGTTGTGTCCGTGGCATGTGGGTTTCCCCTTTTTGCTTGTATTCCGATGTGAATCACAAATGCCTCGTCACTATGTTGAAGTCGATCTACCTATGACGACGCTGGTTCGTTACTTGCTTTGACTGCCTCCTTCCAAGATGCCTTTTTTTTTCTCCCCCCTTGTTTATGAACTGTTGACTCGTCTAGTTTTCAGGCTTTAAATTTTGTTAATATATTGGATGTCTAACTCACTCTTCCCCTTTCCGTTCTGAAGGTTTTCCAAAATCTGCCTTGGGAACATATCCCTTAGCAATTCCAGTGGCTGGGGGTGGGGAGGGATATATGCCTGGCTTAGCCCATCCCTACTCTGTGATTCAGGTGGTCCGGAATCTCTAATCAAAGCTCTGCACACTCAAGTCAAGAATTTTCACCAACAAGCATTATAATTCTCCACCCATTAACTGAGATTCTTTCACATTTTATGTTGCTCTCATTCTTCTTCAGGTGTTACGTGATTTTTGTGCGGAAATCTTTACAATCTTAGGTATTTCTAATAGTCATTTTGTGACCTAGCAGTGGGTATCTCTGGTTCTTAAGTAGTTAATTTCACTTGGTATTAAACAGTTCTGATTTCTGCTGGTCATAATTTGGCTGAGTTTTACCTATTATCCAGTCTGATGTAGGACTTCCTTTTATGCTGAGCAGAGACCCATCTCGACACACCCTGCTAAGGCAAATGGTGTATTTGGGACACACCACCCCGCCTTGCAGGACAGCTGTGGGAGCTGGCCCCTTGGTGCAGAGACCAGCCGCTACTTCCCATAGCACTAATCTAAGTGGGAACTCCAACTTAGGCTCTTAGCCTGGACCCAGACACGTGTTCCACTTCTTGGCTGTGACTTCCCACCTGCCAGAGCCGGGACAGGAATTTAACTCACAACACCAGCTACCCAGGTTGGGGTCCACAAAGGAAGCCTTATGTTTTCCAGCCCACTGGCACCTGCGAACTGAGGCCGTAACCTTAGCCTTGTATGATGCAATAAATTTAATAATAATATCAGCCGGGAACTCCGTTAATGATGTTAATTTGGAATTCGATTTACTCGTTGACAGAGCTTGCTTTTTTTTTTTTTTTCTGGGTCTTTCAGAATAGGGTTCCCTGTAGTCCCAAGCTGACCTGGAACTTCACTCTGTAGACCACTGCCCTTGACCTACAAAAGATCCACCTCCCTCTGGGCTCCCGAGTGCTAGGATTAAAGGCGTCGCCACCTATGATCTGGCGACCCAGCTTGCTTTTATAAACCAAATATGTCAGTACCTCAGGACCAATCATGAGTCCCCAACTCTGCCACTGCACAACTTGCTCCATCCAGCATCGCAAACCTAGGCCATTGCTGCTTGCTCCTCCCTGGAGCAGAGCCAGACTCTTGGCCATGAGGTGCCCTGAGGCGTGCTAATTGGAAAGCTAGCCCAAAATTCAAGCTGGATTTCCCACAATGATTAATTGGAAAATTAAGGTCATTTATATCCAAAGTCATCATTGAACAGTATACTCCTGGCATCTTTATGTTTTTTCATTGTTTGAATATTCTTGTTTTTCATTTGGTTTCTCTCTGTTTAGTTTAGAATTTTGAAGTTTCCCTGCATATATATAAGTATGATATATATATATATATATATATTATACATATATAAAATANACCATGTATCTAAGCTAAAAGTGCTTTGCGAGACATATCTCCCGACCAAGCCTATCTCTTCGCTAGTCGCTTTCTATAGCGGCAAATTGATAAAATCTAGCACATGAGGATTGTGTGCATCTCTCTTAGACTATTTAACAATGAGCCAAGGTCTAACATATGATATGTCGAAAGCAATAAAAGAATAATATGATTGATTCAGATACATATTAACGTTACCCAATTATAAATTAAATAAACGCTTTACTACATGGAGAAGGTATGTTATATTACTTAACAGCACCGCAGATGACTGCTAATAGTTATTAGAATAAACAGAAACACCACAGAGGCAAAAGAAATGCTTATCTTTCTGAACTGTCGCGCAAGCATCACAGCATCATTGATGGGAGATGAACCCCAGGACACTAGAAATAGCTGCGTTAGAGATACCCCAGAAATGTCTATTCTTCAGAGTACAATCATGAGACACACCTTGCCTTCCACTCCAACAGAAACACGACACGAGCTATATTCACAACTCTCCCATAGCAAACAGTCACTTTGAGCAACGACAAACAATGATTGTAGGGTAAAGTGAGATATAGACATTAATATAAAGTCTTAAAAAGAAATATATTTTAATTAAGTTATATATATGTAGCTAACAAACAAAACATATGTTGAAAGGTGGAGACAGTTAGTATGACGAACGCTAGAGAGCAAGTAAGACGAAGATAGGCGACAGGGGTCCCTCCACCAGTTATACTCTACTTCTGTCAGCTCTAGGCACACCTATTATAGCCTTATGGATCTTCATCGCTGTATGACCGGCCTGTACCTCTCCGTAAGACGAGCGGGGAAGATGGTGGGACCTTTTGACACTCCTGAATTAAGTGCTTACACAATCATGTGATATGTCTCGGTGAAGGCACTAGCAGACTATATTATACTTGCTGGAGTAGTTAGCTGTGGTCTGTATCCTGGGACGAGTCATGGTATCCATAATGGTGGCCTCCCCATTTTGATTAGCCAAGTGAGAAGGAAGTTTCTACTAGAACTCCCTTGAATTATCTAGGGACGAGTACTTCTCTGACTCGTAACGTAAATGCAATCATGAGAAGTAAAAACTCTGACGTTAGATTCTACACATGGGAGTGGTATATTAATTCTACCTATACATTACTTTTAAGTTTTTTCTATACTATTTAAAATATATAATGTAGTTATAGTATATAGTGCAGGGAAAAAGTCAAAATTCCGTAAGATAGACATAGGAGAACAAACTGAAAGATTATTCAAACCAATGTAAAAGAACACATAATAAGGATGACCAAGGGGTGATACTGTAGTATGAATACTCGACTTAACTGGGATATAAATGACCTTATGTTTCTCAATCTAATCATGTAGTACGGGAATCCGCTTGGAACGACTTGTGGGCTTCGACTGTGTTCCAATTTAGCATGCCTGCAGAGCCAGTCCATACTCTACATGGCAAGAGTCTGAGGCTATCCACCGCAGGCGAGGAAGCTAAGCAGCATAAGCTCTAGGTGTGTGGAGGAGGTGTGCAGTGGAGCATGGGTTGTGGGGGCTCCATGTAGATTTTGGTTCGCGTCACTGGTTAACTAGAAGCCAACATTTGGGTTTAATACAAGGCGAAGTGTGTCGCCAGAGATCGGTGGGCGACCGGCCTTTAATCTAAGCATCCGGGAGGCAGAGGGAGGGAGGTGGATCTTTGTGAGTTCAAGGCCAGCCTGGTCTACAGAGTGAGTTCCAGGTCAGCTGGGGCTACAGGGAGACCCTATCTCGAAAAGACCAGAAAAAAAAAAAAAGCAAGCTCTGTCAACGAGTAAATCGAATTCCATATTAACATCATCACGGAGTTCCCGGCCGATATTTTTATTAATTATTGCATGCATACAGGCTAAGGTAGGCCTCAGTTTCGTTCAGGTGGCCAGTGGGCTGGAAAAAGGTTCCCTTTGCAGACCACCAACCTGGGTAGCTGGTGTTGTGAGTGAAATTCCTGTCCCGGCTCTGGGCAGGTGGGAAGTCATGACCAAGAGTGGAACACGTGTCTTGTGGGTCCAGGCTAAGAGCCTAAGTTGGAGTTACCACTTAGGTTAGGCTGTGGGAAGTAGACGGCTGGTCTCTGCACCAAGGGGCCAGCTCCCCACAGTGTCTGCAAGGCGGGTGGTGTGTCCCCATTTGCCTTAGCAGGGCTGTGTGGTCCCTGCTCAGCATAAAAAGAGAAGCTTCCTACAAATCATTAACTTGGATAAATAGGTAAAAACAAGACCCAACATTATGCACACAGAAATCAAGAACTGTTAAATAACCAAGAATTAACTCACTAATAAAGAAACCAAGAGAATAACCCACTTGCTAGAGTCACAAAAATAGACTATTTAGAAATAAACCTAAAGATGTAAAGATTTCCGCAACAAAAATCATAAAACACTGAAGAAGAAAATTGAAGCCAACACTAAAAGTGGAAAGAAATCTCAGGTTAATGGGTTGGGAGAATTAATGTTGTGAAAATCTTAGACTTGAGTGTGCAGAGCTTTGATTAGAGATTTCCCAGGACCACCTGAAGCACAGAGTACCGGGGCATGGGCTAAGCCAGGCATATATCCCTCCCCACCCCCAGCCAACTGGAATTGCTAAGGGAATGTCCAAGCAGATTTTTTGGAAGAACCTTCAGAACGGAAAGGGGAAGAGTGAGTTAGACCTCCAATATATTAACAAAATTTAAAGCCTGAAAACTAGACGAGTCAACAGTTCATAAACAAGGAGGGAAAAAAAGGCATCTGAAGGAGGCAAGCAAAGCAAGCTTTCAACATAGTGAAGAGGCATTTGTGATTCATGTCAGAATACAGGCAAAAAGGGAAACCCACATGCCACGGACACAACGAAGGGACAACATGGGAAAGGTGAAGGATAATTCCACACCAAGCTCTACCAACCCTGTGGGAGATACCTACAGTGGGATCCCCCCCCCCCGGGGGATGACCCAGGACACATATCTTAGAGGAACAATTGCAGAAATATTCAAAGAAATCAAAGAATATAAAGAACAAGTCAAAGAACTAAGGAGAGAGAATGAAAAACTCAAGAAAGACGTAGAGGAAGTGGAAACACTGAAAAAAGAAACCAACCAGTGAAGCAAGGGGCTACAGGAGGAGATTCAGAAGCTCCAAAAGGAAATGGAAATACTAAAGAAATCACAGGATGGAATGAAACAGGATATAGAACACTCATCCAATCAAGAGGAAAGGAATGGAAAAAGCCTCAGAAATAGAATGGAGGAAGCAGAACAAAGAATAACAGACCTGGAAGACAACACAGAACAACTAAAAAGCTCGAGTAAAGATCATGAAAAAATTAAAAATACACAAAAGTGGAACAACCAGGAAATATGGGACACTATGAAAAGATCAAACCTCCTCATCATAGGAATAGAGGAAGGAGAAGAATCCCAAGAGAATGGTACTGATCAGATCTTCAACAGAATAATAGATGAAAATTTCCACAAACTAAAAAAAGACAAACCCATACAAATACAAGAAGCACATAAAACTCCAAACAGACAAGATCAGAAAAGAAACTCTCCACACCATATCATAGTTAAAATGCTAGATGCCCAAAACAAAGACAAAATTCTGAAATCTACAAGAGAAAAACAAGTTACACATAAGGAGAAACCTATCAAAATTACAACTGACTTCTCAGTGCAAACTATGAAAGCAAGAAGAACGTTGAGCAAAGCATTCCCAGTGTTAAAGGACTATAGGTGCCAACCCAGGTTACTATACCTAGCAAAAATGTCAATTCTAGTTGAAGGAGAGAGAAAAATCTTCCATGACATAAACAAGATGAAAGAATACATGTCTGGGAAACCAACCCTTCAGATAATACTTGAAGCAATTCAAAGGACAGAAGAGAGGAGCAACTATCCCCAGGCACCTATAAAGAGAAATTAATAAAAACATAACTGCAGAAGTAGAAACTGAGACTAAAAATACAAATGGATAATAAGGTGAAAGGAAGCAACATCCATCCTTCAATTATAATCTTAAATATTAATGGACTAAACTCCCCAATCAAAACACATAGACTGGATGATTCGATTAGGAAACAGAACCCATCTATATGCTGTCTGCAAAAAACCCATCTCACTCTCAAGGATAGGCACCAACTTAAGGTGAAGGGATAGAAAAAAATATTCCAAGCAAATGGTACCAAAAAGAAAGCAGGTATTGCTATTTTAATACCAGACAAAATAGACTTCAAAGTAAAAGAAATCAGAAGAGACAAAGACGGCCATTACATCTTTATCAAAGGAACAATTGGCCATGAAGATTTCACAATTATGAATATATATGCACCAAACTCTGGTGCACCAAACTTTATAAGACAATTCTCCTGGACCACAAGGCACAGAATAACTCCAGCACACTAAGAGTGGTGGACTTCAATACCCCACTAAGTCCTTTGGACAGATCAACCAGACAAAGAATAAACAGAGAGATATCTGAACTGAATGACATAATACACCAAATGGACCTCAGGGTCATCTACCGAATATTCCACCCAAATACCAGAGAATACACGTTCTACTCAGCACCACACGGAACATTCTCCAAAATAGACCACATACTGGGACACAGAAAAACCTCAACAAATACAAAAAGATTGAAATAATTTCATGCATTCTATCAGACCACAGTGCAATAAAGCTCAATATCAACACCAGGATAAGCCCTACTATCTACAAGAACACATGGAGACGAAACAACACTCTCCTGAATAATGAATACATCAAGGAAGACATAAAAAAAGAAATAAAAGCATTCCTGGAATTGAATGATAATCATAATACAAAACCACAAAACCCATGTGATACATTAAAAGCAGTCATAAGAAGGAATTTTATAGCCCTGAGTGCCTACATCAGAAAAACAGAAAGAGCGCAAGTAAATGATCTAACACTGCAGCTAAAAACGCTTGAGAGACAACAACAAATGAAGCCTAAACACAACAGAGAGGAGGAAATCACAAAAATCAGAGCAGAAATCAATGAAATAGAAACAAAGAAAACAATATAAAAATACAAAAGTTGGTTCCTTGGGAGAATAAACAATATAGACAGACCTCTAGCTCAGTTAACCAAAAGAAAGAAAGAGCAACTCCAAATCAATAGAATCCATGATGAAAGGGGAAATATCACAACAGACAATGAAAAGATCCAGATAATCATGCAGGAATACTTAAAAAACCTATACTCTACAGGCCGGGCGTGGTGGCACACGCCTTTAATCCTAGCACTTGGGAGGCAGAGGCAGGCAGATCTCTGTGAGTTCAAGGCCGGCCTGGTCTACAGAGTGAGTTCCAGGACAGCAGGAGCTACAGGGGGACCCTGTCTCAAAAAAAGATCCCCCCAAAAAAACACCTATACTCTACTAAGTTTGAAAACCTAGGAGAAATGGAGGAATATCTGAAATCCTGGGAATCACCAAATCTTAACCAAGAAGAGATCGACAGCTTAAACAGACCCATAATATATGAGGAAAGTGAAGATGTAATAAGAAACCTGCCAACTAATAAAAGCCCAGACCCAGATGGTTTCACAGCAGAATTCTGCTAAACATTTCAAAAAGATTTACAACCATTATTATTCAAATTGTTCAGAGGGATACAAGCAGAGAGACATCTCCCAAATTACTTCTATGAAGCCAGTATCACTCTAATACCAAAACCAGGAAAAGATACAATCAAAAAGAACTATAGAACCATCTCATTAGTGAACACAGATGCAAAAATTCTCAACAAAATACAAACTGCATACAGACCCACATCAAAAAGATCATCCATCATCACCAAGTTGGATTATTACCAGAGATGCAGGGATAGTTCAACATATGAAAATCAATAAATATCGGGCTGGAGAGGTGGCCTAGCGGTTAAGAGCGCCGACCGCTCTTGCAGAGGACCCAGGTTCGATCCCCAGCACCCACATGGCGGCCGAGAACCGTCTGAGACTCCAGTTCCAGGAGAACTCCAGTTCCAGGGGAATCTGAGACCCTCTTCTGACCTCCGCGGCATTGCACGACACTGGTGCACAGACTTGCATGCACATTCATGCACAGACAGTACATTCATACACATTCAGAAATAAATAAAATTAATTAAAAAAAGAAAATCAATAAATATCATAAAACACATAAAGGGACTGAAAGACAAAATCCACATGATCATCTCAATTGATGCAGAAAACACCTTTGACAAAATCCAGCATCCCTTCATGCTTAAAGTCCTAGAGAGAATTGGTTTGGAGGAATCATTCCTCAATATATTCAAAGCCATATACAGGAAACCCACAGCCAACATCATCCTAAATGGAGAAGAGACAGAAGCATTCCCCTTAAACGTAGGAACTCGGCAAGGCTGGCCCCTGTCACCACTCCTCTTCAACATAATGCTTGAAACACTTGCTAGGGCAATAAGGCAAGAAATGGAAATTAAAGAGTACTAATTGGAAAAGAGGAAGTCAAGCTATCCCTTTTTGCTGATGATATTATTGTTTACTTAAGGGATGCTAAAAACTCCACCAGAAAGCTCCTGGAAATGATTAAGAGTTTCAGTAAAGTGGGAGGATACAAAATTAACCCAGAAAAATCAGTAGCCTTTCTTTACACCAACAACAAGCAACTGAAGAAGGAATGCAAGGAGACCTTCCCACTCACAATAGCCTCAAAAACAATAAGATACCTAGGAATAAACCTAACCAAAGATACCAAAGATTTCTACAAAAAAAATACCTTTAAACCCCTGAAGAAGGAAATTGAAGAAGACTTCAGAAGATGGAAAGATCTCCCTTGCTCATGGACTGGGAAAATTAACATAGTAAAAATGTCCATTCTACCCAAACTCTTGTATAGATTTAACACAATCCCAATTAAAATCCCCAAGAGTTTTTTCACAGGCTTGGAAATAATGTCCTTAAGTTCATATGGAAAAACAAAAGACCCCCAATAGCCAAAGCAACCCTAAGCAAAAAGAGCAATACAGGGGGGATCTGTGGACCAGACTTCAAACTATACTGCAGGGATATAGTCATAAAAACAGCTTGGTACTGTCACAAAAAGAGACCCTTTGACCAATGGAACAAAACTGAAGATCCAAACTTGAGCACATACAATTTCAGCCACCTCATATTTGACAAGGGGGCCAAGAAGACAGCATCTTCAGCAAGTGGTGTTGGCAAAACTGGATCACCACTTGTAGAAGAATAAAGTTAAACCCCTACCTCTCACCCTGTACAAAAGTCAACTCCAGATGTATTAAAGACCTCAACGTGCAACCCAAAACTCTGAAGGTGATAGAAGAAAAAGTTGGCAGCAGTTACAAGACATAGGTGTAGGAAAAGACTTCCTAAATCAGACAACAGCTGCACAAATAAATAAGATCGACAATTGACAAATGGGACCTCATTAAACTCAAAAGCTTCTGTACATCAAAAGAAATAATCAAAGAAGTGAAGAGAAAACCCACAGAGTGGGAGGAGACCTTCATCACAGATACATCTGACAAAGCATTAATTTCCAGAATATATAAACTACTCAAAAAACAAAGAAAGAAAACAAATGAATCACTCAAAAGATGGAGCAAAGAGCTGAACAGAGACTTCACAAATGAGGAATTAGAGATGGCTGAAAAACATCTTATAAAATGTTCAATGTTGCTAATAATTAAGGAAATGCAAATGAAACCAGTTTAAGGTATCATCTCACTCCAATAAGACTGGCTAGGATCAAGAAAACAAATGATGCCAAGTACTGGAGAGGTTGTGGGGAAAAGGGGAACACTCATCCACTGCTGGTGGGAATGTAAACTTGTACAACCACTATGGAATGCAGTGTGGAGAACACTTGGAAGACTCAAAATGAGCTTACCACCTGACCCAGTCATACCACTCCTGGGTATATACCTACAAGACTCATCTTACCACAGAGATACATGCACAGCCATGTTTATTGCAGCTCTGTTCACAATAGTAAAAAGCTGGAACCAACCCAAGTGCCCCTCAACTGACGAGTGGATAGAGAAAATATGGTACATCTACACACGTAGTTCTGTGCAGCAGTAAAGAAAGATGACATCATGAACTTCTCAGGTAAATGGGTGGAACTAGAAGATATTATGTTAAGTGAAGTAACACAGTCCCAGAAAAGCAAACAATGAATGGTAGCCTTCATCTGTGGATGCTAGCTCCAATTACCTAGTTTAAGTATTTCTTGTGCATGGCCCCTTGAGCTTTGGTCCAAGTAGTTGAGAGTGATGCATATTGTAAACAACAAAAAAGACTGGGTCAAAGAACTGACTAAAACGGTGAACTTCTGCTCAAAACAGTCAACTTCCACATCAAGAATTTTGAGAAAGACTGAGAAAAAAATGAAAAATATGTTTGGCAGAATGCATGAGCTCTGGTGGTAAAGGGCCTTTACAGATTAATATGACTTGCCTAGAAAAGATGGCGCCTGAAGGAAGCAAGGTAGGTGCGGTCAAAATTGTTTTAAAATTTTTCTAATTGGTCCTAGTTATTTCCTCACTCGTGGACAGCTCGTGAACAGCCCATGATTGCCATTAAACTGCTGGGAATCCAGCCTGCGAGCTGCCTTGACCCTTAAGATCATTGGCTGCCCGTTTTGTGCCCTGAACATCTCTTTGTGATGCTTGCCTATATAACTGCTGTGCTGCCTACAATAAACTGAGATGGGCTTTACCAGACTCCCTGTTGCATCTGTTTGTCTCCTGGGGAGGGGGAGCTGTTGGTTGAACAGCTCACTCACCTGTCCCTCCCCCCCCCCATCCTCATCAGGAGGAATTCTCAAGGACCAGCCGGCTGGACGGAGCTGGGATGGAGAGAGTTCCCCTCATGTTGGGGTGGGGGATAGGGAGGGGGACATGGGTCTAGATTTGATTAGTAACATAATCTTGTACAAAAATATATAATAAATTTAAAAATAATAATTTAAAAAATCTTCTATGTAAAGGGGTCTACAAATCCTGGGCAAATCTGGAAGAAAATACCTATAACACCCTTTAATGAAACTGGGAAAAAAAAGTCCTGAAACTTATTGAAATACAAAAGACACTGAATATCCAAAGCAATCTTTTTTTTGTCTTTTCGAGATAGGGTCTTCCTGTACCCCAGCTGTCCTATAAATCACTATGTAGACCAGGCTGGCCTTGAACTCACAGAGAACTTCCTGCCTCTGCTTCCCCAGTGCTGGGATTAAAGGTATGGGGCACCACGCCTGGCTTCCAAAGCAATCTTAAGAAGAAAGAGCAAGGCTAGAAGCTTCATAACACCTGGTTTCAAGACATATTACAGGCAAAAGTAACAAGATAGCATGATATTTGCATAAAAGCATGCAAGGAAATTAATGAAACAAAATAAAGGATCCTGAAATCCATTCATCTGCAAAAAAAATCTTTGACCGAAGTGCTAAAAATATACATTGTAGAAATTGTAACCTTTCCAACAAATTATACTGAGAAGCTGGTTATACATATATGGAAGATTGGAAATTAATATCTACTTCCAAGACTATTAAAAATCAAATCAAAATAGATCATAGATCTTCATGTCAAACTTGAAATCCTAAGATTACTTAAGAAAATGTCAGGGGAAACAGTTAAAGATATTGACAGAGATGATAATTTCCCGTATAGAACTCTAAGAACACAGAAATAGAAGCAAAAGTTGATGAATCAGATTGTGTCAAGTTAAGAAGCTTTTGCACCGGGCGTGGTGACGCATGCCTTTGATCCTAGCACTCAGGAGGTAGAGGCAGTTGGATCTTTGTGAGTTCAAGGCCAGCCTGGTCTACAGAGCAAGTTCCTGGACAGCTGGGGCTACAGGGAGACCCTGTCTTGAAAAGAAAAAAAAAGAAGCTTTTGTACAACAAAAGAAACAATCAAGAAAATGAGGAGAAACCCTACATAAAGAGAGAAAAAAATTGCTGCTAGCTATTTATACACAAAAGGATTGATACTTTAAAATGTATCTGTATGTTGTAGAAAGGGCATGGTAGAGGATTATAGAAATTAATATGGTCAAAATACATGGTATATTTGAATGTTAATATCATTATAATGCCAATCATATTGTACAATAACGTTAAACTAATAAAAATATTTAAATATCAAAAATACATAAAGAACTAAAAAATCTGAACATCACTGTGGTGATTTGAAAGAGAAATGTCCCCTACAGGCTCAAGTATTTGAACACTTGGTGCCCGGTGTTGGCTCTGTGTGTCAAAGTTATGGAACTTTAGGATGTGTGGTCTTGCTAGAGGAAACACGCCACTGGGGCAGGCTTTGAGTATTTGCAGCCTCGCTCCAGTTCCAGTTAGCTCTTTCTGATTTATGTCTGCAGTTCAAGATATGAGTTCTCAGTTTACTCTTCCTGCTATGATACCTGCTGTTTGCTACCAAACTTCCCTGCCATGATGAACTTTTATCCCCCTGGGACCATACGCCCAAATAAACTCTTCGTTTTTTCTTTTATAACTTTTATTTTATGTGTGGGGATTTATTGCCTGCATGTATGTAAGTGCACCAGTGTGGTCCAATGCCCGTGGAAATCAGAAGGTGTTGGATTCCCCTGGAATGGGAGTTTTGGACATTGTTAGCTGCTCTGTGAGTGTTGAGAAGAACCAAACCCAGATCTTCTGAAAGAGCAGCCGTGCTCTTAACTGCTGAGCCAACTTTCAGCCCCAGACTCTTCCTTTGTTAAGCTGCCTTTGCTCACAGTGTTTTACCACCTCAATAGAAAACTAGTTCATACAATCATAAATACAAGTAATTCACAAGAAAAATGTAAAAATGATCTAAACAGAGATTGCATCTCTTCTTTTTGTCATCAAAAGAAGAGATATAATGGATGACAAATATATAAGAAAAATGCTCAGTATCATTAACCATCAGGGAAATGAAAAATTAAAAATTCAACAAAATCTGATCTTACTGCACTTAGACTGGTTTTCATAAAAAAACAAACAAACAAACAAACCAAGAGAGTATGTGCCCTGGGCTGGGGATCGTATGGCGTGGTGTAACTGCAAGAAGGTCGTGCAGGAAGGCATGTCTGAAGAATAGCACTAACTACTCTGACTAAGAGCCTGCTGCTTCTATTATCTGGAGCCTCCTTCCTCCTACAATTCCATGTGCTAGAGTAGTGTGGGTCCCCAAGTGGGAATGCCAAGGAGGCTCAGGGTGTTGGGATTCTGCACACCCAGTGAAAGGAACTGAAGCACCTTGAAGGATCCTCTTGCCCATTCCCAACTGGAACTCCAAACATGAAACGCCTTGTCTGGTGATGAACAGCTGTATTCATTGGCAATTGGAGATATAGACGCACATTGTCACAGCTGTAGAGCACTGATCCAAGTCAATGTGCAATACTAACACGTCTGCCTTTATTGGTGGGGCTGTACTTCAGAGCAAGAGAGCCTGGTTAGAGAAAAAAACATTACTTTTGAAGTTGTTAATCTGCTGGTGCACAAAAATGATACTCATTATGAAAGGGGACGTTGGGGGGATGCCTACATGCCAGATTCAAAAGTTCTAGCCAGGCGTGGTGGCGTAGGCCTTTAATCCTAGCACTTGGGAGGCAGAGGCAGGCGGATCTTTGTGAGTTCAAGGCCAGCCTGGTCTACAGAGTGAGTTCCAGGACAGCCAGAGCTACAGGGAGACCCTGTCTCGAAAAGGCCAAAAAAAAAAGTTCTGCACTGCCGATCGTGGTGCACACGCCTTTAATCCCAGCACTTGGGAGGTAGAGGCAGGTGGATCTCTGTGAGTTCAAAACCACCCTGGTCTACAGAGCGAGATCCAGGCCAGCTGGGACTAAAAGGGAGACCCTGTCTCAAAAATGCCAAAAGAAAGTTCTGCACGTGAGTACAATATATTGAATTGAATTCTGGGATCAAGATTATACTTCATCTTGACCAGTATATTGTGTCTAAAAGATTATATAATAAGGAAGAAACAACATGTTGTATATTATTCAAATGATATTCTAGGAAATCTGATTGGAATGCTATGTTCCTTTGAGAAAGAGCCCAGGAAAATTAATACAATGATCTACAGAAACTTACCAGTAGTCACTCTGCAGGACCAGAAAAACGGTCATTTTGAAGGTGAGAGCAATGAAAAGGAGCCTGTGCAGGAGCTACAGGAACAGAAAGCTTTGGTTTCTAGACCACCTATCTTATCAAGAAGGAGGACAATTGGTGAGACAGGATATTGATTGTGGTGTAAATGAACATTCAGGTGCCTGGTTCAATAAGGATTCAGTTTCAGGTTAATTAAGTATAGAATGTGAAGTTCAACCTCTTTCTTCAGATGATTGTAGCCATAGGACACAAACCCTAAGAGGAAGACCATGAAGTACATAGAGTTGAAGTGTATCAGAATCCTCCAAACCTTCAGTGCCAGATGGGGACTGCTGAGACATCCAACTTGTAGACTGGTACTGAGTTACTACTGGGGTTTCCACCTTTTCAGAGTATAAACTGCCATTGTTGGACTACCTAGGCTGTATAATGGAGACCAGTACCAGAAGATCAAGACAGGGCGTGGTGCTTACTGGACCTCATTTGGTGACCATGGGAAGGGAAAACCCCAGTGTGGAACACAAGAGCAGAACTGATGGCGGTTTGGGTTTGCCAAGGAGGAGACTTTAAACATGACCTCTTTTAGCCTAATAAAGAAAAAAATCATAAGCTGAAGTTGCTAAAACCTATGATATATGTGGCATGCATATATGCATATTTTGGAGTGATGCATATTGGAGGGAATAACAACAGCAGCAACAACAACAGCAACAGAAAGACTGTGTCGGAGAACTGACAGAAACGGTGAACTTCTGCTCGAAACAGTAAACTTCTGCATCAAGAATTTTGAGAGACTGAGAAAAAGATGAAAAACGTGTTTGGCAGAATGCATGAGCTCTGGTGGGGTGGGGGAGTAGGGAGGAGGCATGGGTCTATATGTGATTTGTAATGTAATTTTGTATGAAAAGCACAGAGCTTAAATAAAGCATTGGTGAAAAAAAAATAAAAAGAAAAAATAAATTAAAAAGGCATATTCTCTGGTATTTGGGGGGAATATTTAGTAGATGTCTGTGAGGTCCATTTGGTGTATCATATCATTCAGTTCAGATGTCTCTCTGCTTATTCTTTGTCCAGTTGACCTGTTCAAAGGATTCAGTGGGGTATTGAAGTCTCCTATTATCAGTGTGCTGGGGTTAATCTGTGCCTTGAGGTCCTGAAGAATTGTCTTTGAAGAGTTTGGTACACCAGATATATATACATACATATATATATATATATATATATACATATATATATGAGATTGTGAAATCTTCATTGTCACTTGTTTCCTTTTGTTTCTTTTATAAAGGTGTAATGGCCTTCTTTGTCTCTTCTGATTTCTTTTAATTTGAAGTCTATTTTGTCTGATATTAAAATAGTGTTCTAGTTTGTCTTCCATTGCTGTGACAAAACACTCTGACCGACACCAACTTGGGGAGGAAAGGGTTTATTCAGCTTTCATCTCCTGGGTCACAATTCCTGCCCAAGGCAGGAACACAGGGCAGGAACCTGGAGGCAGGAGCTGAAGCACAGGCCATGGAGGAATGCTGTTCACTGGCTTGCTCCCCTGGCTCATGCCCAGCCTGCCTCCTTATACGGTACACAACCACCTGCCCAGGGTGGCACCACTCATTGTGGGCTGGGTCCTCCCACATTGCTCAACAATCAAGACAATACTCCACAGAGGAGGCCACAGGCTAATCCAATGGAGCCAATTCCCCAAGTGAGGCTCCCTCAACCCAGATGTGTCAAGTTGACACTAAAGCTATCCAGCACAAATAGCAACACCTGTTTTCTTTTTGGTACCATTTGATGGAATATTTCTTTCATCCCTTCACCTTAAGTTGGTGCCTATACTTGAGAGTGAAATGGGTTTCTTCTGGACAGGATATATATGGGTTCCGTTTCCTAATCAAATCTCCCAGTATCTGTCTTTTGATTGGGGAGTTTAGTCCATTAATATTTAAGGTTAAAATCGAAAGACGCATGTTGCTTCCTTTCACCTTATCCATTTGCATTTTTGGTCTAGGTTTCTACTTCTGCAGTTAAGCTTGTATTAATTTCTCTTTATAGGTGCCTCAGATAGTTGCAACTCTCCTCTGTCCTTTGAATTGCTTCAAGTAATCTCTGAAGGGTTGGGGAAATCATATTCTTTTTTTATATATGTGTGTGAGTGTACTGTCTGCATGGAGGTTGGTACACCCATGTCTCCTAATGCTGTAGAGTTCAGAAGGGGGGGTCGGATTCCAATGGAACTGGAGCTAAAGATGGTTCTTAGCCACCAGGAGGGTGCTGGGAATCAAACCCAGGTCCAATGTAAGAGAAGTTGGTGGTATTAACCACTGAGCCATGTCTCCAGGCCCAGGAATTCATATTCTTCTGCGAACTATTTGTCATGATCCATTTGAAGCTGTTGGACCAATGAAAGTTTTTCATTTGTTTTATGGATTTTTATGTGTAAGAGTGGCTTTGCATGTATGTAATTGCACCCTCAGCCTGCAATGCCAATCTCCATCCACCTGGAGCTGGAGGTATGGAAAGCTGTTGAATCCAATCAGAAATTACTTGGCTATTCCTGTAGTATTTGTTCAACTATTGCACCAGCTAGCATATCTTGCCAGGCCAGATGTTGCTGTAGCTCCCACAGGAGCAGCACCTGGTTATTCCAAGACAAAAGACTGGATCACCTGGTTCCAATCAGTCATTCAGGTGTATGTACCTGGGTTCTGTTTAGACTGCCACATTTCAGAGGCTGTTCCCAAGGCCAACTGTGGTTACACATTCTGGGAATTTATAAGCCCTCCCTATTTGGAGCCCACCCCAAAACAACTAAGAAAAAGCAGCTATGTGGATGCAGGGCCAGACTGTTCCAATAAGCATGCTAGGTGGTTAAGAAAGCCCAGAGAAATCTGAGATTGCTGACATGAATGGCCTGCTACAGCAAAGCCACGGAATATATATTTATGGTGTATTCAATTTGCCTGGGGTTTCTGGAAAGGGCAGGTTTCCCCGATGTGAAAGGAGTAGGGCACAAAACCCAGGAGTTGGCCCAGAATTTAGTACAATGCTCATGGCAGCAGGTTCATGCATCCTGCCTTGCCCTTCCAAACACTGTACAGACACACAGGCTCCATGCACAAGGGCTAAGACTGATTCTCCCAGAGCGGTCCTGCCATTCTATGAGCAAATGTTCTCATCACTTGGGGGGCTTCACTAGTATGGGATTCAGAGGATACTTAGATGCCCAGGAACCTGCTGTACTGGGAGCTAAAACCGAGAACTGTGGTGATAGGAAAGTTGCTTGGAGGAAAAGAAATTATGCGAGAGCATGACAACAAAGCGCTTTTAATTGAGTAAATAATTGCCCTTGTCACAGACTCCCTGGCCAGAGCATCTCCCTGGGCCCGGGGAAGCATCCCTAAGTGTGTGTGCTGTGATTGCTTGATGGCAAGAGCACAAGAGCAGGGTGTAAAGCCTCATTCATTTTGTCATTCATTCATGCCTTCATTCACTCATTCGCGTCCTCATCCCCAGATCTAATGAAATCAGCAGAACGAAGCCAGTGTAGCATTGACTTTGTGCAACGGCCATCATTCTACCAGGAGCCAGATCTGAAACCAGGGACCAAGAAATTCGTGGGGCTTTGGAGAGGGAGTTTGGCGGCTGGCCTGGCTATATTTGTTGGGCTGACTTTTCATCCATTCTCAAGCCTGGTCTGCCTTGGATCCCACCCGTCGCCAACCTCAAAGGATCAGAAGACTCGCCAGGCAGGCTAGGTCCAACAGACCAGCGGCACTGAGGTGCCCTGAGGGTAAGTCATCACTGGTGGCCGATATGATATTTCCGTCCATTCTTCCTTGACTGCCCCTCCTCGCGGCGGTCCCCTGTCACTTCACTCCCTAGCTCTAAGAGCCCCCTGCAGCCAGAAGTGCTGGTCAAGGGCACAGCCACCTAGAGGTGTCCTGGGTCGGCTCCCCTGGGGCCCCACGGAGGAAGGGATAGGACCAACCCAGAGATTCTGCGGGGGTCTTCTCTACAGAGAAGCAGGCGGCAGTCCTCCCAGGCCTGCCCCGAGGTGCACAGTACTGCAGAGCACACCCCCAGCCTCCACAGCGCCCTTCCCATCCTAGGGCTGGAATTTGACCTGGGCCAGGTCATTGGTGTTGGCCAGCCAACACCTTCTAACCTCAGGTGCCCGCCATTCTTTGTTGGATTCCAGTACCTGTAAAAACAACGGTCTTTCTCCTTCTTCCAGTATGCTCTCGATTTGCATTCGGCTTTGAATATGTACTTTATAAATCATTCTGACAGGGTGGAATTCACATGCTTATGAGAACTGTTAGTCATGATCCATTTGAAGCTGTTGGACCAATGCAACTTTTTCCTTTTTATGGGTTCTTACATGTATGAGTGACTTTGCCTGTATATAATTGCACCCTCTGCCTGCAATGCCAATCTCCATCCCCCCTGGAGCGGGAGTTATGGACAGCTCTTAGCCATATGGGTGCTGGGAACTGAACCCTGGTCCTCTGTAAGAGCAGTGAGTGGTCTTAATTTCTGAGCCATGTTTCCAGCCCAACACCCGTAATTTTTTTGGCACAGGCCCTCGCCTAAGCCCTCAATCTCCCCCTCCACCAGTCACACCCCTGCACTAGGTACAAGCAAGAAGCACACTCACACAAATAAAAACAAAGAAATACATTTTAATCAAAACCAACTCATTAGAAATCACCTGAATAATGTGGCCACTTAGCAGAATGGTGGTGTTCGGCTTTCTCCCTTCACCTGTGGTCTGTCTAGCCTCGCCTTCCTAGGCCTGATACAAACGAATGTCCTCTCTGGACTCTGGCCTCTCAAGTGGCCCTTGAGTCCAATCAGAAATTACCTGGCTCGGGGGCTGGAGAGATAGCCTGGCGGTTAAGAGCACCCACTGCTCTTGCAGAGGACCCGGGTTGGATCCCGAGCACCCACATGGCGGCTGAGAACCATCTGTAACTCCAATTCCAGGAGAACTCCAGGTCCAGGGGAATCTGAGACCCTCTTCTGACCTCCGCGGCATTCCACGACACGGGTGCACCAACCTACATGCAGACAGTACATTCATACACAAACAAAAATAAATAAAATTAAAATAAAAAATATTTTAAAAAAAGAAATTACCCGGCTCTTCTTGTAGTACTTGTGCCACTATTGCCCCACCTGGCGTATCTTGCCAGGGCAGATGTTGCCGTAGCTCCTAGGAGTCACAGCTGGCAACCGCTGATTGCTGGACAGGGAGGTTCGGACTCATTTGAGGGTGAGACACTTTGTAGCTTGACAAACAGAGGACTTCTGTCTTCTAACTTTTAGTCAAACACTGAATTCTGGTTCGCTTATAGGCCTACTTCGTTCATTCATTCATTCATTCATTCATTTACTTGTTCTTCTGCTTAAAGCCTACAGAGGAAGAGGAGGACTTTTCAGACCAAGGCCAACAGGAGCTGCACCTGGTTGTCCCAAAGACAAAGGACTGGATCCCCTGGCTCCAATCAGTCATTCAGGTGTATTGACGTCGGTTCCGTTTAGACTGCCTCTTCTCAGAGGGTGCTCCCAGGGCCACCGGTGGTTACACATTCTGGGAAGCTGCAAGTCCTCTCAGTTTGGAGGCCCACACGAAAACAACTAAGAAAAAGCAGCTCTGTGGATGCAGGCCCACATTGTTTCAGTAAGTGCTCCAGGTGGTTAAGGAAGCCCAGAGAAATCTGAGACTTGCTGATATGAATGGCCTGCTACAGCAAAGCCACAGAATAGACCTTTTGGGTGTATTCCGTTTGCCTGGGGTTTCTGAAAAGTGCAGCATTCCCCGCTGTGAAAGGAGTTGGCCACAGAACCCAAGAGTCGGCCCGGACCTTAGTCCGATGCTCATGCCATTTCCCTTCCAAACACTGGACAGACACACAGGCTCCATGCACAGGGCTAAGACCGTTTCTCCCAGAGCGGTCCTGCCTTTCTATGGGCAAACGTTTTCACCATTTGGAGGGATTGACTAGTATGGGCTTCACGGGATACTTAGATACCCAAGTACCCGCTGTACCCAGAGCTAAAAGCGGGAAGAACCGTGGTGATAGGAAAATTGCTTGGAGGAAAACAAATTATGTTAGAGCATGACAACAAAGTGTGTCTGCTCACAGACTCCCTGGCCAGAACAACCGCCTGTTGCCCAGGAAGCATCCCCAAGTGCTTGTGCTGTCATTGATTCTGCTCCAAGGTTAATGCCATTGACTTTCTGCAATGTGCATCGTTCTACCAGGAGCTAAATCTGCAAGTAGGGACCAAGAAATTCAGGAGGCTTGGGAGAGGGGCTTTGGCGGCTCTCTGTATTCTGCTAACCTTTTTTTTGTAGGTTTGTTTTTTTGTTTTTTATTTTATTTTATTTATTTTGTGTGTGTGTGTGTGCGTGTGAATGTACGTATGTTTGGCGGCTCTCCAGGCTGTATTCTGCTAACATTTTTTTAGGGTTGTTTTTTTTTTTTTTCATTTTATTTTGTGTGTGTGTGTGTGTGTGTGTGTGTGTGTGTGTGTGTGAACGTACACATGTAGGTTGTTGCAGTCCTGTCTGCAGAGCCGCGGAGGTCAGAAGAGTGTGTAGGATTTCCCTGGAACTGGAGTTCAAGAAGGTTCTCAGCCGCCATGTGGGTCCTGGGAAACGAACCCGGGTCCTCGGCAGGACCAGCCGGGGCGCTTAACCCCTGAGCCATCTCTCAAGCCCCTCCGCTGACTTGGTCTCCATCTTCAAGGCTCCTGCCTTAGATCCCACCCATCGCCCACCTCAAAGGGTCAGAATTAGTGCCAGGCTGGGCCCAACAGGGGAGAACTACTGAGGCGCCCTGTGGGTACGTCATCAAGGGTGGCCGATATTTCCGGCCATTCTCCATCGACTCCCCCTCCTCGCGGTCCCCAGTCACTTGAGTTCCTAGCTCTCTGAGCCGGCGGTAGCTAGATGTGCTGGTCCAATGCAGAGCGAGCGAGCGAGCGAGCGAGCCAGGAGGCTCGTCCGCTCCCCCGTGACCTCCAAGAGGAAGTCCCGCGGTTGTTGTCCTAGGGATCGGCCGAGCCCCGGAGCTTCTGCCAGGGTCTTCTCTACAGAGAAGCACGCGGCATTCCTCTCAGTCCCCGCGGGACGCAGTACTGCGTCGCACACCCCCAGCATCCTCAGCGCCTGGATGCAGGACCTGTCAGCAATTCTCAGCTTTCTCCTGGCAGCCTTAACCGCCTGGAGCCCTGATTAAAACAGTGTGGGGGCTGGAGAGATAGCCTAGCGGTTGTCAGCGCCAACTGCTCTTGCAGACTGACGCGGGTTCGATCCCCAGCACCCACATGGCAGCTGAGAAGCATCTGTAACTCCAATTCCAGGAGAACTCCAGTTCCAGGGGAATCCAAGACCCTCTTCTGACCTCCGAGGCCTTGCACGACAAGGGTGCACAGATCTGCATGCAGACAGTACATACATACACATACAAAAATAAATAAAATTAAAAAAAATAAAAAACCAGTGTGGCCTTGCATCCACATAGCTACTTTCTTTTAATTCTTTGGGCTTGGGCCTCCAAAGTTCGAGGGCTTGCAATTCCCAGAATTTGTAAACAGGGATGCACCTGGGAGCAAGCAGCCTCTGAGACGTTGCAGTCTCAACTTCACTCACCTAAATAAACCTGAATGACTGACTGGAGCCAGTGGATCCAGTCTGTTCTCTGTGGATTAACCTGGTGCTGCTCCCTCTGGCCTTGGTCTCAAACTCTTCCTCCTCCTCCTCCTCCTCATGGTCGTCCTCCTCCTCGTCCTCCTCGTCCTCCTCCTCGTCCTCCTCTTCCTCCTCCTCCTTTGTATGCATTAACCAGAAGTAAAATGA
This sequence comes from Rhizomys pruinosus, assembly GCA_009823505.1. Lineage (NCBI taxonomy): Eukaryota > Metazoa > Chordata > Mammalia > Rodentia > Spalacidae > Rhizomys > Rhizomys pruinosus. The sequence continues at coordinate 189,465 of VZQC01008436.1, read as the reverse complement.
AACAGGAACAACAACAAATACATACATACATACATACACACACACATACATACATGCATGCGTACAAATTATGTAGACCTATTCGCAAACCAGAATTTAGAGTTTTGACTAAAAGTTAGAGGAGAGAAATCCTCTGTTTGTCAACTGTCAAGGAGTCGCACCCTCAACTGAGTCCCAATATCCCCGTCCTGCCCTCATTTGTTGCCAGCTGTGACTCCTAGGATCTACAGCAACATCTGGCCTGGCAAGATCCTCCTGCTGGTGCAATAGTGGCACAAATATTACAGGAATAGCCAGGTAATTTCTGACGGGACTGAAGGGCCACTTCATAGGCCAGAGCCTAGAGAGGACATTTGTTTGTATCAGGCCTAGGAAGCCGAGGCTAGACAGACCACAGGTGAGGAGAGAAAGCCTAACACCACCATTCTGCTAAGGAGACACATTATTAAATTGATTTCTAATGACTTTGATTTGATTAAAATAGGTTTCTTTGTTTTTATTCGTGTGAGATTTTTGCCTGCATGCACTGAGTGCACCTGTGTGAGGCATGCCAGGGGCAGGGGCGGAGGTCAGGTTGAAGGTCTGTGCCAAACAAATTAAGTGTGTTGGTATGGTTAGGTGGCTTAGCAATTAAGACTGCTCACTGCTGTGGGAGAGGTCTAAGTTTCAGTTTCCAGAACCCACATGGCCAACAGCTCTCCAGAACCGCAGCTCTAGGGGGACCTGCCATCCTTTCGTGGCCACTATTGGCATTGCAGGCAGAGGGTGCAATTATCTGCGTGCAAAATCACTCCTGCCCAGACACAGGGAAAGCTGTAATGTTGGGCCGGGGGTTAGAATTCAGAGCCCGAGGATGGGGAAATTTGTAGAATAACATCTTCTGGACTTGATATGGCTCTTCTACTCATTAACTCACTGCAACTGTGGTTATCTGCACAAGATGTGCACAAGACTGGGCACAGTTATATTACATTATAGACATGGAGGGGACCGCAGACCTGCTCTATCCAGAGGTACTACTGAAAGTTAATGTATTTACAGGGAAGGATATCATTTTTTCGTTGTATATCCATTAACGAGTTGCCCTTGCTGCATTTAATAATCTCTCTCTTACTTTCCAGCAAGAAACTCTAATTAAACTCAGTGCATCAAGAAATAGGTACCTAAGCAGGAGGGGGACTTGTTGATAAAGAACAGTTGCAGTAGGAGATAAATGGGGTGAGAGATGATAATTGGGGGCAAAAATGACTAAAATTCATTATAAACAGTTTTGAAATGTGAACTTAAAAATTGATAATATCAGGGCTGGAGGGATGGCTCAGCAGTTAAGAATACTGCCTGCTCTTGCAAAGGACCCAGGTTTGGTTTCCCGCAACCATGCAGCATCTAAGAACCACCGGTAATTTCAGTTCCAGGGGAATCAGATGGGCCTCTTCTACCTCCTGGACAGTGTACACAATGGATGCACTTACATATATTCAGGCAGTACACTCGTTCACATAAAATTAAAAATAAATTTTAAATGATGTATAAAATACACAAAAATTCAATTTTTTTTTTTTTTTGTCTTTTCGAGACAGGTTCTTCCTGTAGCCCCATCTGTCCTGGAACTTGCTCTGTAGTCCAGGCTGGCCTTGAACTCACAAAAATCCACCTGCCTCTGCCTCCAAAGTGCTAGGATTAAAGGCGTGTGCCACCATGCCCGGCCTAAGTAAAATGTTTTTAAATGTAGACAGTATAAGGATTCATGTAAACTAAAAATAAAATATTTTAAGTTAAAGAAATAAGTAAAACTGAAAATATCACTAAGATATTGAACATTTTACAAAACTAGCAACATAGTTGGCCTTATTGACATAATGCAACAAACCAACTACAGAAAAATAGTATTCAAAAACCAGAGCCAGTAGCTGGTGGTGCTCGCCTTTAATCCCAGCATTCTGGAGGCAGAGGAAGGTGGATCTCTGAGTTCAAGGCCAGCCTGGTCTACATAACAAGCTCCAGGCCCACTGGGACTAAAGGGAGACCTCGTCTCAAAAAGACAAAAACAAAAACCTAGGGCCAGTGAGATGGCTCAATGGCTCAGTGCACCTGCAGCCAACCCTGGTGACCTGAAATCAGTCCTTCGGTCCCACATGAAGAAAGAAGGGAACTGGTCTCCTCAACTTCTCCTCTTATTCCACATGAGCTCCATGGCATGTGAACACCTACCAGTCTTCCCAAAAATAAATAAATAAATGTAATAAAAAGTTAATTTAAAAAAAACTAACTACATGTGTACTATAGATGTAGTTCAACAGTAGTTACCTAGTATACAAAAGGCTTTGAGTTTAATTCCCAGTGCCATGAAAGTTTAGATAGATGATAGATGATAGATAATAGATAGATAAATAGACAGAAATAAATCATATCTATATATAGGTGGATGGATGACAGATTAATGAATAAAATGTTCATACACCATTTCTCAAAAAGGCACAAATGATGTTCCATAAAGGAAGTGTTGAAAAATTTCAAATATATATGGGCTGAATAGTGGGAAGCAGGGGAGTTTGGGGGAGGGTGGGGATGATGGGTGCACTGGGGCTAGGGAAGGAGGAGGGAGGTTCGAAGGGAAGAAAGAGTAGAGATAATTGGACTTTGTGCGGCTAGGGTACTCCAAATGTAGTGTGATGCTCCAGCGACCCCATGAAAAATTCTGAACATTAGCACACTGGTGATGCAATCTGGGGGCTCTGTGGCAGGAAATACAGTGCCAGACTGGGACACCTCCCCTTGAATGGTTGGTGAGAGCGATCAAGGAACTCTCAAAATAATGCAGGCTATCACCAAAGCTCCTGATTATCTCCCAGAAGTAGAAAATAAGACCCTACAGCTCAAGACAGGACATTCTTCAGGGATAGGACTTAGAATAATGGAGCAGGAACTGACCTGGAAGCCTTCTACCTGAAGTTTAGCATTCTTAATGCTAGATAATGTACACAATGCTAAGGGAGAAACTCAATCAATGGTACAACCCAGGACTAAAGCCTAACAACCATAATGAGCTGCACAATAAACTACCTTTATTGTTGTAGTAATGGTATTGTTATCTGGGGGGTGTCACGCGCTGTAGTCTCGCCGGCAAGAACTTCACGCGGACAACAGGATTCTTCTGCAGCAGTATTTATTGTGCACAGCTCTTTTGTGAGAAGGACCCCGAAATGGGGCAGAAGCACTGCTTATATAGCAGTCTAGAGGGTTCGTGTATGCTCTGGATTGGTGCAGTGCCCTGATGCCTAATTAGATGCTCCAAGGCGCGGATCAGCGCGGGTTCAGAGAGCATGGGCTCGGAGTGTAGTAGTCATGCGCAGTTTTTCTAATGCAAAGGCAACGGCGGGGAGCGGCTTGTAGTGACTCAGGCCCCGAAGTCCGGCTCCCCCCCCTTCCCCGCCCACACCCGATACTTCCCCTTTATTGGTGTTTTGTTGCTCTCGCACAGACCCACACCCCACACAACAATAGAGCCCTTATGTCCGGCCCCGCTTCATGGCCTACCCCCCTCCCCCCACCCCACCTACCCGCGAGCCGGCCCCCCCCTCTCCCCCCGTCTCCCCTCTCCTCCTTCATTGCCGTTATTTCTCCTGTACTCGCTCTCCACACATTTCACATCCTCCACATGATTGCTACTCGTCTCCGCGCACCTCCCCGTGAAAAGAATGCTCCCTGGATTTGTGGAACCCTTTACAAAAGAGATCGGGACACAGAGAAAATCAGCGAAATGCCTACTGTAACTCATGCTCAAATGACAATGGCTTAGAGAGGACATAGCTTCCTAGAGAAAAACCCTATGGTGTTCATTGATGTCATATTCTCTAGGACAAGTGAAATTTTTCTTACTCATAGCAATAACGATGGAATCTTATATTGACAGACAAGCCTGCTATGCCACAAATCAAAGAAGCTTCTCATATGGCAACAAGATGGCCCGGGCACCTACCATGGCATACCATAACGTAAACATAGAAAAGTATACATCTGAAGATGCCCAATCCTAGGAACACATCTCAGTTTGAATCTACATGGAGAATGAAGAGGCAAAGAAAAACAAGTTCATCCCTCAATACTCACCAGTAAAGGCTTTCCCTTACACACTAGAGTGTGATGCAAAAGGAGAACCAAACTAGCCAACTTTCAAAGAATGGAAGACTCAGACGTCTGTACCCTGGATGGGAGCCCCTAATTTAAATCTTCACCCACCCACAGCCCAGGGATTATTTCCAGAAGAGGGGGAAGAAAGATTGTAAGAGTCATGGGCTGGTGCATGAAGTAAGAAACCAGGTGCTTACAGATAACCTGGAAGCTTTCACATGTGGACTGTGATAATGTTGGACTCAGGCATTTGGACCCCATGCCAACTCAGACAAGGTCTGGAGAGCAAGTGACGTGGGTGGGAGACTGGCCCTGGTACTGAGAACTACATGGAGATTATTACTACTGGATTGAAGCAAAAGTATGTGTGCTGGATACTTTAGTTGTCAACTTTGACCACACCAGGGGTTGCAGGGAGCTCAATTGGGATCCCACCAGATTGGCTCAACATTGGATTGCCTGTTGGCCCACATCTGTGGAGTATTAGTCTTGATATGTTAGCAGGCTGTGTGGGAAGGCCCAGCCCATATAGGTGTGGTGGGCCACCCCCGGGCAGGTTGTGTTGTACCATATAAGTGGTCAGGCTGGGCATGGGCCAGGGGAGCAAGCCAGTAAACAGCATTCCTCCATGGCCTGTGCTTCAGCTCCTGCCTCCAGGTTCCTGCCCTGAGTTCCTGCCTTGGGCTCCCTAAGTGATGAACTGTGACCCAGGAGATGTAACCTGAATAAACCCTTTCCTCCCCAAGTTGGTGTCGGTCAGAGTATTTTGTCACAGCAATGGAAGGTCCCCCTGCCTCTGCCTCCCAAGTGCTGGGATTAAAGTCATGCGCCACCACCCCCGGCTAACATTTTCAGTGTTTACAATGATAAATTCCCCAAATTTTTAGTAATCAACCAATACACTCTGCGTAAATCCTGAGATTTTTTTCCAAAGGAATCACAATGTAAATCAGATGACATTTTGAATTTAACAATGAGCAAAACATGATACCTGGAGACTTCAGGAAGGAACTCATGCTGTCTTCCAGAAGGTTCTGTCTTGTGCTCACTCTTTTGAACATTTTTTTGCACCAATCTTTGAGCAGCCAGGTGTCAATGTGGCCAGTTAGGACAGTAAGGCACGCTAAAGGCAACAGTAAAACCTTACTCCAACCCTACATGTAAAAGGCCAAAATTAAAGGGGATGATTTTGCTTTGTTGCAGTTTTCCCAATGAATAATGCCAGGAGTGAGTCAGATGACCAGTCCAAACGGGGAGAATCACTAAGTGCTGACGAGCCAAACCAACAATTCTGCTTCCTTACTGGCTCATTCCAGTTAAGTCAAATCAAATAAAACCTGTTTTCAATGCATGTACAATGCATGTGGGTATGCACATGTTCATATGATAGTTGGAAGAAACATAATACGCTTACAAAGAAAAACTTTTTACTAGTGTCTTGTGGGGCTGAAGGTTATGGATACTATGTTGACATTAGTCTTCAATGCATTTTCTGCATTGTTTGTGTATGATGGCTTATTTGCTAATCAGAGATAAAACCAGAGACTTATGTTAGATATGATTTTAGAAGGAATGCTAAAAGCCATAATAGACAACATATAAAAGTCAAGATTATAAAGTAAATCCCCACAGAGTGGACACCTCACCTGCAACAGGAACCACTAGCCACAATCTATTTCATCACTCATGCTTTACTCCACGTAATTGATCGTGACCATATCCATAAACAAATTACACACAATTGCCTTTCATATTTTAAGTCCTACATATATAGGGAGTTATAAGTATTTTCTGAAAGCAGTGTTCCTGAGATACCTCTAATAAGATGACTTTAAATAAGAAATGCAGTTGTGAAATATGCCATTCATATGGAAATGACATGAAGAGAAATGAAAAGTAAGCTAACATTCCCCAAACAGAATATAAAACTAGTAAAGTTATTTTTAACAGGGTGTCACATTGCCCAGGCTATCCTTAAACATGCTGTGTATTGGGGTATAGGCTTGAACTCCTGAGCCTCTTGTGTCCACCACCGAGCACTGAGATTACAGGTGAAACCACCATTTCTGGCCATTAGCAAATATTAAAAATGTTCAGAGAAGCCGGGCATGGTGGTGCACGCCTTTAATCCTAGCACTTGGGAGGCAGAGGCAGGTGGATCTTTGTGAGTTCAAGGAGAGCCTCGTCTACAGAGGGAGTTCCAGGACAGCTGGGTCTATGGGGAGACCCTGTCTCAAAAAGACAAAAAAAAATGTTCTGAGAACACATTATTGCACATATCTGAATAAAAAGGCACCCACATATTGTAGACATAATATTAAAGAGATTACACATGTTAACTAGATGGGAATTTAAAAACTTTTTTTGATTTTTTAAAAATTTTATTTATTTTTGTATGTGTATGAGTGTACTGTCTGCATGTAGGTTTGTGCAACCATGTCGTGCAATGCCTCGGAGGTCAGAAGAGGGTCTCGGATTCCCCTGGAACTGGAGTTCTCCTGGAATTGGAGTTACAGACAGTTCTTAGCCACCACGTGGGTGCTGGGGATCGAACCAGGGTCCTCTGCAAGAGCAGTCGGTGCTCTTAACCGCTAGGCTATCTCTCCAGCCCCTAATTTTATTTTTTTATGTGTATGAATGCACTGTCTGCATGTAGGTTGGTGCACCTGTATCGTGCAATGCTGCAGAGGTCAGAAGAGGGTGTCGGATTCCCCTGGAACTGGAGTTAAAGATGGTTTTCAGCTGCCATGTAGGTTCTGGGGATCAAACCCAGGTCCTCTGCAAGAGCAGTCAGCGCTCTTAACCGCTAGGCCATCTCTCCAGCCCCGGGAAAATTTTTTAATGTTAAGAAATTTATGTTCTTTGCCAAAGTAGGCCCCTGTGGGAACATATGCTTCAGATACAGGCTGAGGAGAGCCCTTCCACCATCAGCCATGTATAGTCACTGATCAGGGCCGATCTGACTCTGTCCCTAGCCCTCTCAGTTCCTTTACGAACCTAGTCCATGCTTTGTTCATCTTTCCACTCTTGCAGAAAATATGTCTCTTGCTTAGATGTCCAGCATTGGTTGATCATGGAGTAGCCTCCCTTAGCACTGATTTGAAGCGCTGCTCAGACATTTATTCTTTGGGTCTCCTTCCTATCTAAAAGAAGACTTTGCCTGGAAAGATGGCCCAGTGGTTAAGAGCACTGGCTGCTCTTGCAGAGGATCCTGATTCAATTCCCAGTACCCGCATGGCAGCTAACAACTGTCCGTAACTCCAGTTCCAGGGGGTTCCTATGCCCTTTTCTGACCTCCGTGGGCATTGCACGACACGGGTGTGCCTACCTACATGCAAGCAATACACTTGTACATATAAGATAAAAATAATAAATAAAATATTAAAACTAAATAAATAATAAATAAATCTCCCTTTCCCTTGTCCTCAAAAGCACAGCTTTCTTTACCAAGTACAAACAGCCCAACATTCTCCATAAATTTATATTCTCATAAAGGGTGGAAGAATACTGATTCCAGGGAGTTTCTGCCTCCAGACCTGATGCAAACTCCCTCTATTGCGAGAGATAGGGGCCCCAGTCCTGGCTCCCTGATAGAAATACAAGGAAGTCAACACAAGAACAGAGATCAACCCTGATAGGATGTGTCTGCACATATTTGCTACAGAGCTGCCACCTGCCATTCAGGGTACCTAGAATGATAGGTAATTCTCCCTGAAAGGATTCGTGGCTGTAAAAAGGGGCCGGCTACAGAACCAAAGAATTGACATGGACGTTTGTCAAATGCTTATGCCAGCAAGTCCATGCATTCTGCATTTCCAAACAGTGGACAGACACACAAGATCCAGGCATAAGGGCTAAGACTGATTCTCCCAGAGAGGTCCTGCCTTTCTATGGGCAAATGTTCTCGCCAGGAATTGACTAGTATGGGCGTCACCCGATACTTAGATACCCAAGTACCTCCTGTACCAGGAGCTAAAAGCGGGAAGAACTGTAGTGATTGCAAAATTTTCTGAGAAAAACAAAATATGTTAGAGCATGACAACCAAGAGTGGCTGGTCACACACAGCCACCTGGGGCCCAGTAAACATCCTTAACTGCTTGTTCTGTCATTGCTTCTGTTCTAAGGTTGATGGTAATAGCAGGGTGTAAAGTCTAATTCGTTTTCTCATTCATTCATGCATTCATTCACTCATTCATTTTCTCATCTCCAAGTCTAATGAAATCATCAGAACATAGCAAGCGTGGCCTTTAGTTTCTGCAATGTCAATCATCCTACCAGGAGCCGAATCTGAAATTAGGGACCAAAAACTTCGTGCGGCTTGGGAGACGGGGGTTGCATGCTTCCCACACTTTATTCAGTTGTCTTTTCCTCCATCCTCAAGCCGGTCGCCAATCAGAAGATGTGCCAGGGTTACCCCAACACACCAGAAATGTGGAGATGCTCTGTGGGCACATCATCAACGGTGGCCGATATTTCTGTCCATTCTCCATTGACTCCCCCTCCTCGTGGTCCCCTGTCACTTCAGTTCCTAGCTCTCTGAGCCTGCGGTAGCTAGATGTGCTGATAAAATGCACCGCAACCCAGGGGGCTCGTCCGCTCCCCTGCGGCCTCAAAGAAGAGCAGCGGTGGGATCGGCTGGCTCCAGAGCTTCTCCCAGGGTCTGCTCTACAGAAAAGTTTGTGGCATTCCTCCCAGGTCCCATGGGACACAGTACAGTGTAGCACACACCCAGAATCCTCAGTTCCCTTCCCATCCTCCAGCTGGAATTTGACTCCAGGGAGTTTATTGGTGATGGCCAGCCAACATCTTCTAGCATCAGGCACCTGGGCTTATTTTATTCTATTATTGTTTTTATGTGTATGAGTGGCTTTGCACTCATATAATTGCACCATCTGCAGGCAATGACCATGGAGGCCAGAAGAGGGCGTCAGATCCCTGGAGCCAGGTGTAGCCATGTGGGTGCTGGGAACTGAACCCAGGTTATCTGCAAGTGCAGCAAGTGGTCTTGATCGCTGAGCCATCTATGGAGAATGACACCCTTATATTTATTTATTTGTTTGTTTGTTTGTTTGTTTGTTTTGCATAAGACGCCTTGTGCAGATCAAAATGGGCGAAGACTGCAACCCAAAAATTGTTTTCCAAAAGACCTGTACTTCAGGCACACAAAGAGAAGCACGGAACTCAGAATGGGGGAGAAAGGATAGAAAGATACTGCTTCAGCATCTTCAGCACCCTTCCCATCCTCCAGCTGGAATTTGACCCCGGGGAGTTTATTGGTTTGGGCCAGTCAACACCTTCTAGCATCGGGCACCTGGACTTCATCAATTCTAAAATGTGTAAAAGGACGAGTCCTTCTCATTTGTCGAGTATGTTCCCAATTTGCGTTGGAGTTTGACTGGATATTTTATCAATCTTTTTGAAGTGGGAATTCATGTTCTTATGTGAACTCTCATGATGCATTTAAAGCTATTGGAGCAATCCAAGTTTTTCATTTTTATTTGTTTTTTTTTGTTTGTTTGTTTGTTTGTTTGGTCTTTTTGAGACAGGGTCTCCCTGTAGCTCTGGCTGTCCTGGAACTCACTCTGTAGACCAGGCTGGCCTCAGACTCACAGAGATCCGCGTGCCTCTGCCTCCCAAGTGATAGGATTAAAGGCGTGCGCCACCACGCCCGGCAGTTATTTATTTCTGTATGTGTATCAATGTACTGTCTGTATGCAAGTTTGTGCACCCGTGTCGTGCAAGGCCTCGGGGGTCAGAAGAGGGTGTCGGATTCCCCTGGAACTGGAGTTCTCCTGGAATTGGAGTTTCAGACGGTTCTCGGCCGCCATGTGGGTGCTGGGGATCGAACCCGGGTCCTCTGTAAGAGTGGTCGGCGCTCTTAACCGCTAGGCCATCATTTTTATTTGTTTTTATGTGTATCAGTGGCTTTGCATGCTTATAACTGCACCATCTGCCTGCAATGCCAATTGAGCCCACAAGAGGGCACAATATTCCCTGGGACTCCAGAGTGGCTGCCGTAGTGAAATGTTTAAAATATGACAGAAGCTGCGGAAGAGGGGGCGTGGTAGAATGTAAGGGCTGCGATTGGGGCGAATGGTGAAACTACAGCAATATAGTCTGGACACTCATTTGATCAACTTGATTGAACATAAAAGCCCCCTTTCCCCCCGCTGGATGGTGGGGCTGTGGGGGTTTGGGCACAACAGCCTGCAAATTGGTTTTACATGAAGGATGCTTGTACTCATAAATTATCACTTATTGCTAAAAAATGAAAAAAAACTGAGAGAAAGATGCAGGACATTTATGGCAGAATGCATGATCTGGGATGGGGTGGGTTGGGGTGGGGGGAAGGGAAAGGGAAATATGCCGGAACTGAATTGGAAAATGATGTATGAAATACACAAAGCATCAATAAAAATAAAAAAATAAATAAAATAAAATATGTCAGAATCACACGAATTAATTATTGCAGATCTCTCTGAGATCAAGACAAGCCTGGTCTACATAGCTGGGTCCAGAACAGCTGGGGCTACAGAGAGATCCTGTCTCGAAAAAAAAAAGACACAAAAGGGCCGAATTAATTTTTTTCAGAATTAATTATTGCAGGTTTACCTATTGCCTTGAAATTTTCTGAGAACTGGAAAAGGCAAGGTTAATGACAATAGTTAATCAGGATTCAGCATTTAGTAAATTTTGTATGTCGGTATGTATCATGACAGACAGCCCCCCTACAAGGACCCACACCTCCAGGTCAAGGAGTAGAAGTCACACTAGTGAGAGGCACATACTTTTTCAAGTAGCATATGTGCTTTCATACTGTTTGAAATTTTGTATCCAGGATAAAAAGCATTTGTAAATTGTAAAATGGGAAGTATTTTTGTGCCCAAATGGGTAAAAATTGCATGATTTCTATGCTTTGTAAAGTAGTTATGTTTGGTTTCAAATAGAGAACGAAGTCAATAGATGAATGAAATTGACTCTATATGTGATCCTGTGTGATTTTAATGGCATCTAATCAGTTTTATTGTTTGTTTGTTTGTTTGTTTGTTGTGAGATGGTCTTATTCTGTAGCCAAGTCTAGCCTGGAACTCACTATATTGCCCAGACAGGCATGCAACTTCTCAGCAATCCCTCTCCAGCCTCTTAAGAGCAGCTATTACAGATATTGGGCGACCACACTTGGACTTCACTGCTCAAAAATAGCTCCTGGTTACAACTTTATTTTCAGTTCAGATTAGGGCTAGCTTCTGATCTCAGGTTTAGATATTTCATTACAAGTTTTTTTTTTTAATATCCCAGGAAAATGATGGCGATTGAAAACAAAGCACTGGAGGTATGATCTCATTTAAGTCTCATCCATAACCTGCTCCTCTCTGCCCACTGTTGTAGCCAGGTTGTCTGATACAGATGCAGTCTTCACTCTGACCAGGAGATGGAAGCCAAGCTGTACTATATTTTTAACTTTTCAGAAAGGGTGGACATTTTCCAGAGAAAGGAATGTGGTGAAAAAGCTTTATTGTGCTCAGGGTTTTGTTTGGAAATTTCAAAATGTGTATTAAAGCCCTTCCATTTACTATTGACTTCTAATCTACGTGGCATTCATGGATACATCTCTTTTGCATTCTGTGGAGATTAAGACGCACATGCTATAATGTGGTCCATCTCGGAGAACAGGGTGTTCATTTTCCATCACCTTGCCCTCGTACAGGCTGTCTAGACCTTTTCCAAACCTCTGTTCTGCCACCTCAGGACGCTGTGGTACAGCTACTCAGACCCCCTCTGCCACTCCACATCTTCCTTCAGTCACCTGAATTGTGCTGCCCTATGCCTGCTGGAGACTGTCAAGCAGCCTAATAGCTACCTGATGTCTCGTGACATTTTAACAATATTCTTCAACGCCTATACCTTTCCAGATAAAATTAGAATCATTTCGTATAAGCTAGTTTTAAGGGTAGCCTTATATTTTTCAGCTCGTTGTGCAAAACTTCGTAAATCACATAGGTAATTGGCTGAGCTACTGCCACCTTGTGACTTGACTCTGAACTGCAGCTTCAATACACAGAGCGGGGGAGGGGGGGGGCTGTGGCCAATCCTCAGAGTTTTGAGGACATCTGGGTACAGAAAGAGACAGTCCTTGTGTATGGAATACTACACGCCACTAGCGTGGTCTAACAACATGAAAAGAAAGCTGTATGTGAAATGAACAAATTGAATACAAATATGCTTTGAAATTTCTGGATAAATACGGCCTTCCCTGCTTCCTTTCCTCCATGCTCTAGCCTTTCTCCTCTTCTCTCACCTCCACTCAGCTCCCCTCTCCTCTTCTCTCCTGGCAAAGCCCTCTTTGGTCTGAAATCCACTACACAGCACAAGCTGGGTTCGATTTGAGATTTCTTCTGTCTCAGCCCCCTGAATACTGGAAGTCACAGGTGTACGCCTCTGTCCCTGTCTAAAATTATTTAAAATTAATTTTCAAGAAAATTTCGGGTTTATTTATTTATTTATTATTATTTTAATTTATTTATTCTTGTATGTGTATGAATGTACTGTCTGCATGCAGGTTTGTGCACCCATGTCGTGCAGTGCTGCGGAGGTCAGAAGAGGGTCTCGGATTCCCCTAGAACTGGAGTCAAAGACGGTTCTTAGCCACCATGTGGGTACTGGGGATCGAAACCGGGTCCTCTGCAAGAGCAGTCCGTGCTCTTAACTGCTAGGCCATCTCTCCAGCCCCTATTTATTATTTTTTGAGACAGGGTCTCCCTGTGGCCCCAGCTGTCCTGGAACTCACTCTGTAGACCAGGCTGGCTTTGAACTCACAGAGATCCACCTGCCTCTGCCTGGCTAGTTCTAGGATTAAAGGCGTGCACCACCACCCCCGGTTTAAAGAAGGTTCTTAGCTGCCATGTGGGTGCTGGGAATCGAACCCAGGTCCTCTGCAAGAGCAGTTGGCGCTCTTAACTGTTGAGCCAACTCTCCAGCTCTCATGTTTATTTTTGTTGGCTGGATATTTTACTGCATGGATGTTTCAAAATTTACTCATTAGTATCTAGTGATAAAATTTAGATCCCATTTTCTGTGACAAATAATAGTATACCTAATATCCTGCACTTATATACATAAATGTGTATTAACAATATCTTCAAACTTGTGCATTTCTTTAAAGGGAAAAATTAATTAATTTTATTTTTATGTGTGTGTTGCAACTGCATGTATGGGAGTGCATCATAACATGACTGCGCAATGCCCCAGGAGACCAGAAGGAAATGTTGGATGCCCTGGAACTGGAGTAAAGGACAGTCGTTAGCTGCTGTGTGGGTGCCGAGAGTCTTGCCCAGGTCCACTGCAAGAGCAGCCAGTGCTCTTAACCGCTGAGTCACCTCTCCAGCCCCACATATATGCATCTCAGTTAACATAAACTATTCTTTCTCATTTTCTTTTTTTTTTGCAGTAACATATTTATTTTTTAAGGGTTTCACAATATAAGAGCACAGTTGTTTTCAGATCACATTAACGTTGCTCAGTTTGCCATACAATTAGGTAATTGGCACAGATGAGGGATACCATTCGTCGTTTCTCATTTTCATAGGATCACAGTGTGAATGCACCTGTTTCTCCACACGTTTAAAGTAACTGATAATTTGATACTGAAGATATATTTTCACATCATTGCTGTCATTATGAAACATTTTTTATGACCTCTAAAGTCCTGGGCTATGACAATGACATAGTTTTTACAACTCCATGTTATGTGGTGTGCTCTGAAATTTTCTGTCATAGGCCCTGTGTCAGGGGCATTTTCAGAATGTGTACACTGCTAAAGGGCATATTTAGTGGAGATCTCATGTGACATTTCACGAAATGAGATGAGTGTGTCCTGTCTGAGCCCAGCAAACTGTCTTAGAAAATTCTAGTACTTTGATGACAGAGTCTGGATTATGTAAGAGTACCTGTGTGTGCATGTGTGTGTGTGTGTGTGTATGTGTATTAGTATGTGTCTATCACTGTGTGTATGTATGTATATATGTGTCTATGTATATCAATGTCTACGTGTGTGTCTGTATATATACATATATATATATATATATCAGTGTGTATGTATACCAATGTCTGTGTATATGTGTGTGTGTGTTTGTGTGTGTATGTGTGTGTGTCCTGGCAAGCATACTTCCCTCTGCTTCCTTCTTCCTCTTTCTTGGTTTTGTGTCCTGTTTGGACTCCTTTTCTAATATAAACCTAAAAGAGAAGGAAGTGAATTCTCAAAATAGCAGGCCATATAGACAGAGCCTACCAGCACCCCTCACATTGTCCTGAAAGTGGGCTTATAAGGGAGAAACTGGTGATACAAGAGTCTGTTCTATTTAGTCCTGGGGTAGGCACTACCTTACTGACATGGGAAAAGATAGTACCATTTACTCCTCCAAGACATAGGAGGAGGGTTCAGGATTCTGTCCTAGTCCAACTCCCAGGCCACCGCTGCAGTTGGAAGCTGTGGAAGTGATGAGATGTAAACTGACCTTTCCTCGTTTACAAACAATGTAACATATGTGGTAGGGAGAGGGCACATGGTCACTGATTGAATTTATAGAGGATATATAGTCAGAAGGGCTGTAGTATAGCTAATATTTTTTACTTTAAATATTCCTTTTTACCTAAAATATTCATCAACAACTTTGTAAGAAGAAAGTTTGTCATAGTAAAATTCCAGTTCTATATCATGTTTCATCAGCTTTAATGTAATTTAACTTGTAGAGAATAAAATCTACCCATTTGAAGAGTACAGTGTAATGACTTTTACTAATAGAACAGTGCAACTGAGTTTTAGATATTTTTGTCACCCTCAAATGTCTCATCATGCTTCATTTCAGTCGAACCCCAAATCCTACTCTCAGCCCCAGGAACCACAAATATGCTTCCTGTCTATGGATTTTCCTGCTTCAGCCATTGCATTGTAAAGGAAATCGTATGTGCTTTTCCCATTGAGACATGGTCTCATGTGGACCAAGCTAGTCCTGAAATCTTGATTCTCCTGCTTCCACCTCCTGAGTGCTGCAATTTCAGGTACGTACAACTATGCCCAGTTTATGAGGTGCTGAAGATCAAACCCAAGGTTTCACACACCCTAGGCAAGCACTCTACCAACTGAGCTACATCCTAGCTCACAGCACGTAAATTTTTGCATCCGGTTTCCTTCACTTCCTCTGCTTTGAAGTCTCATCTCTATTGCAGTATATCAGTACTTCATCACATTAATTGTGGAAAGTATACTACTATATCTTATTTGTCCTTTCATCATATGTTGAGGACACAACTTGCTCCTAGGGCTTAGATATCATGAATGATGTTGCTACATATGTCTATGTACAGGTTTTTATGGAAAGGTATCTTTTTATTTATTTGGGGTGTTGTCCTGGTTAGTTTTTATTGTCAAGTTGAGTCACCTGGGAAAAAAACCTCATTTGAAGAATTTTCCAGATCAGACTGGCCTGTGGCCATGTCTCTGAGAAATTGTGGTGACTGATGATTGATGTGGGATGGCCCAGCCCAGTGTGGGCAACATCATCCCTAGGTAAGGAGACTTTGGGGATGGCTTAGTGGGTAAGAGCACTTACTGGGCAAGCTTGATAGCCTGACTTTGGATCCCCAGGCCCAACATCAAAATCTGGCTGTGGCTGTGTGCAAACCTACAACCCCAGTATAATACAATGGTAGATAGGAAAAGGAGGATCACTCCTGCTTGCTGGACAACAGTCTTCAGAAAACAGGCTCTCAAGAATAAGTAATAGAAGAGGGCACTTGCCATGCTCTTCTGGCCTCCGTGGACACATATATTCCCATGCCCTAAACATATGTGTGCATACTATCCACTCACATGGACATATACACACACAGAACCCTCCAATGTGACGTGATCTCAACATGAAATGTCCCCCATAGTGTCATGTATTTGAGCACTCAGTCCCCAGTTGGTGCCTCTGACTGTGAAGGTTATGGAAACTCCAGGAGGTAGAACCTTGCTGGAGGAAATACTTCACTGGGGGCAGCCTTTTAGGTTTTACAGCCTGACCCCACTTCCTTTTCTTTTCTTTTCTTTTCTTTTTTTTTTTTTTTTGGTCTTTTTTGAGATAGGGTCTCCTTGTAGTTCTGGCTGTCCTGGAACTCTTTCTTTAGACCTGGCTGGACTTGAACTCACAGAGATCCACCTGCCTCTGCCTCCTAAGTGCTAGGATTAAAGGCGTGTGCCACCACGCCCAGCTTTTTTGTTTCTTTCTTTTTTTTTTTTTTCAGTTTTATTTGTTGTTGTTTGTTTGTTGTTTTTTTGTTTGTTGTTGTCTTTTCTTAGCATCTAGCCTGGGAACTCACTATATTGCCCAGACAGGCATGCAACTTCTCAGCAATCCCTCTCCAGCCTCTTAAGAGAGCTATTACAGATATTGGGCGACCACACTTGGACTTCACTGCTCAAAAATAGCTCCTGGTTACAACTTTATTTTCAGTTCAGATTAGGGCTAGCTTCTGATCTCAGGTTTAGATATTTCATTACAAGTTTTTTTTTTTAATATCCCAGGAAAATGATGGCGATTGAAAACAAAGCACTGGAGGTATGATCTCATTTAAGTCTCATCCATAACCTGCTCCTCTCTGCCCACTGTTGTAGCCAGGTTGTCTGATACAGATGCAGTCTTCACTCTGACCAGGAGATGGAAGCCAAGCTGTACTATATTTTTAACTTTTCAGAAAGGGTGGACATTTTCCAGAGAAAGGAATGTGGTGAAAAAGCTTTATTGTGCTCAGGGTTTTGTTTGGAAATTTAAAAAATGTGTATTAAGCCCTTCCATTTACTATTGACTTCTAATCTACGTGGCATTCATGGATACATCTCTTTTGCATTCTGTGGAGATTAAGACGCACATGCTATAATGTGGTCCATCTCGGAGAACAGGGTGTTCATTTTCCATCACCTTGCCCTCGTACAGGCTGTCTAGACCTTTTCCAAACCTCTGTTCTGCCACCTCAGGACGCTGTGGTACAGCTACTCAGACCCCCTCTGCCACTCCACATCTTCCTTCAGTCACCTGAATTGTGCTGCCCTATGCCTGCTGGAGACTGTCAAGCAGCCTAATAGCTACCTGATGTCTCGTGACATTTTAACAATATTCTTCAACGCCTATACCTTTCCAGATAAAATTAGAATCATTTCGTATAAGCTAGTTTTAAGGGTAGCCTTATATTTTTCAGCTCGTTGTGCAAAACTTCGTAAATCACATAGGTAATTGGCTGAGCTACTGCCACCTTGTGACTTGACTCTGAACTGCAGCTTCAATACACAGAGCGGGGGGAGGGGGGGGGCTGTGGCCAATCCTCAGAGGTTTTGAGGACATCTGGGTACAGAAAGAGACAGTCCTTGTGTATGGAATACTACACGCCACTAGCGTGGTCTAACAACATGAAAAGAAAGCTGTATGTAAATGAACAAATTGAATACAAAATAGTGCCTTTGAAATTTCTGGATAAATACGGCCTTTCCCTGCTTCCTTTTCCTCCATGCTCTAGCCTTTCTCCTCTTCTCTCACCTACTCCTCAGCTCCCTCTCCTCTTCCTCCCTGGAAAAAGCCCTCTTTGGTCTGAAATCCACTACACAGCACAAGCTGGGTTCGATTTGAGATCTCTTGTCTCAGCCCCCTGAATACTGGAAGTCACAGGTGTACGCCTCTGTCCCTGTCTAAATTATTTAAAATTAATTTTCAAGAAAATTTCGGGTTTATATTTTATTTTTATTATTATTATTTAATTTTATTCTTGTATGTTTATGAATGTACTGTCTGCGAATGCGGTTTGTGCACACCATGTCTGTGCAATAGCTGCGGAGGTTAGAGGAGGTCTGTCGGATTCCCCTAGAACTGGTAGAAAGAGGTACTATTACGCCAATCCTCTAGTGGCGTACTGAGAGTGGGATACGATAACTCGAGAGAGTCCACTGAGACAATGAAGCAGTCCACCGTGCATTTAAACTGTACAATTATAGAGCTATACCTTCTCCGTCTCCTACTATTTTTGATTTTCGAAGATTAATTTATGAGAACAGTAGGTCTCATCTTGTTTTGACCCACGATTCGGCTGTTACACGCATGGCGTACACTCACGTTTCGTGTACGATCCTAGCCAGGACTTATGAACATGGCGGGCACTAGAGACATGCGAACATGCCTAAAACTGCCTCGGATAGATTCGCGTAGGAATCTCATCTTACAAGCGTAGCACCACCACACTCAGCGGTTACAAGAACGGTCTCTTGCATGGCTGTCCATGGTGGGTGGATGGGAATTTCGCAATGCACACGAAAGTTACCTCATCTGAGAGAGCGTGTTCGCGAGTGCTACGTATGGCTGGTTGAGGACGAACTGCTCAGCAGCTTCTGCGATGAGTTGATTTTGAGTGTAAGAGCTGATATTGATGTAACTGACAATGGATGTTTCAATTTTGTAATCATTGGACTATTGGAGTAGAGTCACGGGGAAGGCTCGTATTGTAGTCGCGAGATTTCATAATATGCAATATATTGATCATTTCTGCTTCGATTAAATTAATAGATATCATCTTCCATACACTCCTAATATCTCTCGACACTTTATACTATATAAGTGTTGTATTACCACACACGACTCATCTATCAAGACTTGTGTATTCTTGTAAAAGGGAATTATCTATTAATCTTATTCTTTACGCGCTTGATGTTGCTTGGATCTTCGCTATGTTGTGGCGAGTGTACGCATCCATGATAGACGTTCCTCACGACAATGACCTCAGTGGAGAACCAGATGAGAAATGTCTGGAACAGTGCCCCTGAACTCGAGTGAATCGCTCCGTTAGCGCTGTGTGGGTGCCCGAGCGATCTGCTTGCCTCAGTGTTCCGAGACTGACGAAGCGGCAGTTAGCCACGAATGCGCATTAACGGCTGCAAGGTCATCCTCCACAGACCCAGACGTTCATGAATATGCACTCGCCCAGATTACATACCAACTATTTACTTGCTCTATGTATCTTACTGTAAGTTTGAGCAGATAACGATGATTCTATGATATATTTTAGGAGTAGTTTCACAAGATCAACCTTAAGCACTGCAGTTGAGTCTTTCAGATCACTTAATTTAGCTCAAGTTTATGGCCATTATCTATAGGAGGTTAATTTAGGCACAGATGAGACGGATGCACCATTCAGATGACGTTATCCTCGAGTTTTCACCCATAGATCACAGGTGTTAGTACACCTTTTCTTCACAGGTTAGTTAACTAGTAAACTGATAGTAAGTCTGATTGACTTGAAACGAGTATCCTACTTCAACATCATCATAGTCGGGCTCATCGACTGAAATAATTTTTCTATATCGGTTAGTAGCACCGTGACAGGATAAGAAGTCCTGTGCTGAATGAAATTGACGGATAAGAGTGTGTTGTCATAGACTCACATGTGTATATCATCGGGTCGTGCTCTTGAGATTTTGGCCATGTCATATTAGGACGCACGGTTCAGGGTCTGTGTTAAGTACATGTGTAACTAGTCTAAGTCGGCGCATATGACGTTTGTGCGAAGCAGTCGATCATGGTAACATTGATCACGGTAACTAGACCTAGTGAGTGCTCTCGCAGACCCGAGCAACCACTAGTCTTATGAAAATTTCTATATACTTGTCGATGACTAGATGTCTGACTTATTGATAGTATCGTACACACACTGATGTGAATAGGCAATGAGTTGTGAGATGTTGTGTATGTATCAGATGGATAAATTGTAGTCACTGGTGTAGATCACTAGAGTTTCGAATATTAAGTAAGATATATTGATAGTGATAGTCGTGATGGTCTCATAATATATCAGCAAACTAAGTCTTTACGTGTGTGGGCTGTAATATATTCATATATCTATTATCATAAAACCTACTTCAGTGTGATAGTCCAATTATACAAAGTTCATGTGAGTGATTTATGTTGTCAGTCGCCATGTGCTTTGTAGTGTGCCTATTGTGTGTCGTGTCTTGGCTAGGAGCATACATCCCTTCGTCTCTCACTCTCTTCCTTTTCTTGGTTTTGGTGTGCGCTGTTTAAAGACTACCTATTTCTAACATAATCCGTAAAGGCAGATGATAGGCTAACGTCGCATCTTCTCTCGGTTTATTAGAATGAGCAAGGACTGCATCTATAGACATGAGCAGCTAACAGCACCCCTCAGCGAGTTTGATCCTGAGAATAGAGGGTGAGGAGAGCTTAGCTAGAGGTGATGAAAGGACTGAGTGACTTAACATAGAGAGTCTGCTTCATCTAATTTTCACGCTTCCACGTGGGTGTGTAGCTACTATCAAAATCTTATCGTGACATGGCGACACTTAGACTCACGTGAGCCAATACTTACTACACTCACAAGACAATAAAGGCATGGTGCATTTGTCCATTAGATACTGCTTCCTACTTAACACACTCCCAGGCCTTACGTCCGTTCAGATAGAATTGGAGGCAGGTAGAGAGAAGGTTCGTCCATTGAGACTTTGCCTAAATCTGACTGAAAAATAAAGTATAGTATACCGGTAGCTATTTTTGGGCTAGGTGGACTTAGTCCTCGATAGTACAAACATGATGGTGATATCCGATCACATGATGGTAGGGAATGAGGCTACATGCTGCTCATCTGATTAGACAGTAGGTTATAGACTGGCATGAGTAGAAGATGATTCGAAGAGGCTGAGTAGATAGCTAAATATGTTTGGTCTATCTGTGGTAACTGATTTCCTCTTGTGTCTACCTAATTATATGTTTCACAGCTAGACACAACTTGTGTAAAGAAGATGTCTGAAAAGACGTTTGTCAGTCAGTATGAATAAATTCCAGTAGTTCTATCATATCTACGTAAAACATTAGATTTCCATCAAATAGCCTTAAATGTAAATCTAACCT
Source organism: Rhizomys pruinosus (assembly GCA_009823505.1). Lineage (NCBI taxonomy): Eukaryota > Metazoa > Chordata > Mammalia > Rodentia > Spalacidae > Rhizomys > Rhizomys pruinosus. The sequence goes on along the minus strand of VZQC01008436.1, from coordinate 168,390 downwards.
TCTGAGAGAACTAAATAATTCTACCCTTTAGAAGTAGCCTGTGACAAGATGTAATGCTATTGTCTACATTACGATACAGTGACAATGCAAGTATTTTAACGCAGTTGAGTATTTCTATAGCTCACACTACCTCAAATTGTCTCATCAGCTGACATGTTCAATCTAGTTCGATTCACCCCAAATCCTTATCACTCCTCAGTTCCGGCATCCAGGATACCGACATCCAATATGCTTGAGTAGCTAATCGGCGAATATTATACTACATGCTATCAGTCTCCTATAGACATTCGATAAAGAAAATCTGCTATGTGCTGCCATATCCTCCTTTTCAACTCTGACGAATGTTCTTTTCTGATGTGCGACCACTAAGATTACTCAGTCCATGTGAATCACATTATGATTGTCATACATGCTGACTCCACTCTCGTCTTCTTCGGTGATGTAGCCTTGCACAAATTTTCTACAGATCGACTAGTACACCTATTACAATATTTAGTTCGAAAGATGGTCTCATCTTTGTTAAGTCGAATCGCATCTGCAACTGGTCATCACACATCTATATGGGTGGCACAATACTGGGCATCTACTATGCCCCTTGTACATTGGCTATTAGTCTGCTCGCATGGCTCTACTTGCCTCATCAGGCAATAGCTTGGTTGAGGGACATGTCTTGTGCCTATATCTCTGGTTTCCCATATTCTACTCTACACTACTGCTTCTGAACGTTGATACGATTCTACTTATTGGCATGTATACAATCATTAGTACGATCACTTCAATATGACTGGATTGTGGCAAAGTGTATAACTATATATAAGCTCTTATTATTGTTCGTCATTCATCTATAGTATCCTTGAGCACCTTATTTCAACTCATAGCTTCTTGCTGTGCAGATGTATAAGTATCTTATTCGAGGGCAATGAGTAGTATAGCCTCAACATATGCTCATATGTAATTCGTAGGTTTATGGAATTAGCGTACATCTTTTTTATTTATTTGGGGTGTTTGTCCTGGTTAGTTTTTATCTGTCAAGTTGATGGTCATCTGGGAACAAGAACCTGCTATTTGAGAGAATTGTTCCTATGCATCAGCACTGGCTGTGGCCATTTGTCTCTGAGTAAATTGGTGGTGACATGATTGATGATGGTTGGGATTGGCCCATCCCGAGTGTGGGCAACGATGATCTAGTGTATGGATGACTTTGGGATGGCTTAGTGGGTAATGGAGCAATTTATCTGGGTCAAGCTTGTATAGTCCTGGATTGGTTATCTTCCTGCCAGGCCCACATCATATACTGCTGTGCTGTGTGCAAATCCTTAGCTACCCCAGTATTTTACTGTATGGTAGATTATGGAAAAGGAGTATTCGTCACGTCCTGCTTGCTGGACTAACAGTTCTTTCAGAAAGAGCAGGCTCTCCAATGATGAAGGCTAATGAGAAGAGTGGCACTTTTGCCATGCTCTTCTGCCTTCTCGTGGACAACATATATTATCCCATGCGCCCTAACATATGTGTGATACTATCCATCAGCATGGATATACACACACAGAACTCTCGCAGATTGTGACGGTGATTCTCATACTCATTGAAATGTCTCCCGCATAGTGTCATGTATTGATACGACTTCGTCCCCAAGTTGGTGTCCTTTCTGACTGGTGAGTTGTAATGGAAACTCCAGGAGGTTAGAACCTTGCTGTAGATAATACTTCACTGGGGGCAGCTTTCTAGGTTTTACGCCTGACCCCCACTTCCTTTTCTTTCTTTTCTTTCTTTTTTTTTTTTTTGTGGTCTTTTTTGAGATAGGGTCTCCTTGTAGTTCTGGCTGTTCTGGAACTCTTTCTTTAGACCTGGCTTGGACTTGAACTCACAGAGATCCACCTGCCTCTGCCCTCCAAGTGCTAGATTAAAGGCGTGTGCCACCACGCCCCGCTTTTTTTTTTTTTGTTTTTTTCTTTTTTTTTTTTTTTTTTTTTTTGGTCCCCACATCCTTTTCTTCCCCCTCCTCTCTCTCCTTCCATTGTGCAAATGAAATGTGATCAGTCTGCTTCCTAACTGCTAGGCTGGCCTCACACGGCTGCTGCCGTGTCTTCTCCACCATACTGGACTGTAATCCTCTGGAACTATAAGCCAAAATAAACCCTCTTCTCCCCTGTATTACTTTTTTCACTATTTTAATTAAGTGCATGGGTGTAGGTATATGCCTATGAGTGCAGGTGACCAGAATTGAGTGATGGATCCTCTTGAAGCTGGCGTTACAAGTGTTTGTGAGCTGCTGGATGTGAGTGCTGGGAACTGAACTCAGGTCCTTTGCAGGAGCAGCCAGAGATCTTAACTACTGAGCCATCTCTCTATACCCAATAAAGTGCTTTTTGTCAGAGTATTTATCCCAGAACCAGAAGAGTAATATACCACCTTCAGCAAGTAATGGAAGTTAACATTACATGTGATATTATATGGGTATTATAATCTCCCAGATATGATGTGATGAGTAAGATACTTCAAATCCCCAGCACTGCCTATCAAACAGATGGCCATGGTCTAAGAAGGAGGAAAGCAATGTATTAAGTCTATGCTCCTCAAGGTGACTGGGGATAGGTGTGGTGACACACACATTTGACCCAGTATTCTGGTAGGTTGAAGGAGAAGGTTTTCCAATTGGTGTTATTCAAAGACAGCCTGGTCCACACAGTGACTTTGAGGCCAACCTAGATATAACTCTGACTCAAGAAGAAGAAAGAGGAGAAGAAAGGGGTGGAGGGGGAGAAGAATAAAGTGGAGGATGGGGGAAGGGCTGCTGGTAGTAATGAAGATAGTCTCATACTTCCTCAAAAATGTAAGCGAGGAGTTTCCACAAGTCCCAGCATTGCACCCATATTTACACACTTGTCCTAGTTTACTTTCCATTGTGATAAAATGCTGTGACCAAAAGCAACTGGGGGAAGGAAATGATTTATTTCAGCTTATAAGTACAGGTAATAATCCATCACTTAGGGAAGTCAGTGTAGGATCTCAAGGCAGGAACCTGCAGCAGGATAAAGTGATTCTTATGCATTGACTATTGTCCGTCTGCCTGCTTTTGTAGACTTTTTTGAGACAGGGTCTGTGCTGGATAGCTTTAGTGTCACCTTGACACACCTGGGTTGAGGGAGCCTCAATTGGGGAATTGGCTCCATTGGATTGGCCTGTGTCCACATCTGTGGAGTATTGTCTTGATGGTTGAGCAGTGGCCGGGGGGGGGGGCAGCCCACAATGAGTAGTGCCACCCTGGGCAGGTGGTTGTGTACGGTATAAGGCCAGAAGAGCAAGCCAGTGAACAGCATTCCTCCATGGATTGTGCTTCAGCTCCTGCCTCCAGGTTCCTGCCCTGAGTTCCTGCCTTGGGCTCCCTTATTGATGAACTGTGACCCAGGAGATGTAAGCTTAATAAACCCTTTCCTCCCCAAGTTGGTGTCGGTCAGAGTGTTTTGTCACAGGAATGGAAGACAAACTAGGACAGAAATTGGTGCCAAAAGAGTGGGGTATTGCTGTGACAGACCTGACCTTGCTGTTTGGGGGAAGGATTGTGGAGGCATTTGGAACTTTGGGCTGGGAAGATCATTGAATGCCTAAAGATCATTGCTCTGGAGCTTGGAGCAGTTTTGCTGAAGGAGTTGTAGAAGATGGAGACCTGGATTGTGAAGTTTTTAGTTTCAAAGGGGAGCAGAGATCATCAGGACTGTGTAATCTGTGGGTTCTGGTGAGCTGGGGCTGAAGAATCAGCTGTAAGTAACAAGAGACCAGCATCACTGTGGTGAAATCTTCTGGGAAGAATTTCTTCAGGGTCAGCACAAAGAAGCTATGTTCCAGAAGGGGCCCGAGCCTCCATGTCAAGCCAGAAGCAGAACTTGGTAATGTGTAAGAGTCGCCTATATGGTTCTGGTGTTGAAATTTGAGGGGGTCACAGAGAGCAGCCGAGGCTTGGCACTGTAAGAGGTCAGGAAAGACCATTGGTGGAAGTGCACCTCGGTTGCTGTGAAGATCCCAGGATTGCAGGGGTCATGGAGAGAAGCTGAGGCTTTGCACCAGGAGAGGTCAGAAGAGACCATTGGTGAAGGTGCTGCCTCAGTTTCAGTGGTGACCCCAGCTTTTTGGAGACACCGGGACCATGGGATGACCACCAAGAGCAGCGGCAGGTGAGGAATGGAGTTGGCCTGGGCCTGCGAGATGAGCTGTGTGTGCCACGGATGGCAGAGTCGGAGAGGGGGAGCTGCCGAGACCCTGTGGAGCCCAGAAGATCGTGAGTGAATCCCAGGTGTCCAGCCTTGAGCTACTTGCTGGACTTAAGTTTTGTTTGAGTGTGCCTGATTCTTCCCTTTGAAATAAGACAGTACTTGTTTTGGATTTTACAGCAGCCCACAGTTAAGAGACTTTTAATAGACTGAACTTTTAAGCATTTGGACATTTAACATTAATCACAACCTAAGACAGTACAACCTTAAAAGCCCCACAATCCAGTGGGGCTTTTAAGGTTGTACTGTCTTAGGTTGTGATTAATGTTAACATCATACTTTGGGGATAAGAACTGGAAAGGTGGTGGTTTAATAGTGATGTGTTTTGTGTGTCAAGTTGACAAGGGGTCAATTGTGCTGGATAGCTTTAGTGTCAACTTGACACACCTGGGTTGAGGGAGCCTCAATTGGGGAATTGGCTCCATTGGATTGGCCTGTGGCCACATCTGTGGAGTATTGTCTTGATGGTTGAGCAGTGGCCGGGGGCCCAGCCCACAACGAGTAGTGCCACCCTGGGCAGGTTATTGTGTACTGTATAAGAAGGCAGGCTGGGCATGAGCCAGGGGAGCAAGCCAGTGAACAGCATTCCTCCATGGCCTGTGCTTCAGCTCCTGCCTCCAGGTTCCTGCCCTGAGTTCCTGCCTTGGGCTCCCTAAATGATGAACTGTGACCCAGGAGATGTAAGCTGAATAAACCCTTTCCTCCCCAAGTTGGTGTCGGTCAGAGTGTTTTGTCACAGGAATGGAAGACAAACTACAACAGGGTCTCACTGTGTATTCCTGGCTGGCCTGGAATTCACTATGTAGACCAGGCTGCCCTCTAACTCACAGATATCTGCCTGCCTTTGTGCCTCAAGTTCTATAATTAAAAGGTATATGCCAAGCCGGGCGTGGTGGTGCACGCCTTTAATCCTAGCACTTGGGAGGCAGAGGCAGGAGGATCTTTGTGAGTTCCAAGCCAGCCTGGTCTACAGAGTGAGTTTCAGGACAGCTGGGGCTATAGGGAGACCCTGTCTCGAAAAGACCAAATAAATAAATAAATAAATAAATAAATAAATAAATAAATACTATATGTCACCACACCCACCCTGTTGTTGTTTGTGAAATGTCCCCCAAAAATTCAGGTACACTTGATCACCCCAAAATAGTGGTGTTTTAAGAGGTTGTATAACATAGGCTAGGGCTTGAGAATTCTAGGCCAGTTTCACTGTACTGTTTCCTCCATGTCTCACTGCCTCCCAATCTACTAAAATGTGAGAAGGCCTGGCTTCAGGCTCCTGTTGCCGAGATCTCTTCCATGCCTTTTCTTTTTTTTTTTAAATTTTATTTATTTTTTATGTGTATGAATGTGCTTTCTGCATGTAGGTTTGTGCACCTGTGTTGTTCAATGCCGCAGAGGTCAGAAGAGGGTGTCGGATTCTCCTGGAACTTTAGTTAAAGAAGGTTCTCAGCCACCATGTGGGTGCTAGGGATCAAACCTGCGTCCTCTGCAATAGCAGTTTGTGCTCTTAACTGATAGGCCATCTCTCCAGTCCCCTGCCATGCCTTTCCTACCATGATAAAGTATACCCTTAAAATGTGAGAAAAAAATTGACCCTTTTTCTCTTCAGTGGCTTCTTGTCATGTATCTGGACACATCATTGAGAAACCTAATACCCATACTGTCTTTTTTAAAAAAAAAATATATATATATATATATTTTTTTTTTCAAATCTAGACCCATACTGCCTTTTTTTAAATTTATATATATATATATATATATAAATTATCAAATCTAGACCCATTTTCCCCCTATCCCCCC